>OW388304.1:33101260-33577239 GCA_936450465.1 Gibbula magus | reverse complement strand
ATCTGGTGGGCGTTTCTTTTGGACGGCAGTATATTTTGCAATTTTATTCCTCGGAAAAGTGTCTATTCTAATCAGTCTGTTGCATCTACGCTGTACAGGATGTTGAAGATGGTCTGCTAGAGTCTGATGCAGAGATCAGTTTGATTGAAATCGACCTTGTTCCGAGGAATAAAATTTGCAAAATAATATATCTACCGGGATACGAACAGGTTCTGTAGATTCCTCGCCACAAGGTCTGAGAACATCCCGTATAGGCGTGTGTTCCGAACCAGTTTAGCGCAGCCAAAGCCCAGTCAAATAGCTGACCAATCACATCATAGTTTTTAAACGGTCGCTGTTTTGAAAGCATTTGGAACAGACAAAAGGATAGCTGTTTGGAGTTATCTACCCCTAACTTCTCGCATCGAAAGCATTTGTTGGGCATCTTTTGATTGGCTACCTGAATTGCGCTCGAACACGCTAGTCTACGGACTGTTTCAAGACGGTTTGGCGTGGAAATCTCCGAACGATATGAGTTCGTATCCCGGTAGATGCACTATTTTGCACATTTTTTTCCGCGGAATACCGTCGGTTTTAATCAGACTGATGCAGAGATTAGGACGAGTGTCAGTGGGATTGATAACCAGTTGTTAAACGTATATACAAGCACCGCATGGACAATAATGTTCAAACTGAATCAATTGAATATATAATTGAAACTTAATTCAATTATAAACATGACTGACACTAATTCATTAAAGACCTGTGTCAGACCTAATGTTGGTTTTTCCTTTTCATGAATAAATTTCGAATATATGTTGGACTTCTTGAAACCCAATGATTTAACGGTCCGTCGCACGTGTATGTTAACAATGTAGGGATGAAACTGGGAGATACATGTATTGCATGACTGATGTATCACCTACAGCTGATTGCTAATACCAGCTGTAGTACCCAAGTATTAATTTCATTGTGTCAGATGTTGATGGCACTAGTTAATAATTCGGATATGCCGTGTGGGCCGGTTTTGTGAAATTAAATGCGAATGTGTTGTGGCTTGCCGAGGATATTCTACAGCTGTCGTTTGCACGTTACCATGTTTTCTACAGATCCTTATATAAATCGGCATATATGATGTGTCTCAACTTAATCTACAGTTACAACTGCATACCGAAAGTTTGTTTACCTACTTGTGTATTTCAGTGCAAATATCATGTAATTTATCATGACTGTGAAGCATCGTATCAAGGCGAAAACTAAACCAATCAAGTTGCAGTTTTGCATTATAAGAAGAGAGTTGAGTGTTCCGTAACATAATCTGATGTGATGCCTCATAGTAAACAGTTACAGCTTTGGCAGCTCTTGGAAGTAACAAGGGGTCAATCTTTTCAGTTTTTATGTTCTTCTGTGACATATTCAGGAAGTGATCAACTGAGTCTAACATACATCATATACTTCCGCTTATACTCATTCAATATGTATGTGAAGGAAAACATGAAAACTTTTATTCGAAAATTAATGAAATTTGAATTTTCAAAATTTCACCTATTCTGTCTATTTTATTATGCCAAATTTCACAAACATGTACCACTGACGTGACGATCACTTGATATGTTTGAGAATTGGTATATGATGATTCATTGTGATTGTATGTGATGCAATTTTATTGGCGTTACAATGAACGTTAATTTACATGATTTGCACTGTAATACACATGTAGGTGAACAAACTTTCGGTACGCAGCTGTTGATGTACTGCTATCATTTACTGTATGAAATAGTCTCTTCTTGTCCATGTCAGTTCCTTGCACTAAAGGGAAGAGAACTTGTCTCATTTAGTCTTGAACTCCGTCTGAAATGTGTGTGCGTGGTCTCCCCTCTCCCACATGATAAACTCATATGTGCAGAAACTTTTCTTTGTTGCCTGGGAGTTTCGATTGGATCTTCACGAAAACGTGTCAGAGGACTGCCATAACTCTGTGTGTACGACTGCTACATAAATACATACATGTTTATGCGAAATATATGCGCATTTGTCTGTTGGTTCTCAATCTTAATGCCATGTCGAGAACTGACAGTAAGATATTTAAAGCTAAAACAGTTGTGTGCATCATTCCAAAGCCTTTGACCTGTCCACCTAGACAGAGCATTGAAACCTGATATGACCTGACAAGAATGAATTAAATTTATTTCCAATATTTATTTGGGATTTCACGGTCAAAGCATTACTTGTAATATATAGTTTCATGGATTTTGATTTTCTGTTTCCAACTTAAACCATGCAAAGCCTAATGAGATACACGAATCTATATTAGTTCATCTTTGTTACATGGAGACTAACGTTTGTTAATTTGGTCTTGGTACCCCCTCAAATATGGGCGTGACAGAGTGGCCAGCCTAAAATATTTAAACAACGTCTTTCAAAGAACCATTAATGCTAGGAATCCCAATGTTTGTGAATATGGTCTTTGTTGGATTGAGAACAACATTTGTAAATTGTATTGCCCTTCTCCAGATAATAAGAGCGTGGAAGGGGAGCAGTTTAAAGTGGTTTACCATTTATAGTGCTATAATAAAATGTTAACGAAAGCATCCAGCTGTATGTATATGTATGTAGCAAAAATCCGAGCAACATATAGCTTATTCCGTCTCCTATAGTGACAGTCAACCATTGTGTATTTGCTATCGGCTGGTTAAGTTGCTATATATTGGAGCAAGTGCAGATTGTGTGTGTATTCGTGGAAGTGATATGGCCTAGACGACATTAGGCTGGATGTATCCAGGGTGGTTGCGTAACAGCTAAGCCCAGTTTGTTTAGAAGGGGTTGGATAATGGTGAGGGGTTCTTCAAACTTTGCTTTGCATTTGGAAGGGGTGGTACAGTTTTTGAGGGAGACTATTTCAAGGGGTTGTGGAGGGTACACACTGCCTTTCTGCTTCTAGTAGGCACATTTCTAGCTACTTTATTTATAAGTATTGGGCATTTTGTCAAAATGTTTGACCACTGTAGTACTTGTGAATATTTCTTGTTTGATCTGCAACCTTAAATACTTGATCATGCAAATCAAGATAAGCTACAAAGCCAAAGGTTCTATTGTATCTTAAAGCAATTAGATATTTCCTTCTTTTTTTTATCTATGTAATTTTCAATTTCATGTTTACAGGAAGAATGACGAAGGAAGTGACGAGAAGTCAGTCAAATGCGTGACCATGGATACATGTACTTCCGGTCAAAAGTCTTTAAGGAAAGAGTTGCCAGGTAGGACTCTGTTAACTCGTTAATGTCGTACAGGTTGCGCAGTAATCTTCTCCAACTTTATACACCTGGACCTCCTTTCACAAAGCACTAAGGTGATAGTAAGTCATTAAGGTAACCTTACTGCAATGTTAAAGAATGGGAGTTATGGTTAACCATAGTAAAGGTTGCTTTGTGAAAGGAGCCCCTGCACTGTTGGCCGTATGGCCTCAAATACAAATCCGTCAGTTTGTCTATGAGGTCGGAATCAATCATATTTATTCACTTAAACCGTTGTTTCTGTCCATTTGATTCGACAATTCTTAGTCATATGTTTAACCATGGACGGCCAGCTGTTTCGGTCTTTCGGACCTCGTCAGCATTGTGCGTGTGGAACTTTCAGCTATGCAACGTTATCAACGCAACAAAGCAGTTTAAGAAAGTCCCATTTGCATAAAGTGCTAAAATGTGCTCATTTCGACCGGTGAATTGGTCTCCTCAAGTATATTGAAGTACTTAAAGAGACAAATACACCGGTCGAAATGAGCTCATCGTATTCAAGAAGATTGACCCAGTCAAAACCACCTGATTTTGACTCTTTTCTCTATATAATCTTACTTCACGTGGGAAGCAACTCATAAAATATAAGCGTCATACATGTATAACCGTAATCGACTGATGTCCATTACCATGCATGTGTGTAACCTTGGAGACCCAAAGCTGATATGGATTCATTTAACTTCCTGCTATGATATCTGCCGTTGACAGTAAGTGAGATTTAAACGACTTACATATAGATATGGCATATGACTTGTCGGACCGTGTCTGTTTAAAAATAAAAAATATCATTTTAAACATTAGTTCCATTATTCCATTAAAGTAGCTGAATAACGTCTATCATCTTCTTCTCTCTGGGGTAACCTACGATTATTACGTTCTTACATTCTTACCTTACCTGTGAAATAAAAAACACATATATTACATATAAGGTCCTCATAAAGCATAAAAATATAATCATGAAATTTTAAAGTATATAGCAGATGCCAAGTCCATACATGTACCTATATTTACCATAAAACGATAGAAAGGATATGATAGGATAATAATCAACGAAAATTATAATAAAATCCAACTCTCAGCGATAGATTCCTATTGACATATATAACAAACCCATCTTGCACATGCGTCGTTTATAAAACATTGTCTGTGTAATACTATATTTACGTCATGAGTGCCTGAATATTAGTATTTCCCGAACGAGAGTGAGTGATATACCGATATTAAGGCACGAATGTCGTAAATATACTATGACATAGACACGAATATAATATTCTGTTTATTACCGAAGTCGTTAAATTAATGAAAATACGCTAAAATCCACTGCAACCATAGGCTGGCGATCCGTTGCATGTAGAACGCAACGTCATAGACGAAGCGTGACGTCATAGCATTGTTTATATTATCACGTCACCATGACATGGTAATATTTTGCCCTACGGCATCGTATGAAATATATGAACCTCCTTATGGTTGCCACCGTAGGCAATAAGCCTAATGCATTCTGAAAGTTGCGCCAGCGATGTATTGTGTGCACAAAATCATGAATACAGTAGGGTGACTTACTCAGAGCCAGATTCCGATTGACCTATAACCAGTCCACGATGCATGTGGATATATACATTGCTAAATCTTAAATGTACACAGAAATAACATATTTCTAATTATTTTTAAACATATATGTTCCGACTTGGAAGCAATCTTTGATTTACTGTGCAAAAGATTCAAATAAATAATCATTTGAATCGGCTTCTGTGCTATGTATAGCTCGTGAATCTCGCTGTTCAGCTTAAATGCTCTCTGCGGTAAGGTTACCCATAAACAAGAAACGGAAGTTTTTGTAAATTTAAAGTATTAAATATTGAATAATGAACTAAGAACAATTGTAAGTTGCTAAACAATTTGAATAAAGAAACGGTAACTGGGGGAAAAGTACTAACTCCACATTGTGAATAAGGAAGCGGCAACTGGGGAAAATATTCCAGCTTCACAGTTTGAATTAGGAAACAGTAACTGGGGTAAATGCTTTAACTTCACAGGGTGAATAAGGAAAATATAACTATATAACTTAACATACCCTCTTTTCTCAGAACATATTGCTCCAGAGAGTTGAAACATTTTGTACATATCTTTTGATCAATCGGGATTACAAATGGTACATAGGGTAGACAGAAGGCCAATCAGGTCTAGAACCTGTGTACAGACATCTTGACCAATGGCCAAAGGAGGAGGGATATATACACTGACGGGCAAACGAAGGTATATGGCTCAGTTGTATTTATCATATGTATACTTTTCAGAGTCAAATATCTCGAGTTTTCGACGTCGTATTAAAAAACGGACTAGTTTGTGAAATTAGTCCAAAACATTAAATCAGTTAAAGAATACCCCTACGCGGTTTGAATTTTTTTTTTTTAAATCCAAAATTTAAATTTTGAAATTCCCCCAAATTAATTTGATAAAACACAACTATTCATCGACATATAACACATACTCTGTGTGAAAATCAATAAATGTGCTTTGTCCTGTACACATTTACAACATTTTGAACATGGTACGGGTCATGTTGGTGTAAATTTTATTTCTTACCCCTGTCTACTTTAAATAATGATATTTTAGTTAAAAAATAAAAAAAGTCACCAATTAAGTCATTCAAACTACTGCCGAAAGGTGTAATTGTATCATGTTATAATCAAATGCTTTCAAATCAAATCATTTCTTTAAAATATTGAATTAATCGAAAAATAGTGAGTGTTATACTTTCTTTTTTTCACTTTACATTGTTGTCCTACATGGCTCTATTTTTCTGTTAAAATGTATTTTCAAAAGTGAATATCTTGTTAAGAAATGGACCTGAGTATATGAATTTTGTGTCCGTTTAGTTCTGTTGGACGCGCACGTCAAGGGTTGGCAGGAGGCGTCACTGTACTAATAGTATGGTGTCTGTGTAGCGTACTGCCGTCGTGTTTCCCTTGTGACAAGATCGGTACGATCGGTAGTATATAAACTACCAGGCAAAAGAAAGTACACGTTTCTGTTGGTTTTATCATATGTATGAATGTAATTGCAAATACCTCAAGTAGTTGATGTCATACTCTAAAACTAAATAGTGTTTAGTCAGCTGCCAAAGAATACTTCTACATGTTTTCTTTAACTAGTTTCATCCTCACTCCCTCTACCGAATGTGTTCACTTCAATCACACAATTAGGGACATGAACATGTACGTAGCCCCTGTCCCCACTGCAGGAATCCGAGTTCATCATTAAAGGTGCATCCATTGTGTTGTTGGGGTCAAATATGGCAAACGTTATAAATTGTCTTATTTCATCGAGAAGTACCAACTGTAACCGAAAACTACCATTTTAATGATACTCGACTTAGTATATTGACGATATGAAGGTAAAAGTATCGATTTCTGATCGAAAACCGGACAATGCACAGCGTGTGGCGCGCGCCAATGAGTCAAACGTAATTTTGGAATTTTATTTAAACCAGACAAAATAACAAATTTGGGTTGAAAATGTTCAATAGGTCATATAACTACTGTGCATGTAAATAGGACGTTCTCTTTCGGTTTATGCACATGCATAATGATGACATTCGATTTTAATTGAAAACTAGTAATTATGATACATTAGGCGATTGGAGATGAATATGCAATCTGAGTGAATTTGTTTGTATTGTAAACAGCACATATGATGTATTGGGACGTATTAAAGCCAATAAAAAAAATTTAAAACACAATGGATGCACCTTTAAACCAAATGAGTCGTCAGTCAGAAAGGTTCAAGGCAGCACTGTTACACCGCCGGAGACGACGAGCACAGTGGTGACGACGTTACACGTTCCCGACGTTGAGTCTCATGGCTCCCAGTTCATGTTCTCTTGGCCTGTTCCGTAGGTTTTGTATGATATCTGAGTCCGGGCGCCCTGCAGTCCTGTGTTCAAGATTGCTAGTGACGAGAACCTGCTAGCGGCTCTTGAACACAGGTCTGACTGCTATGTTTTCACCCGTAGCAGTATGGTCACGCTTGTAGAGGACCCGGATGTAGTGATTTTCTGTCTGTGTCTTTCTCAGTTATCTAACTCATATGCCACATGCCTTGTACCAAGAGCCAATTCTGTGACAGTTTGTTCATTGATTTAAGCTCATCTGACCGGAAATGCCCGATGGGGCTAATAGCATGGTCAAACGTCCGGCGTCCGTCGGTCCGTCGGTCCATAGTTCCGTCCGTCCGTAAACGTTTCATTTTTCGACTTCTTCTCAAGAACCAGCGATCCTAGAGAGTTGACATTTTATTTACAGACTGGGTTGCCAAAGGGGGATTCTCAATTGTAGAATTGGTGACCCCTTGACCCCATATAGGGTCACAGGTGCTGTACTGTTTTGTACAGGTAACTTTTTTACTTGCACCGGTTGTTGCGGGTATCTTTTTGTGGTAGAACCTTTCTCGTGCTTCTTGTTTCGGAACTTTCGTTATGAAAAGCCGCATGGCCAGGAATCTAGCTCTCCCTTTTTCGGGCTTCAAACCAAGAAAGTACTTGTATTTTCATATTTGTTGCTTCATGAATGTCGAATACATCTTCCAATTTTATATTTAGGCATATTTGTACATTTTAAAAGTTTCATTTGGTCATGATAGCTTTGCTGCCAAATTTCTTCTTTGAAGCACTTATAAAATATACCTTGTGAGCTTGCTTTGAGGAAAACATAGTCCAGCAGAGTTGCCTCCCTTGTACTTGGTGATGTTATGTTGTCTTTGTTTACATGTAACAGTATATGAAACTCAGTATTTATTTCAATGCGTTTATTCAGGAATACTTTTAAGCTTATTCAGTAATTATTCTACATGCATATACCTTTCGGAATATACTTTGTTTAGGATTTTTGTGAACTTTGGGACTTTTTACTTAAGAATGTGATTTTGTATATTTCAGTTTTACCCTTCCTATCTTCCTGTATCCAACAATGAAGATATCCAATGAATAAACGATAAACTGGATCTCAGATTTCGACTTTTATTGGAAAGGGTGAATGCTAGGACAGCATAGGTATCATGACCTAAAAACCGATTTTGATCTTCTTCTCAAGTACGAAAAGCTCTAAAGCTGAAATGTTATGTTCAGACTCCTTGTAGTCAATGACGATTCTAAATTGTAGATTCGGTGACCCTGTGACCCAAAATATTGGTTACAGGGGTCATGACCTAATTTAAACAACTATTTTCATCTTCTTCCCCAGTACCAAAAGGTCTAGAGAACTGAATTGTTGTGGGCAGACTCCTTGGCCAATGGGTATTCTAAATTGTAGATTTGGTGACCCTGTGACTCCAAATATTGGTTACAGGGGTCATGACCAATGGCTCTATTGTGTCAGTTGTATTAACAATAACAGTTCAATAGTTATCTAGTTTAATTATTAACTGTCCTACGCATTTACCGGATATTATGCCGTGCACATTTACAGGGTTGTAACAGGTGGTATGTTTATCTGTTGAACGGATGAACGCACGGCAGGATAACTGGCACTTTAACTACAGCTGTCACTGCGCCATCCAGAGATTATCCTAGTGGATAGTGTCACTTGTTCAGATTTATCGATATACGTTTATCAGTAGACGACGTAAATCGCAAACATAGTTGCTGAATTCATACGGTAAGTGGGTTCTTGTTCTGCGAAATCCTTCTAGTTGTATCTATCAAGCGTTCACTGGGACTGCTCCTTCCCCCAGTGGTTACCCTGAATCTTCTCTACACCCCGTGTTTACAACGTTCACAGGATTAGTGTCTGCTGGTTGTGTCTGAAGCAATATCAAATCAGTTCAATATGGAAACAGGTACACTGCTTACGCCGTAACTGAGGCATGGGACATATACACGCTACAGATGTAATGATCGTTGAGTATTTGTTTTATATTACGGGAGTATTGACGTTTTGCTGTTTGGATTAAACACACACACACACACACACACACACACACACACACACACACATACTAGCGTAAGAGCCATTAGGGCGACACCCGTAACAGAGCGCCATTAAGGCGACAGTTGTATGATTTGCATGGTGTGTATTTTGAAAATTATGACATTATGCCTAAGTTTAACATTAAAATAGGTTTTGTAAGGTTTAATTATCATTTAGCAAATGTTATAGTCATAAAACTATGATACAAAGAGTAAACACACTCCGGTCGCCCTAATGTCCTTACACACATAATGACGGAAAGGGTCATTAGGGCGACAGTCATTTAATCCCACTTACAGTGAAATAGACACCAGAACGATAATAAATATTTTTCAGATAATAAATATTGTGAACAATAAACAAACCTATTTCAGTTTGGATAAATCAAATTAATTAAAATTAACATTATAAAACTCAGCATAAAACACTTTTTGAAAAAAGCGCAGACATTATGTATATTGTCGCATTACGTGTGTTGGTTTTATTTTGAATTGACACGTTTTATACATTCTTGTCGACGTGTCACTTTTTGACGAATTATTTATTTTGAATCGTTGTTGCTACCATATGAATAATGATTATACATGTATATTAAACACTTGAAAGTATGCCATACGATTTCTGCCAAAATGGCATATTGATCATCTGCTTGAGTAATTATGTTGTGTATGTTATTTCTCTGAATGTGGATACTTTTGTTAAGAGTTATGACGATGTGACTCTTTTCTAAGAAGGCATGAGATGTCGATTCTTCTATGCCGGGAATATACATGTAGTGTATCAATCAAGTTTATTTCGTAAAAGGCATTTAAGCCCACGTACAATACAAAATAAACAAACATGTGATTACATGGTAGTGGCAATTGACAGTCATGTATACTGAGTAGTGTATGCAACCATAAAAGAAGTCGCATTATAATGATTATATCTTTTGAATGAGTCTGCTTATTGGTTGGCAATTGGATGCATGGGTTTTAACGATACATTGCAGCTGTCACCTACGGTATTTCGTATACCAAAGCAGTAAGGAATGTATCTTAATTTTAGTCAGATGCATTGAATATTTCCTATATATTACGAAATCAAAAGTGTTTATAGAAAGAGAAAACATATGTTACATGGAAAACATTTTTGGCATGAGTCATTTAGTCACAGACGAAGCAACTGTTATTTGGATCGCTTCCTTTAGCAAGTAAGTACATCTAATATGCGTTAACTTAGAGAATCATATTGGTAAGTTACGTAAACGCTTACTAGTTTATATCTGACATACACAACATTGCATTTTATCTTCAATATAGACCACATGAAACATAAATTAATCGTATGTTAATGTTATGGACATGGAATCCTCAGAAAGCAAATCATTCAGTAACTCTTCACTCTTTATTCCTAGATTTCGTTTATACTCTACACTTCGAAATTAATTAAACAAAACCCTAGTTTGTAAAATCAAATGCGGTGTTTTAGGATGGTTATTATAAATCGACTGATTTTATCACCCCAGACATAACAATTGCTTATTTATTGATTATTTTCCTGACACGTTGTCTTCTTTCTTATATTGGAACGCTTTTTCTGTAAAATAAATTGGCCGTTGCTCGAGTAATGTCCAACTGTATATCATTAGTTGATTACCTTACCTTTTATTTATGCTGTTTGAATATGCTACCATTATCATTATTGAAACAAAATTATATAAAAAAGGATAAATGAACAAGCAACGATCAAAAGGATCACGATGTTGAATATGGGAGTGCTTTATCATGTGTTAAGTCTTTACTTTACATAAACCTACTCTGAGTTTTCGTCCACGTCGGTGTATCGGAAACGGAAAAGCCAAGCAGCAAAAGAGGCCTAAAACACTTAAATCTTATCAATAGTCTATGTCACCTACCAGACAACAATGCACAAGTACACTGATGCTGCAGCTCACTGTTTGAGTACATATACATAGTTCATTCTGTGTTTGTACAATTTAAATACATTTAGATCGACTGTTCTACATTATGCTAACAATCTAACAAAATTTAGATCGACTGTTCCATAACGTAATATGAAAAAATATTGGTTTTTATGAACAATAGAAGATGAAAAGAAAAAAACATAAACATGTAAATAAATAGAATGTCATCTGAATCTAGTGTCTCTTCACTAATATTAAACATACATAAGTATATACATCTAAAATAAAGACTATAGATTTTTAAAAGGATTTCATACTTTGATACTTATTACACGGCTCGAATCTCTCACCTAGCCACACAGAACCTTAACTATAGACAGTGTGAACACAAACCTTGCATGCAGTGAATGGAACGTCTAAAGGCTGTATATTTATGTGCTATTTGTATGAATGAGATAAGGCAAACAAAAAACAAAACAAATTCTCATATCTTAAAAAGAAACTGAATTGGAATTTTAGAATTCATGTAATATTTTCTGATCTTGCTCAAGATGCAATGAAGGTTAAGAATTTATGCAGAATATTATCCTGAATTCTTTTAACTTTGCCATTTGCCTCGCTCTGATGCTTAAGGATTTCTCGATGTGGTGTTGCTCCTCTAAGAATAACATGTTTAGCTCGTAAAGCTTTTATTGTGAACCACATTTTTACAGCACTGTCCACTACACGTATATTCGTTTGATAGAGAAGTCCCTTTAAATAAATGACTAAAAGTTAATGTTATTTTTTTATGACTTTTGATCATTTTGATAAGATAATACTTTAAATGTCCCATCCGAAAGTCTCTTTTAATTTTAATAAGGCGACGACAGACCTTGTTGTACTCTTCACTTGAATCTGTAAATATGTGTATCATATACCCTTATGTTTGGAAATTGTACACGTTGCGTCTCATGTAAACACGCTTAACACTTTAGCTCATATCAGGTTTATGGCGTCCGTAATAAAGTACTCAATATTAAATAGAAAAAATCATGCATGCATGCATCTTAAGATTCGCTATACAATCTTTGAATATGCAAACACTTCAGGAGGGTAGAGAAAAAAAACCTTAAGATATGTTTTCATTCTTTGGCTTGATTTATGTTTCTGGACAAAATTTATTAATTAATGTTTGTTGATTTAAAATCAATATATACTCACCAAACTAGAATAAATAGAGATTAACCAAGTATGTATCCGTATAATTTATATCATATTTTGGACTAAAACATAACATATGTTCTTAATTATATGTTTATTTCATAAGTTGAGTATACACCTTATACTATTATAAATAATGAATCTTTTGCCATTAAATTCAACAATGGCGCTTAGTCGGCAGTGTATATTGACAAATAAAGGACACTGAAAACGTATAGTTATACTATACTGCACTGTATAACTTTATGTTACTGACCGATGCTAAATGTATTCGTCCATGACTAAACTTCCAAATAAGTTAACTTAGTGTAGCATCGTACATTCACCAGACAGGTTACTGAAACGTCAAACATTGAACTAATCACTTGCTTTCATTTGGACTAATTTGTCGAGCGTCATCTTCAAATATGGAAGATGTTTCATACACATCCAAATGATGAGATTAATCATACACATTATTAATTAAAGCTTCTGATATGACGTTTCGGTTACTACATGTACACTACTGTGCAGAATTAAGTACACCGTGTTCGCGAATATTTCGCTAACATTTAGCGAACATTTCGCGAACTCCGGTGTACTTAATTCACCAGCAGTGGACAGGTTAACATGGATGTTCCGTAAAGAGAACATTATTTCTAATACGAATTCCGGTGTTTACCAATGCGTATCTTAGTATATCCCAAGAAAATGAATCACGTTTATATACTTTCAATTCATATCCGTATTTTGTATGTAAAATTTAATGTAAAATTTGAAAAAAAATTCATATTATACTGGTTACTCATAATTAGTTTTGTATCACCAGTGTAAGGCTAGTCCATGCCAAAAAAATCACCCTTTTTCATGACAGAATTTGTATAAAGTTTCTATGTAATGAAGAGGAATTAATACTTTCTGTGCGATGTGTTCATCCAATTCCAAATAAAATCAATTTTGTTATGCTGCCATAATACACATTTGTGATGGACGGCTTTCACACATTCTTCACACACGACATTTTTGAAAGCGCAACTACTAACTGATGAAAGCAACTTTGCCAAACTACATATCTAAATATTTAATAATTGAAATTTTGTTTACAATTCAGCTGGATAAAAGATTTAAACAAACGTTTTGGTGTGTGCACCTGTGGCACATTAGGGTGACAGTGATTTTGTCGCCCCAACGTAATTGTCGCCCTAATGGCGTCCTGTGACGGTTGGGTGTCGCCCTAATGACGTCTTCGCTATAACACTCACACACTCACACACACACCCACCCACACACACACACACACACACCCATTGATGTTAAAGGTGGCAAACGGGGACACTGAGAAAACACATGTAACCGGGGACATTTTTTCTAGCTGCTCTACAGCTGTACCTATTGCATGGCTTACTTCCCCTGTCAAGTATGTTAGTAAAAAACATTGACTAGCTCTATGGGATACATTCGAACGGGTATGTACTTTCATGTGTGTGTGCTTTTCTGCATGCAAACGGGGACAGAGTGTATCATTTACAACATGGAAGCGGGGACATGTGTGTAACAGGTATTTATCTATAGAAACGGGGACATTTGGGTTTACTTTTGTATACAAAACAAAGACATGAAACCCTTCTCTTGGTAATCGGAGCTTCTAGGCAATAGGCCACAAGACGCTGTTAGAAACCTTAGGATTGTTTGTCGGTAAAAATCCCGCGTTCTATTCAAGACTTTTAACGCACGGAAGACATGGAAAGTCAGCGTTTAAGGTGTCAATCACACCACTTCGCGTGGAAGTTTTGCACGTTTTGCACGTGCCTGGAAGAATCCATTTCATGAGGGTCGCAGGTACTTGTACCATATCCGATGAATGAGCACTGAAATTTGCAACAACAAAAAATTGACTTTGGTGTTCCATAATTGAAATTAATTGTTTCAAAAAATAAAATAATCACATATGCATGTTTCGTGACGTCATACATGGATTAAGATGGAAAATACATTCGGAGCAGTGGAATCGTTAAAAATAATCAACTCGCCCCTTCGGGGCTCGTTGATTATTTTTAACGAATCCACAGCTCCTCATGCATTCTCCATTACTGAAATCAGTTCTCTTAACAATATCTTGTGAAAAATTTAAAGTCGAATGAGAAAAATAAACCTATTGGTCTAAATTCAAATAATGGTATTTTGTAAGCATTGACGTTTTGTTCAAACCCGCATTAGTAGCATTCTTAACCTAAATATAAAGTAATAATTTTAAAATTGTTAATATTTCCAATGTCAAAACTGTTTTATAAATTCTTGATTCACAACTGACAACAATAGTTTGTCTTTGAATTGTATAGCAGTACAAGCAAAGCGATCTGTTTCTAAACGAAAGCAAAAGAAAAAGATAAAATAAGAAAATTTATGAAAGTGGGAATGACGATATATCAAACATATTTCAAATATTTCAAACGTGACAGAAACAGTTGGTATAGAAGATCTCACATAAGTTTTTAAAATTCACATTTCTCTCTGAAAAAATAGTTATTGCATTTAATTGTTGTTTAATCAGTTGGAGAATATTTGTAACTGCTGTACTTGCAATCAAAACGGTCTGTGTTGACGAGCTCGTAGACAGAAAACATCTGCAATATAATATTACACTGCCATTGCCAAAATTAATGAAGCCTAATGAGAAAAACGCACTTCAATATTCCTTCATCATATATCAACATTTATATCAATTGCAAGTATGTACGTATTCGGCCGTTTTTATATAACAAATAACGATAACACAACCTTGAAGTAAATTGCCCGCTGTTCAGATCATGTGGTCCAACCGTTTTCATTGCATGTCATAATAAAGTTTATTGTCTCGATTACACATGATTAAAGTTTCGTTACATGTTTTCATATTTAACTGCACAATATTAAATGAACGTAAATATTCAACTCAATAGAATCTAATGAATAAGTGAAAATAGTAAACATGAGCACATTTGAAGTTTGTCTTTTTGTGATTTGTACAAATTTCTTTTCATTAACTATTAAGTTTCTCGGTAATAACATGCATTAAGAAAGAACAGACATGTTTGAAATTTTTAAAAATAAAAGCTTGAATAGTACAGTTTGTACACGGTAATGATTTTACTGTTACCATTCAATTGGATGTCTAATAGATGTATTCATAAACCAATGATGACTTACGTTTCTGGGTCATTTCCTGTCTTGGAATATCGACCCTTTTCACCAATTTCTTAGTTAACAAAAAGAATATGTGACATCTTTTGGCTTCCTGATAGCTGCAGGCCATAAGGACCTTCAGCAAATCAAATCTGTCGGCCCGCACCGGTTTCAGTAGGTCTCGGGCCTACGGACCGATGTCAATTTCGAACACTGAATGGTTAATAAAGGAACATCAAATCTTGACTCAAATTTGATATTGAACAACAGCACCGATGACATTTCGTCTGTTTTCGTCTGTTGTCTGTCATGTACGATATGTGTGCGTGATGCATATGCTTGTCATACGTTCCACATAAGGACAATGCGCTGTGCGATTGCAAGGAACCCGGTTATAATGCGTATAATGTGTTGACATTCGTTTTGAGTTCGTTCAGCATGCGTGCTATATTTGGTCCAAGTACGCTATGTGTATTCATATGTGGTTCGGGAGAGCAGCAAAAACTGCGTATGGAGTGCATACCCACTACGTATTAATAACGTACGTGTACCGCAGAAATCGATGTATTGCGTATGAATAACTTATGAGTTGCGTATCATCGTATGCAACATAGTCTTGGGCATGTCCAAAACTTTCATGCATATAGAAATGGTCTATGCAGCTTATGCCGACGTATAAGAAACAACCTAAAACTTATAGGATGCCAATGAGCGGCGTATATTGCATACGGCCGCGTATGAAAGAAATATCAAAACGTAACTCAGAAGGGGCTTAGATCGAATTACGGTTTTTCCATTCGAAGTACGGCAGTTCCGTTCGAAGTATGACAATCACGTTTTTAGTACGTTAGTACTCCGTCCAATTTCAGAACGGGGAGAACGTTGGACATGTCCAACATTCAAGCGCACCCTTTTGTTTTTAGTACGTCCGAGCCAGTTCATTAAGTTCGCAAACAGTTGCCATTACGTCCATTCCGTTCTCGGACAGTTCGAGCCCGTTCTAAAAAAATCAAGAACGTGGTGAGAACGAGTTTGGTGTTAAGGGCCTATTATAAACGGGCAATATTATCCCATCTAAATGTGGTACCAACTGTCAGAGGACGAGATAAAGACAAGTTGGACTTTCTGAGAACTGTCTGTAAATGTACCTGGATCGTAGTATGGAAATTTATGCACACAAGTTTCTCGTTCCTGTCCCGTTCGAGGTGGTGATTTTTGGTGGATATCGGTGCTCCATGTCGGGCGGGTGGACAGTGCATGATGAGGGTCTTGCCAGGGGATGCTAGTCTAGTGGGAGTCTTAAAGTTTTGATGAAATGCATTTTTCTCAAGAATGACAGATTACCTCTACGTATATTGTATATCGGAATCAATTGAGCATAAAATCGAGACAATATACACTTGCAATTGATAATTAAGACGATTTTAATTCACCAATTTTAACACTACCGCAATTAGTTCAGCTAATCATTTTGAAAATGCTCACTGAGGCATGACTGTGATAAGCGATAGACGGGGCCGGCTAAACAGCTACTCCGCCGAGTTTCGTTAATTAATTACTGATGATTATTACTGCCGCTAAATGAATTTATGAGGTGTATTACATCGCCAAAAAGACATGTTTATGTAATAATTGTGTAATTGTCATCTGCGGAATTACCTAGTTGGATATCTAAACATTCGATATATGGGAAATTTAAGTTGGTTTATTGAAGATTTCTTTGTGAAATTAACAATCAAAATGTTGCGAAATTACGTTGAATTATGACTATCGCCAAAAATCAGATTCCTCCAGATACGTCACTGATATCATCCCTTTATTCTGGGCGCCGGGGCTAAATCAGGCGTTTTTTTAAAAAAGCCGTATATAAGTAATTTATGGACCGATTCCAGAAATTTAAAATCGAGCGATTGTCAAATTGACATCCCATCTTAATGAATCCGATTTGGACCATATGTCATTGCATCTATCCTTTAACATAACTTTAATCTACGATGGCAGCTTGATTCAATATGAATTAAAAATTCTTTGGCGCTACAGAAGTCGGCCTTCCCTCATGTGGCTGGCTGCACACTTCTAACCTCTCATTTTCCGTGTAACCGGGGACACCTGCTAACCTCTCATTTTCCATGTAACCGGGAACATGTGTGTATCGGCGCGAAATACCAACAAATGCTATTCCCTTTTGATGTGTGTAAGTGTTTATGAAATTTCACAGGCAAACGGGACAAAGTACTGTCCGGGCCAAAATACATTTCCTAGATTTAAAAGGGCGAAAAAAAGCATATGGCAAGGTTCTGTTAACCGGGGACGTCCCCGGTTGAGTGTGTGTCCCCGGTTGAAGGTTGTGTACAGATACAACTGTCCCCGGTTGCCACCTTTAACAAACACACCCACACACACACACACACACACACACACACACACACACACACACACACACACACATTGATGTTAAAGGTGGCAAACGGGGACACTTAAAAAACACATGTAACCGGGGACATTTTTTCTAGGTGCTCTACAGCTGTACCACTTGCATGGCTGACTTCCCTTGTCATGTAAGTTAGTTCTAAACATTGACTGGATGTACAGGATACATTTGAACGAGTATGAACGTTCATGTAGGAACCGGGGACACACGGCGATTGTGTGTGTGTGCTTTTCTGCATGCAAACGGGGCCATGTGTATCTTTTACACCGAGGAACCGGGGACATGTGTGTAACAGGTATTTCTTTATAAAAACGGGAACATCTTGAGTTCACTTTTGTATACAAAACAAAGATACATGCGTGTGTTTAATGGTTATTGCAATATGATGGCCATACACAGAATCAATTTACTACGATAAGTGCGTATGTGTAAATTTTCACAAGCAAACGGGGACAGAGTGTATCATTTACGGGACAGTGTCTATCAGGTATTTCTCTATGACAACTGGCCATTTGGGTTCATTTTTGTATACGAATCACGGCTATATATGTGTGTTTAAACTATTATTGCAATCTGACGGTCATACTCATCGTGATAATCCATTTTACTACAATAAGTGTGTATGTGTAAGTTTTCACAAGCAAACGGGGACAGTATGTATCATTTACAACATGGAAGCGGGTACAATCATTGTGTATTGATATAGTCTCTATGGAAACAAACTGGGTGTGAATAAGTGTTTTCTATTTAGCTTAATTTGAGGAAATATGTGTATCTTGTGCTGTCAAACTGTCATCCAAAACATGAGAATATATTCTCCTATAATATGTGTGCATGTTTAGTTTCACACATGCAAACGGGGACAATGTGTGTCATTTAAACATGGAACCGGGGACATTTCCCTAAGCAAAGGTCATTGTGTGCAGTTTATCAGGCAAGATATGTTTTATCATATGTATATCAACTGTATATCTGCAGAATGTTTTGAGTCCAAATTGATTCTAATGTTGATCTATAGTATTAGGTGACAAATATACAATTTAAGAGTTACGATATACTTAAAGTTTAAAAGATGATTAACTGAGAAGGAATTAAGACAATTAATGTTTTATTTTTTTAAAGGTTGTTGAAAATTTATTCAAATACATTAAACACAAGGAAACAATTCCTGGAATTATGTAAGGTTTATCTTATACAACCATAATCGAGGATGCATATACAAGAAAATCACTAGCAGAAATTTGAAAGAAAAAACATTTGTTCATATAACAACTAATTAAAATTAAAGTATGCTTTGTCTATTGTAAATGAGATGAATGGTTTTAATGAATTACTAAAATGTAAGAAGCTAAAGTTCTTATTACTAGGGATGCTATTGGCATTAAATATGTGATACGATAACTCATGATACTAAAAATTTATTCCCAACGATATATTTTTTAAAAAGTGCTTACCTATAAGTTGCGATACGATACTGATCTCGATATAAGGGTGGCGATAGAATATGTATCACGATACTTACAGCTTGCTTCTAATCCATGATATTGCATTCCAACAATAAACAGTTGTCATAACAAAAATAATGTTTAGATGAAGTAAACTTTTATACATAACAAAAGTAACACCTTGAACTTTTTTCATAAAAAAGGTACAGAATAAATAAACATAATACTGTACTGACTATGCTGTCACTAATGAACAAACTGATCATGAGTAATATACATTTTAAAAATCACAAATTCTGTTATCACTGGAGAGACTTGATATGATATTTAATATTGTAATATCAAGCCATGGATATCTAAATTAAAGCGAATATCAGAACATCAAACATTTGATAACATTATCATATTAAGTAACTCAAGTGAGAAATGAGAGAATAATGCAGGTGATAGACATTAAAAACCATAAAGATCTTGCAAATGTCCATGAACGTCCATACCTACAAACTGGATCTTTCTGTATTTTTTATTAACATGTTGACAACTCTATTGATGGCTATAATTATATACCTGTACATGTAAACATCTAATGGGAAAAAAAGTAACTCAAGTGATGAAAATCAATTAAAGGTGTAAAACACAAAGTGTGCAAAACTGTAACATGATGATTCAAACTTTCAAACTTGAAACTTGTCTGTTACGATAAGGTTGTTTCTCCAATGTTTATCTGTGGTGGTGGGATATTTCCTCCAATTTCAGTCGGATGGTGAAGAAGCTCCCATGTGTATCTGTCACGGTGGGCATGTTGCTCCCATGTTTGTCTGTGGTGGTGAAGAAGTTGCTCTCATGTGCATCTGTCGCAGTTGGGTTGTTGCTCCCATGTTTGTCTGTTGCAATGAGATTGTTGCTCCAATGTTTGTATGTTGCGGTGGGGATGTTGCTCCCATGTTTGTCTGTGACTATTGATTTGTTGTGCATATGTTTGTTTATGGTGGTGGTGCAGATGTTGCTCCAATGTTTGTCTGTTGCGATGAGGTTGTTGCTCTAATGTGTATGTGTGGTGATGGTGGAGATGGTGCTCCTATGTTTATCTGTGATGGTGGGGTATTTGTTCCCCTTTCTGTCTGTGTAGGGAATGATGCTCCATTGTTTGTATTTTGCGGTGGGGTTGTTGTTGCCATGTTTTTTTCTGTGGTAGTGAGGTGTTAGTACGGCTGTCTACATTATCAAACATTTTAACTACGTTTTGGTAGGTTTGGTGTTGACGCATTGCATTAAGTAAGTTCCTGTACATCGAACTACTCTTAAGTAAGTATAATTACGCTGAACAACGATAAACCACACCTAACAAGATCCACGTAGTGAATCATGTTGTAATGAAAGGTTAACGATTGCGAAAATGCACAAAGGTCCATCAAGTTAGAGGTTTTGTGGCTACGTTCAATGAACTAGATTAAACTACGTAAATTAACGTCAGTGTGATCCCCCGAATTGTACGTTGGAGAATGATCACACAGTGTTTACTCCTTTTGCATGTGAAGGGACGGGTATGAATAAATGCGTTTTGATACGTTCATATTTTGGGATAAATAGTTAAACAAGTAACACATAAACAAGATGTTGAATATTACTTTTATTCTACTTTTGGTTGAAAGCCAAGCAACAAGAAGAAGGGTTGGTTTGTTTAAACATATTTCATTCATGATGAAACGGTGTTGTAGCACGTTATCTACATAATAGGATTTGCTCTCCTAGGGGAATACGATAACAGGAAACAAATTGATTATTTATGGCCAATCATTTTTGTCCACACTATTCCATTGAAGATTTAAACTTTTTCACATTGAAACTGAGAACGAGAATAAGAACGGACAAAACCCTGCTGGACATTTATATAAGTCGGGCCAGGACGTCATTGCGGTACAAGAACAACGTACTAAGAATGAAATGACAAAACGAGAAAAACTGTTTGAAAACGAGTTGATCGGGAGACAAACGGTGTAGAAAGATATTGTGCGTATGAAGATCGAAATATGTCTCGTTTAGAACTGATATAAACCGACTGATAACGGGATTGAACAGATTGAAAACGTTATGAACAATATTATCAAATTCAAACGTGGAACCAACTGTCAGAGGACGGGATAAAGACTAGATGGACTTTCTGAGAATAATCTGTAAATGTGCTTGGATCGTGGTATGGAAATGTATGCACAAAAGTTCCTGTCCCATTCGAGGTCGTGTAACAATAAATTTTGGACGGGGTGGAACGTAGTGAGAACTACCTTGGTGTAACTCAGGCATAATAAATACCCTGGGCGCTAGGTCGATTTCTTTCTTTGCTGTGCGATAACTCAGTGCTAACAGTATCTCAAATAGATACACATTTTAGGCTTTCGGTCGTACATGATACTTTAAATCCAATAAATTACTGAATAGTGCAATGTCGCGCAGCAACCACAGACAAGGAACAACATTCCAACTGCTACGTGCAGATAATCCTTCTTGCAGACTATTCAAACATTTATGTGCGCAAATTTACCCTAAAATTACGTATCCGCATGTATATGTTTATATTTTTATGCATTGAAGGGACGTGTTTTTTATGAACTTTCATTTAGATGTTCTACATACAAACATATCAAATGCCCTGATTTACGTCTAAATCATATCACCCGACTTGCATATGTATCCCCTAACGCCAAATATTTGACAATTACTTGCTTTCAATGAAGAAGCCGAATTCATGGGCCCTAATTAAATTATACCAGTTATATGCATATGTTCCATTTAACAGTACCAACCAATATCTGTCCCTCTGTCCTTTTCAAAATTACCAGCCGCGCCAGCCGCGGAACATTGTTCAGTTTTCGATCATAATAACGATTAACCATGTTTATAATGTGACTGAACAGATTGGAACTAAGAGGGTAATTTCCGACAACAAGCATTACTTCTCGATGAAATAACACCCTTGGTAACTTTTGACCTATGTTACTACAATAACATACGGATTGTCCCTATAAACATTAACTGTGCTATCCCACTGTCTTGAATAAAATAAACTTGCATGGTGATTTAAAATCAGTAACCAATAGCAATTGTGGAAATTTAGGAATTTATAAATATTTTCAGTGTCAGTAAGTCGTGGATTGACAGCAGTTTGGGGCAGTATACAGTGTAATATTCTTCATGTCGGATGATCTTGCGTGGTTGAACTTTTAGAACATTTGGTAGTATTTGAACGGGCTTGTCATGACGTTTTAGTGACATGTGTTAAGTCAAAAGCAACATGTGGTTAATGACCTCAGTGGCCAATGACCTCAACATTACAAATGTTAAAAGCCCTGAAATTGTATTTATTAAGGGAGAGGGATGGGAGATTGTTTACAGGCACATAAAGAGTATTGCAGGGGCCATGTGTGTAACGTTGTGACGCATGGCGCTTACTGCATGATGTTGAGGCTGTAAACTTTTTGAAGAGCCATCAAGGATGTTGTTGAACATATCGGAAAATTGACAAAAATCTATCTCCGTGAAATATATACACTTAATTTTTCATAGAATTTTCGACCCAAAATAAGCCGATAAATTGCACTAATTAAAGGTGATTTCCAGGCTAAATATACATCGAGTTTATTATTTTCAAGCGCAAAGCATTGTGGTCTAGCTGGTACAGTGTATACAAAGACACGAAAGAAAAATAAAGTTTGTGAGCAATGACTTAATCGAAAAAATATATAATTTTTGGCCGTTATTTATTTACCATTTCATTTATGTATTTTCTACAGATATTGGAATAAATGTTTTACTCAAATTGGTATTTTGCTTGACGTTTATAATCAATGAGAACATGTTTGTAATGATTTGCTGATTTTAGCTGAATAAAAAGGTACATTAAACAGGCAATAATGTGTATGTTCTCAGGACATTTAGAATCATTGTTTATTAAACAATAATGTGTGACAAGGGTAGCCTAACTTCAAATAGAATCACGTGCAGCATGTGCAGCCCGTGCAGTCCGTGCAGCCCGTGCAGCCCGTGGGTTTCTATGGCGACTTGCGCTAAAGACAGCCTTCACGCTTCGGAAACTGTAATTACGTTTTATGCAATAACGGGAATTATGTTTATATGACGTCAGATACCCTAAACGCGTGTTACTCGAAGGGGCAATTCTCTTTGAAACCAAATTTCATTACATTGTTGTGATATGACCATTATTTATCACATGTCATGTTGTAGATAAAAGATTTCTCTAGCGATTGACGTTATAAGTATATTTTCCACAAATAATTTTGTATTTGAAACACTAACATCCTTGATGACTCTTTAACATTATACATTTATACTGCTCTTACATTTGTCGCGGGGGGAATTCAATATTTCTTATTAAGTCACGAAGTGTGAATTGAAGAATTTTTTTTTATTGATTATCTATTCATATACTATTGATGTTAATAACATGTGTTACAGGGCTGTACAGCGATAATTTGAAACTTGAAGGCAATATTTAATATTTAATTTATATATAACGGTAACTTCTGTCACATAACCAAAAGAATTAATTGTTCAGTATGAATGGAATACACGTTTCATTGATTATTGTTCACACACTAAATAGTCTATAGACATGGAGGACTTATGTTAAAGGGTTATAACGTAATTAAATGAAACTTAAATGCAGTATATATACAAAGTAAGTATATTGCTACAAAGACAATTTAAATATGGATAACTGTTTTATAATTACGTATCATAATTATTTTGAAGTTTCTCTATATAATGTTTTAGATGTTGTAGATAAAATATTTCTCAAGTGATTGACGTTATAAGTATATGTTCCACAAATATTTTTGTATTTGAAACTCTAACATCCTTGATGGCTCTTTAACAGATCAAAATCGAAAACAATGAGTATCTGTATCACTAGTTATCCGATGAACATTCTTTTACTCGGACTATTTCAAGCTAATTATGAATGCAGTAAAATGATTTCAAATTATGCTGCTGTCATATCTAAAGTACCTATGTGGTGATTAGAGGTGGGTATTACTAAGATTTTTCATATTGCGATATATTGTGATTTTAACTCATGTACATGTATTGCGATATGAATTGCAATATATTGCAAGACATTTCTTTTAAGAATAAATTACTTGGTTAAGTTATTACTTGATTGAGAGATAATGAAAGTAATATCCTTGGTAAATAAATCTTGAATAAAACCAGAATACATGACTAATTATTGAAAATAAGCCCGTAATTTTTGATTTGGCATGATTCAAAATGCACTTAGTCTAGTTTCTCTAAAGAAATTATAATCGAGACAAAACTTCATTTTAGTCAACTGGACTGGTCAGTCCAATAGTCCAAATACGGAAATAATTATATAAGAAATAATATAACATTATGAGTTTACAAGACGCACTTATCAATAGTACCATCTGATCTACAGTCCCAGGACTGGAAATTAACACAATTTAGATCTAGTACTTAAATGTTTACACAGTAGGACAAAAACGAGATGTTACCAAGTACATGACAACATATTAACGTGTATATATATTGTTATAAAAATGCCCGGTTAATTTGTTTGTAAAAGACTTGCAGTTTGCTGTCTAAATAAACTATTTCTGGCTGTAATTTTAAACTTTGAACAAATATATATTTGTGTTTCAGATTCATGCCATTATTCACGTCATACTCGTGAAACACTCTCCTATACCACAGAACAAAGTGCATGTTATGCAGTGTACAAAATAGTTTCAAAATGTTGCCAGTCGAAGGACTAGTTGATCAATGAGCTTGTTAGTCCTAAACAAATATTGCCAGTCCCAGAAACTAGAGCTAAGAAGTGTGAGGTAGGTAGACTGGCATTATTGGCATAACTGTGAACATACATGTATGTGTATACACTAGAAATCACAACTCTTTCGTTTCCATATATCGACGGTCACCGTCGTCTACTAATGCCTACATAGAATAAAGCTACAGGGAATGATAGCTACACAGTTTGTTGTGATAGTGATACGTTTACCTGAACACAAGTGAACTGTTCCAATTAGGGTGTTTTAGAGTGCCTAGTAAGGTCGATTCATATTCACACAACCCAAGAGATAAGTGGATTAAGGAGCAATCTTAGCTAATCCTGGACGTTGACTGAGACACTTTAAATAATAAGGATAAATCACATTAGAATCGGGGACACATATGAATACTGTGTTTATAATGTGAATAATTTATACATTGAAATAAGCAGCGAATAACAACAATTAAGTTTCCCATTTATCACTTAGATATGTGACTTTAAATAAAACTAGGCGATATATATCTCCAACATTTGTCGCCTGGGGAATCAATATTTCTTAAGTTTGACAATAATGGTTAAGTTACGAACGATTACGTCAGTATAAATTGAAAGAAAATTTCATTGAGTGTCTATCAATATACCATAGATGTTGAGAACATGTGTTACATGGCTTTACAGTAATTGCATGAAACCTGGAGCCAATATTTAATATAGTATCATTACGTTTATGTTATTGTCATATTTTAAAAATATTGAATTCGTTCGTGTGAATTAAACAACATTTTATTGAGTATTTAGTTCATATACTAAATAGTCTATAGACCTATAGGGACACATCTTAAATTGATATGACTTTATTAAATGAACTGGAAGGCATTATAATTTATATATAATGATCACATGAGTCAGAAAGTGACAGCAACTATTGAGACTCAGAAGTTGTCCTTCGCCGTTTCAACAACAACGTAAGTAAACTGCTATAAGATAATTTAAATATTGATACGTACTGTACGTATAACGTATGGTAACGTAAGTTCTCTATATAATGTTTCTGATTATCTGATATTTGTGACGATAGATTTGATCTCAAATGGACAATTACAGGCCCGATGTCATTAACAATTTAAAGTAGAGTAGATAGAAAAAAGCAAGCGGTGGAAAAGAGGTTTTGCTGTTAAATGTTCACCAGACGTGTCAATTACAGAGCAACATTTAATTTCAAATGACATTATAACTACTTCGTAGTCTGTTTGTGATTTGCAATAGATACACGTGTATCTTATATTACGGAGAAAGTGAATGCGAATATATAAAACCATAAGAAATACATAAGAAAACAATATTTTCGGGATAACAACTCCCACATCAGGGAAGATGATATTCAACCTGATGAAGAACTTTGTGAGAACTATATCTATACAGAAAAACATCAAAATGTTAAGCAGACATCATTTTCTAACTTCACAGTCATAAAGACGCTGCTACCAAATTATAATCCGTGTAATCATTCACCGTTTACATGACTTAATTAACGTTTATGCACTCATTACAAATAGTGTAGGCTTACATTAGTCCCAATCGTACATTTACTTTGATAACTGAAGAAAACTGCGACACAATAAGCCTTACTATAGTATATAGCATGCCAGTAAATGTGTATCGTCTACAATCACTATTTTATGAGAAAACATGATATTCGATGTGGAAAAAGGGAAATATATCAGAAGATTTCCGAATGCTACAATGTGTTGTAAAATCCGGTTTTCAATAAGCATATCGCAATACGTATCGATTTCGTCTTTGAACCGGTTAATACCGGTAAACCGTTTATATTGCACACCTCTAGTGGTGATAGATGTTTCATGTGGAATCAGATGTCTGGGAAAGTTTTGGGCAAAAGTTAGTCGTTTATGAGAGGTGAGGTGAGGTGAGTTGGTGTTTAATGCCGCTTTCAAGAGTATTTGACTTACATCGCTAGTAGTTTTGCAGTGAGAAAGCCCGCAACGACATGTAGATATGCATTGCTGTGAAACCTGCGATCATCGGTTGGAACTAGCGAACCATTGGTGGTGCTACGCTGAAATGCAGTGTAGCATTGCATCCAAACATCACAGCGTTTATAAGAGCTCTATATCGCAGACAAAGTTGCCGTGCCCCTGATGGGATTCGAACCCCAGACCTTTGATCCGAAGCTGAATGCGCTAACCACTGCGCTATCCCGCCCCTCGATTATGGGACGTTTACCCATGAGTATAAAATCTTATATAGAGGGTTTTATAGTTTTAAGTTTTATAGAAGACTTCACTTTGTATGATTTGAGGAATAATCCCCTAATGGATTCCGGTGTGTTTTTCTCACTTCATCCAAGATGGCCGATGCTTTTGTAAATTCATTTTAATTTTTATTTCATTTTAAAGAAATACAAATACAAACAACATCTTTATCAATGTTCCCTAAATGTAATTTTCCTTTCGTATCAAATTACAGCATTGCCTAGTAAGCGTTTGAAAGATTGAAATAGCTAAATATGAGCGTTAATATATAAGATAATGCTTATTTACTCATAATCCTACCATTGCATAAAGGTTTTGTTTTTTGGGAAATGAATCTAAATGTCATCTTCCGCACGCATCAGGCGAGATATGCATTTATAAGAAAAAATAATTAATTGTAAATGCATATCTCGCCCGATGCGTGCGGAGGATGTTAAATGTAAGTTGACCAAACTTCAAACAATGATGGCAGCTTGATTCAATACGAAATAAGTTTATTGAATATTGATTGATATAATAGAAAACTATTTATTACTGCACTTTGAAAACATTTACCACTTAAATATTCCTTGGCGCTGCAAAAGTCGGCCTTCCCTCATGTTGCTGGCTTCACACTGCTAACCTTCCATTTACCGTGTAACCGGGGACACCTGATAACCTTGCAATTTCCATGTAACCGGGGACATGTGTGTATCGGCGCGAAATACCAACAAATGCTATTCCATTATGATGAGTGTAAGTGTTTATGAAATTTTACAGGCAAACGGGACAAAGTACTGTCCGGGCCAAAAATCAATTTTCTAGGTTTAAAAGGACGAAAAAAAGCATATGACAAGGTTCTGTTAACCGGGGACGTCCCCGGTTGAGTGTGTGTCCCCGGTTGAAGGGTGTGTATAGATACAACTGTCCCCGATTGCCACCTTCAACAAACACACACACACACACACACACACACACACACACACACACACACACACACACATACTAGCGTAAGAGCCATTAGGGCGACACCCGTAACAGAGCGCCATTAAGGCGACAGTTGTATGATTTGCATGGTGTGTATTTTGAAAATTATGACATTATGCCTAATTTTAACATTAAAATAGGTTTTGTAAGGTTTAATTATCATTTAGCAAATGTTATAGTCATAAAACTATGATTCAAAGAGTAAACACACTCCGGTCGCCCTAATGTCCTTACACAAATAATGACGGAAAGGGTCATTAGGGCGACAGTCATTTAATCCCACTTACAGTGAAATAGACACCAGAACGATAATAAATATTTGTCAGATAATAAATATTGTGAACAATAAACAAACCTATTTCAGTTTGGATAAATCAAATTTATTAAAATTAACATTAAAACACTTTTTAAAAAAGCGCAGACATTATGTTTATTGTCGCATTACGTGTGTTGGTTTTATTTTGAATTGACACGTTTTATACATTCTTGTCGACGTGTCACTTTTTGACGAATTATTTATTTTGAATCGTTGTTGCTACCATATGAATAATGATTATACATGGATATTAAACACTTGAAAGTATGCCATACGATTTTCTGCCAAAGTGGCATATTGATCATCTGCTTGAGTAATTATGTTGTGTATGTTATTTCTCTGAATGTGGTTACTTTTGTTAAGAGTTATGACGATGTGACTCTTTTCTAAGAAGGCATGAGATGTCGATTCTTCTATGCCGGGAATATACATGTAGTGTATGCAACCATAAAAGAAGTCGCATTATAATGATTATATCTTTTGAATGAATCTGATTATTGGTTGGCAATTGGATGCATGGGTTTTAACGATACATTGCAGCTGTCACCTACGGTATTTCGATTACCAAAGCAGTAAGGAATGTATCTTAATTTTAGTCGGATGCATTGCATATTTCCTATATATTACGAAATCAAAAGTGTTTATAGAAAGAGAAAACATATGTTACACGGAAAACATTTTTGGCATGAGTCATTTAGTCACAGACGAAGCAACTGTTATTTGGATCGCTTCCTATAGCAAGTAAGTACACCTAATATGCGTTAACTTAGAGAATCAAATTGGTAAGTTACGTAAACGCCTACTAGTTTATATCTGACATACACAACATTGCATTTTATCTTCAATATAGACCACATGAAACATAAATCAATCATATGTTAATGTTATGGACATGGAATCCTCAGACAGCAAATCATTCAGTAACTCTCACTCTTTATTCCTGGATTTCGTTTATTCTCTTCACTTCGAAATTAATTAAACAAAACCCTAGTTTGTAAAATCAAATGCGGTGTTTTAGGATGGTTATTATAAATCGACTGATTTTATCACCCCAGACACAACAATTGCTTATTTATTGATTATTTTCCTGACACGTTGTCTTCTTTCTTATATTGGAACGCTTTTTCTGTAAAATAAATTGGCCGTTGCTCGAGTAATGTCCAACTGTATATCATTAGTTAATGATTACCTTACATTTTATTTATGCTGTTTGAATATGCTACCATTATCATTATTGAAACAAAATTATATAAAAAACAATAAATGAACAAGCAACGATCAAAAGGATCACGATGTTGAATATGGGAGTGCTTTATCAAGTTTAAAGGGGCAGTAGCACGTTTTTTCGCTCAAATAAGTTGATGAAATGTATTTGAAAAATAATTTCACCAATAGTAAAACATCATTCTCTCTTCGGAAAATAAAGTTTAAAATTAGTGTACATGTTTCGGTAAAGCCATGGGAATCGTTTTTGTAATACAAAATAATAAATTGTGTTCACAATAAAATGGCCGCCATGCAATTTTTGCTTTATACGCAACATAGTTTTTACCACTACAGATAATTGGTTTGTGTAATAAGATGTTTTACCCTCTAAAGTTAATTTAAATGACATAAACTATCATAATGAATGGGAAATTTGAAAAAATAAATTTTGCAAAAAACGTGCTACAGCGCCTATAAGTCTTTATACCTTACATAAACCTACTCTGAGTTCTCGTCCACGTCGGTGTATCGAAAACGGAAAAGCCAAGCAGCAAAAGAGGCCTAAAACACTTAAATCTTATCAATAGTCTATGTCACCTACCAGACAACAATGCACAAGTACACTGATGCTGCAGCTCACTGTTTTAGTACATACATAGTTCATTCTGTGTTTGTACAATTTAAATACATTTAGATCGACTGTTCTACATTATGCTAACAATCTAAAAAATTTAGATCGACTGTTCCATAACGTAATATGAAAAAAAGATTGGTTTTTATGAACAATGGAAGATGAAAAGAAAAAAATCATAAACATGTAAATAAATAGAATGTCATCTGAATCTAGTGTCTCTTCACTAATATTAAACATACATAAGCATATACATCTAAAATAAAGACTATAGATTTTTAAAAGGATTTCATACTTTGATACTTATTACACGGCTCGAATCTCTCACCTAGCCACACAGAACCTTAACTATAGACAGTGTGAACTACGAAAGCCTACAAGGGCCAAACTAAGTGACAACATTTTTTTTTTTTAAGTTGTAATTACAACTTTAAAAAGCTGTATATTCAAGTTTTAAAGTTGTAATTACAACTAGTAAAGGTGAAATTACAAGTTTTAAAAGTTGTATATTCAACTTTTAAAAGTTATTTATTCAAGTTTTAAAAGTTGTATATTCAAGTTTTAAAGTTGTAATTACAACTTTAAAAGGTGTAATTACAACTTTAAAAAGTTGAATATTCAAGTTTAAAAGTTGTAATTGCAACTTGTAAAGGTGTAATTACAAGTTTTAAAAGTTGTATATTCATGTTTTAAAAGTTGTATATACAAGTTTTAAAAATTATATATTCAAATTTTAAAGTTGTATATTCAAGTTTGAAAGTTGTAATTACAACTTGTAAAGGTGTAATTACAACTTTAAAAAGTTGTATATTCAAGTTTTAAAGTTGTAATTACAACTTGTAAAGGTGAAATAACAAGTTTTAAAACTTGTATATTCAACTTTTTAAAGTTATATATTCAACTTTTTAAAGTTATATATTCAACTTTTTAAAGTCATATATCAGATCGACTTTATCATATATCAGATCTACTTAGTCATATATCAGATCTACTTTATCAAAGATCAGATCTACTTTATCATATATCAGATCTACTTAGTCAAATAACAAATCTACTGAGTCATATATCAGATCTACTTTATCAAAGATCAGATCTAATTTATCATATATCAGATCTACTTTATCATATATCAGATCTACTTTGTCATATATCAGATGGTCTTAGTCATATATCAGATCTACTTAGTCAAATATCAGATCTACTTAGTCATATATCAGATCTACTTTATCAAAGATCAGATCTACTTTATCATATACCAGATCTACTTTATCATATATCAGATCTACTTTATCATATATCAGATCTACTTAGTCATATATCACGTCTACTTAGTCATATCAGATCTACTTAGTCATATATCAGATCTACTTTATCATATATCAGATCTACTTTACCATATATCAGATCTACTTTATCATATATCAGATCTACTTAGTCATATACCAGATGGACTTAGTCAAATATCAGATCTACTTAGTCATATTACACCTTTAAAACTTGAATATACAACTTTCTAAACTTGTAATTACACCTTTAAAACTTGAATATACAACTTTCTGAACTTGTAATTACACTTTCTGAACTCGTAAGTACACCTTTAAACTTGAATATACAACTTTAAAACTTGAATATACAACTTTCTAAACTTGTAATTACACCTTTAAAAGTTGAAACTACAACTTTTAAAAAAAATGTTGTCATTGAATTTGGCCCTTGTAGGCTTTCGTAGTGAACACAAACCTTGCATGCAGTGAATGGAACGTCTAAAGGCTGTATATTTATGTGCTATTTGTATGAATGAGATAAGGCAAACAAAAAACAAAACAATTCTCATATTTTAAAAAGAAACTGAATTGGAATTTTAGAATTCATGTAATATTTTCTGATCTTGCTCAAGATGCAATGAAGGTTAAGAATTTATGCAGAATAGTATCCTGAATTCTTTTAACTTTGCCATTTGCCTCGCTCTGATGCTTAAGGATTTCTCGATGTGGTGTTGCTCCTCTAAGAATAACATGTTTAGCTCGTAATGCTTTTATTGTGATCCACATTTTTACAGCACTGTCCACTACACGTATATTCGTTTGATAGAGAAGTCCCTTTAAATAAATGACTACAAGTTAATGTTATTTTTTTATGACTTTTGATCATTTTGATAAGATAATACTTTAAATGTCCCATCCGAAAGTCTCTTTTAATTTTAATAAGGCGACGACAGACCTTGTTGTACCCTTCACTTGAATCTGTAAATATGTGTATCATATACCCTTATGTTAGAAAATTGTACATGTTGCGTCTCATGTAAACACGCTTAACACTTTAGCTCATATCAGGTTTATGGCGTCCGTAATAAAGTACTCAATATTAAATAGAAAAAATCATGCATGCATGCATCTTAAGATTCGCTATACAATCTTTGAATATGCAAACACTTCAGGAGGGTAGAGAAAAAAAACCTTAAGATATGTTTTCATTCTTTGGCTTGATTTATGTTTCTGGACAAAATTTATTAATTAATGTTTGTTGATTTAAAATCAATATATACTCACCAAACTAGAATAAATAGAGATTAACCAAGTATGTATCCGTATAATTTATATCATATTTTTTGACTAAAACATAACATATGTTCTTAATTATATGTTTATTTCATAAGTTGAGTATACACCTTATACTATTATAAATAATGAATCTTTTGCCATTAAATTCAACAATGGCGCTTAGTCGGCAGTGTATATTGACAAATAAAGGACACTGAATACTGCACTGTATAACTTTATGTTACAGACCGATGCTGAATGTATTCGTCCATGACTAAACTTCCAAATAAGTTAACTTAGTGTAGCATCGTACATTCACCAGACAGGTTACTGAAACGTCAAACATTGAACCAATCACTTGCTTTCATTTGGACTAATTTGTCGAGCGTCATCTTCAAATATGGAAGATGTTTCATACACATCCAAATGATGAGATTAATCATACACATTATTAATTAAATCTTCTGATATGACGTTTCGGTTACTACATGTACACTACTGTGCAGAATTAAGTACACCGTGTTCGCGAATATTTCGCGAACATTTCGCGAACATTTCGCGAACATTTAGCGAACATTTCGCGAACTCAGGTGTACTTAATTCACCAGCAGTGGACAGGTTACCATGGATGTTCCGTAAAGAGAACATTATTTCTAATACGAATTCCGGTGTTTACCAATGCGTATCTTAGTATATCCCAAGAAAATGAATCACGTTTATATACTTTCAATTCATATCCGTATTTTGTATGTAAAAATTAATGTAAAATTTGAAAAAAAATTCATATTATACTGGTTACTCATAATTAGTTTTGTATCACCAGTGTAAGGCTAGTCCATGCCAAAAAAATCACCTCACGTGTTATTGAAATACACCCTTTTTCATGACAGAATTTTTATAAAGTTTCTATGTAATGAACAGGATTTTATACTATCTGTCCGATGTGTTCATCCAATTCCAAATAAAATCAATTTTGTTATGCTGCCATAATACACATTTGTGATGGACGGCTTTCACACATTCTTCACACACGACATTTTTGAAAGCGCAACTACTAACTGATGAAAGCAACTTTGCCAAACTACATATCTAAATATTTAATAATTGAAATTTTGTTTACAATTCAGCTGGATAAAAGATTTAAACAAACGTTTTGGTGTGTGCACCTGTGGCACATTAGGGTGACAGTGATTTTGTCGCCCCAAAGTAATTGTCGCCCTAATGGCGTCCTGTGACGGTTGGGTGTCGCCCTAATGACGTCTTCGCTATAACACTCACACACTCACACACACACCCACACACACACACACACACACACACACACACACACACATACTAGCGTAAGCGTCATTAGGGCGACGGTCGACACAGAGCAACTTTAAGGTGACAATTAATGATTTGATGGGAATTTCGAAAATTTCATCATACAATAAGGTTTTGTAAGGTTTAATTATCCATGAGCAAAATTTATGATCCAATCACTATGCTACTGGGTGGCAACACACTTCTGTCGGCCTCGTTTATTTTGGCTATAATAACCCTTCACACATGTCATGATGGTCGTTAGGGCGACACTCAACGACGACAACGTCGAAACTGGAACCTTGTAGACTATTGTGAACAATATCCATGTGCATATTTTATCTAAGAGGGGGAATACACTGATACGGCATTTTTTTTTAAAAACTCTGCAGACGTTTTGTCTGCTTATTTATATCGCATTACCTGTTGATTTTATATTGAATTGACACATTTTATACTTTCTGGTTGACGTGTAACTTTTTGACGAATGATTAATTTTGATCTACCATGACATTGCTGGATACTCGATTCTGATTGGTTCTCCAAAAAAAATCAAACGTGATCAATTCTGGATTGAACCTCCTCTGATTTTAGCTACGCGCTCGGTTTCAATTTTAGATTTACTCGCTATCAATACAGTATGTCTCTGGTTTTCAAACACAGTAGGTTTATCTTCTAAATATTCTTCAATACCGGGCGTAATAAAGTAATAAAATATATTTAACACTTGACTGAAGAATGGCATACGACTTCTGCGGTTTTTGATATATTGCACAGCTGCTTCATGAGTAATTATGCTTTTATTATTATATTATATTATATTATATTATATTATATTATATTATATTATATTATATTATATTATATTATATTATATTATATTATATTATATTATATCACGCAAATTTCAGGGTAAATTAAAGGGTGATGAATAACAATGAATCGCGGAGATATTAGTTTAAAACCGTCAGCGTTAGCCGGAGGTTTTAAATGCTGACATTGCTGAACTTTTCGAGTTTTGAATAACAATTGATCCCGGACATTCCACCAACACGTTTTGAGTTTTCATTAAAATGGCCGCTCCAATGCAGTTCAAGTGGTCTGACTGATGTAGCGATACCTAAATACTCAGAGTAAAATTTTAATTATGGCACCATGATGGAATGGTAATTCATCTTGCTGTCTGAACTCTCAATTTCGCATCACACTTACAAATCTACATCTCACACTGAAGAGTTCAACACCACTGTCGCTTTATACATCGAACATTTTTTTTCAGTACGGATAACCCTTTTCTATGGATACGGCTTATCGGGTCGTGTAATGAAATGTTTTTTTTCCTCTAGCGTAACAATATGTTGTATAAAAGTTTAATAATAAATGGAACTAATATATTGAATATAAAAAAAAAAAAAAATTTAAACGTGCTACAGCGCCTTTAATATGGAATCACAACGTTCGGATAATACTGAAATGTTATATAGAGTTTGATTTGATTTCTTTATCGTAATTGAATTATTTTTAATGGTTTAACGAAAAGTAAATTATCACGTTGTTTATCAACTTCCAAACGCAAGGCATAACTCTTGCCAGTCTGCATTACTGGCTGATTTAACCCTTGCGGTATTTCCCTAGCTATCTTGTGTCGAGGCAGTGAGTCGCTGCACTGGAAATGCATAGCGGGCCTGGATTTCTAAACACAGATTTCTTAAGGAAATACTGCAAGGCCTAAATCAGCCAGTAATGGAGACTGGCAAGAGTTATGCCTTGCATTGGGAAGTTGGTTGTTTATTGGATGGAACCAATATTCAATGATAGATCTATAGTCCTCCCCCGGGTATCAAATATAAGTTTTTCAAAGTCAAGCATATCGCAGTTCATAAATATGAAATATAATACTAGAAAATGCTGTCGTTCGCATTTATGTTGAAATTTCTACTATTTTATTTACACATAAGGGAGGGCAAATTATTTTATTTAAAAGAATTACGAAGGCAGGTGCATTTCGATAGATCTGAGTGCCGTGATTTTATGAACGACTCCTCAGGTATTGCCAGCATATACATGCGTGGTTCATTCAATTCATTCTACCCACAATCCATCTTACCTAGACATAAAACCAGTTTATACGGTTAAAGGAATGAGAATCTTTTTCCCCTCACAAAGATAAATATGAATTTTTCGATTATTTATGTATTTTAGTTAAGTTTTAATGTTCACTCCAACTTGTTGAATCTAAATGTTCCCGAAGGTGTGGCTTGTCTTTGTACCTTTTTTTAATCATTCTCTAACCACACTTTTAAGTGTGTCGAGGCTGTCACGTAGGGCGTGAGGGGCTGTCACGTAGGGCGTGGATTACCGTAGAGTCTCCCCTCAGATACTCGAGGGGCTGTCACGTAGGGCGTGGATTACCGTAGAGTCTCCCCTCAGATACTCGAGGGGCTGTCACGTAGGGCGTGGATTACCGTAGAGTCTCCCCTCAGATACTCGAGGGGCTGTCACGTAGGGCGTGGATTACCGTAGAGTCTCCCCTCAGATACTCGAGGGGCTGTCACGTAGGGCGTGGATTACCGTAGAGTCTCCCCTCAGATACTCGAGGGGCTGTCACGTAGGGCGTGGATTACCGTAGAGTCTCCCCTCAGATACTCGAGGGGCTGTCACGTAGGGCGTGGATTACCGTAGAGTCTCCCCTCAGATACTCGAGGGGCTGTCACGTAGGGCGTGGATTACCGTAGAGTCTCCCCTCAGATACTCGAGGGGCTGTCACGTAGGGCGTGGATTACCGTAGAGTCTCCCCTCAGATACTCGAGGGGCTGTCACGTAGGGCGTGGATTACCGTAGAGTCTCCCCTCAGATACTCGAGGGGCTGTCACGTAGGGCGTGGATTACCGTAGAGTCTCCCCTCAGATACTCGAGGGGCTGTCACGTAGGGCGTGGATTACCGTAGAGTCTCCCCTCAGATACTCGAGGGGCTGTCACGTAGGGCGTGGATTACCGTAGAGTCTCCCCTCAGATACTCGAGGGGCTGTCACGTAGGGCGTGGATTACCGTAGAGTCTCCCCTCAGATACTCGAGGGGCTGTCACGTAGGGCGTGGATTACCGTAGAGTCTCCCCTCAGATACTCGAGGGGCTGTCACGTAGGGCGTGGATTACCGTAGAGTCTCCCCTCAGATTCTCGAGGGGCTGTCACGTAGGGCGTGGATTACCGTAGAGTCTCCCCTCAGTTACTCGAGGGGCATGAGTATATGTATAGTCACCGTACTTCTTATGGAGCAAATACGATAGGTTTCTTTGTTTGTGGTGTTATATAGATTACAACGGAATGGTATGTTTCGGACAAGGGGAGGTGGGTAATTTCTTCTCGGCTCTATTTATTGAAATGTTTACCTCACATACATAAGTACGATGCATATTAAATATTTAACAGATATTTACAAGTGAACATGGTTTATATACTCGCTATGAAATTAACTTTATTAAAACTGGTTATTTCTAAATTGCGCACAGTATTTTCTAATGCAAACAGGTTGTGCCACTTCTCAGATGGTTGAACGGCTAGGTTTTTTGTGTTTTCAATGTTGGCGATTGGTGCCTGGCTCTGAGGGGGTGGGTTCGAATCCCGTAATGGAATCTTCCGGAAAAAGCACAAGAACTGTCACTTTATATGATAGCGATTTCTCAAATATAAACATGTTAGATATGTCTATGTTAGGTATGTTCATTTAAAAAATCGAGAAACACATGTAAGCTTCATTTTATAGAGCAACTTTACAGGCGAGTCAAGGTTACCTTTAATTTGTATTGTATTAACTCCTGGTCCAGGAAACTCATTGTACTGCATGGTTTACAGCAGGATATACTGCTGAGTGAACAGAGACATACTTTGAATTAAATCAACATCACAAGTCTCACAGCTCATGTCTCATCGTGGGGCAAGGAATCAATCCTTCAAGCGTCCGGCTTTGAATCAGGTCACCCAACTGGCCCGATATTGGCGTCACCATGCATTAAATTACACTTGTGACGTCATCATATTGTCCTCTTGCTTTATTATTGTTCAGTATTGGACATTTGCAAACTTCATCACGTTTTTGAACTATAATTTTAAGTTTTCAAACTTTTAAAATTAACGTTTCTAGATTATCAATACTAGAGCGTGATTAAATGTGGTTAATGTAATTGTAACTTCTTTTAAAATAACGCACCTCTACCCTTTTGGCCTTGGCTCCATTAATGTTAAAGGGGCAGTAGCACGTTTATTCGATGAAATTTATTTGAAAAATAGTGTCACCTATAGTAAAACACCCTTCTATCTTCGGAAAATCAAATAAAAAAATGCTTGTACATGGTTCAGTAAAGCTATGGGAATCGTTTTTGTCATTTGAAATACTAAAATGTGTTCACAATAAAATGGCCGCCATGCAATTTTTGCTTTATACGCAACACCATTAATACCACTACGGCTAAATGGTTTGTGTAATAAGATATTTTACCCTCTAAAGTAAATATATATGACATAAACTATCATTATAAATGAAAAAATAAAATTTGAAAAAAACGTGCTACTGTCCCTTTAAGGAATGGAAATAATTCGAACATTATAATCCTATACCATGTATACGTAAAGGTTCCATTCGTCATCCAGTCTTTGAGTGGGCTTTATAAGTGAAATACATACGAAAACAAAGATGCCCTTGACAACAACTGTTTTATTGTGCAAATACGCGACGTTTCGGAGTATATGCTTACTCCTTCAGGTGGAATAATTGTGTTGGTATAACAAGTAGGATACATTGATTGATGCAGCATGTTAACAATAGTGTGAACACCGAGTCAAGGAAAATTACAGGTATACGTTTTACAACGAGGATTAAAAGCATGAGTGGCCTATACCGTGTCGGTTTCAAGGTAGTTGACATTCGCCTGGGCTCCGTTCCATAACAGCGAGCGCTTATAATCGCTCATTGAGCGCTCAATGTAGCGCATTCTCTCCTGAACGACACGGTGCGATTCCTCGAGGTTTGCTCGCTTTGCTACGTAGCGCTACATTGAGCAATCGCGTTCAAGAGAGGTTTAAAAGTTACCTTTAAACCTCTCCTCAAAATGGCCCTGGTCTTCTGCCCGTGTTGTATTGAGTCTTATGGATTGTGTTTAAACCATACATTGAAAGGATAAAACGTATGCATGCTAAGGGTGGGATAGTGCAGTGGTTAATTCGTTCGGCTCGGATCAAGAGGTCTCGGGTTCGAATCCCGTCAGGGGCACGGCAACATTGTCTGCTGTGGAGAACTGACAAGCAGTAAGATCTGGGTGCAATGTTACACGGAATTTCAGCGTAGTACCACCCATGGTTTGCTAGTTCCAGTCGATGATTGCAGCTTTCATCGCAATGCAAACCAACACTGGTGTTGCGGGCTTTCTTCCTGCAATAATACTAATAGCCGTGATATAAGTATAATAATATTGTAGACCCAAAATTACCTCACTTCACCTACCTCTTGTTCAAGGCAGATTAGATCACATGGTCGTTTGTCCTGATTGTAATTAGCGTGTCTATTACATTGAGTTTATGTAATACATTGAAAGGTTAATGTATGCATACATGTCGGTGCCACAAAACATCCCCGTAGAACCTCTAAGATACAGATGACCACCGATGAACCCATCAGATCAGCATTATAGATGACCCACTCTTGTGCCACCTTAGTGGCCTTGACTTCGGTCTCAGTCCAACTGAGGTCAAGCATAAAGGGAAGGCCGGGTCAGCACATTTGTCAACAAGATCGGATATCACTGTCATGGCTACGGGTCTAGCCGCTCAGGGTTTCTCTATTCAATTACGTGTTTTCTTAACTGTCGACCCGACAGTGTGTGAATTTCCTTCCCAGCCAATGAATAAAAGAGTGTCAACATTGAATATGAAGAAGATTTTTAAAACTTCAGAAAAAATACGCATTCAAATATGGATGTGGTAGGCATTTTCTTAAAGCATTTAAACGAATTTTCTCCGATATCAGTTGACATAGGAACCTTAAGTTTACAGAATACGATCTTCGTTACATGGTGACTAAAGTCTGTTCATACGGTTTTGACCCAAGGATGAAAGTTAACGTGGATATATATATATATATATATATATATATATATATATATATATATATATATATATATATATATTAATACTTATCTGCTCTTGGTGAGACTGGTCCCTTAAGTGAATTTGTACAATGCTCTAATATAATTTTATTTTTTCAAATTTCCCATTTATAATGATAGGTTATGTCATTTTTATTTACTTTAGAGGGTAAAACATCTCAAAACACAAACCAGTTATCCGTAGTAGTAATAACTGTACATGTTGCGTATAAAGCAAAAATTGCATGGCGGTCATTTTAATGTGAACACATTTTATTATTTTCGAATTAGAAAAACGATTCCGATGCACACTCATTTCTTAACTTGATTTTCCCAAGAGAGAAAATTAGTTACATTGTTTTTCAAAGACATTTCATCAACTTACTTGAGCGAAAACACGTGCCACTGCCCCTTTAAAATATACGTGTTAACTCTTCCATACATTGTCTATAACTGTACATTGTGTGTTGACATACGATGTCCAATGTTTATTAATTTAATACGGTATTTTACTAGCATCTGTTGATGTCTTAGTATCAGTTGATACTACATGACACCAGAGGTCGCGGGTCGCATGCGAGTCGAGAGTCTCTCGTGGTCGCTACACTACCACACTACCAGTACCACGAGCGCACTGAAACCAAGATGGACGCACGATCTAGACTCGTGTTCTTCTAGTCAACAGTTCTAGTCTATAGTGAGGAACAGGCCGTTTCGTTTTAATTGTTGACACATTTTTTGTTGAAAAAAAATGTACTTAGCTTATTAACGGTTAAAACATTTGTATGAACAGAAATATATTGAGAAATATATACAGTCAAGACATTTTTGCTACTACGTGTAAAATAGTTTGAAAAGGAAACAATGGTTAACATCATAAGTTTATTTGTTGTAATTTTAATTCTAGTATCGTACAAATGAAATGAGTGTTTTGTTGCTGTTGCTTTGACAGGCAGGAAGACAAACATTATTTCGTAGAGTGGCAATGAGGTCAATAGTAACATGGCAATCATTAAAAAAATTTGTGATGTCAAGGCATGTTATTTATTTCAGTTTAAACATTAACATAAGTTGTTTTGCCTCTGAGTTAGAGTATAGCCGTCCTCTGTTTAGAAGACAGAACTGGTAAGGGGCAATGAAATTTCACAGCGATAAAGTGGTGTTGCTGGCTTTCCCCTTGCATTAAACCTATACTCGGCGAAGGTTGCTGTACTCAAGGCTGGAGGAGTTTCGTCTAATTGATGAGACACGTGACATGTCCTACCCATCATGCACCACGCCTTCCTTTGGAGGATAACTCTTTATGGGAACCACGTGTTTCAAACGTTAGACAGAATCATTTTTTGTGAAACGATAGATGCAATTCATGATTTAGGCCTGTTTCTGATCTTTACAGGCTGACAAAAATGACATGACATTTTCTTTGTGGAATGAAGAGTTAAACAAACAAAATTTATACAATTATTTATAAAAAAAATAAAGCACACAATCTCTTATATATGTGTTACTATTCCAAATAGTCTATAATCTCACCCCTACACTTCATCTCAATAGAAACGAGTGACATTTTCTATGACCAATGTTTTCTGAGGCTAAATTATTACAGTTATCTGCCCCTTACTTTTGAAAACCTATAGAAAAAAATACCTGAGGCGTGGGTTTGAAACTGATGCGGGCGGAAACCAGAAACAAATTCTTTTTGGGGGGCCTTATAGAACATGTTCCCAAACTCATACCTTGTGAAAACGTGATTAAGCGTGTTTTATCTTGAGAGTTATTAAACAAAAACCATTGTGCATAAACGTGACCTCTCACTTATTTCATTAAGCTTTCATAATGTCTCAAGTCCTTCACAACTTGTTGTTCACTGGTTGTTTTAATCTAAACTGGTCAGATTTGTTGCAGTTACCCCGTCTAGTCTTCTCGTGCAAATTGAATAAAACATCTTTGCAAGTACGTCATTACAACTTTGTTAAACATTTAGTACCTTTTAATTAAACTAGTCTTCAGTTAAACCCCTGTTTGTTAAATGTTACGAACCGCTCCCTTACTACAAATAGTCGACGTAATTTTCGGAAATACGTTGTTGCCCTTTCCCGTAGCAGAGGATAAGCGTTTGTGTCGACATCTTTATCTTAAAGCTTATTAGTGCGTGCGTCGTCTAGAGTTGATTAGATTCCGAATGTCATCTCAGTAACATGATTAGTTGGTTCGAGGTCAAATAAACAAGCCCGATTCCGAATGACCCATGGTGTCCTCTTCAAGATAGCATTGACAGCTGTCCCTTAGTAAGTCATTTTTTCTTCTTCCATCAGTAGTTTACTATTCCCAAAATAATTAAGTCTTTCTTGAACTTACATATATTTACTGACATGTTTTCTCTTTCATTTTAGACACGCTTCATTTGCATGTTCTCTCTTTTCTCGTTAAGCATATATCTCTTTGTTCTCTCTATCTCTATATAAGTATACACTCTTTGTTTTAAACATATACCTCTTAGTTTTATACATACATTGCTTTGTTGGCTCGCTCTCTCTCTCTCTCTCTCTCTCTCTCTCTCTCTCTCTCTCTCTCTCTCTCTCTCTCTCTCTCTCTCTCTCTCTCTCTCTCTCTCTCTCTCTCTCTCTCTCTCTCTCTCTCTCTCTCTCTCTCTCTCTCTCTCTCTCTCTCTCTCTCTCTCTCTCTCTCTCTCTCTCTCTCTCTCTCTCTCTCTCTCTCTCTCTCTCTCTCTCTCTCTCTCTTAAAACCTTTAGGCACAAGCATGCAATCGTGTGTCCGATATTGTTTAGTTTGTTTCATTAATTCATCATTTGATCTACTTTTTCAATATTCCATATTTGATTCTTCGCGATTTCACAGTTTGAAATATTCATGAAATGAAGATGATCTATATCTTGTACTTGAATGATTCCTCTCTTCAACATATTTTGACACTTTTTAAAGCGATATAAAAATAAAGTACATCATCATTCTGTCTCATTTTTTTCATAACCTACACAACATTTTGATTTCATTTAATATGCTTTTAAAGGGCATTTTCCCAAATGCTCAGAGCAAAAACATCATAGAATAATACCTCTCCATAATAAGGGCGACCGAAGCAACCCAGATGATAATAATAACGGTATATCCTTAGTGTATCATTATTAGTAAAGTATATACGTCTAAATACGTCTTTGAAGTATTGGTATTACGGGTTGGTATGGTATAAGAGACAAGACATCAGGGCCGTGTTCAAGAGAGGTTTCAAAGTAATCGCTCAATTAGCGATTACTTGTAAACCTCTCTTGAACGCGATTGATCAATGTAGCGCTACGTAGCATAGCGAGCGAACTAGGAGGTTTTGCACGGTGTCGTTCAGGAGAGAATGAGCGCTACTTGAGCGCTACGTTGAGCAATCAATGACCGATTATAAGCGCTCGCTGTTATGGAACGGAGCCCAGATAGTCGGGTACTAGGTAGCGTTCAGACATGGACATTCAACAAGATATATTTTTTGTTTTAACTTACTGAAATTGTAGAACAAGGTCTCCCTAAAAAGAAAAAGAAATGTGTTGCTTGATTTAAAGAGTTCTTTTACCATTGTAACTGCCAACCCACAGCTTTGTAGCTTTTGTGTCCATTTTCAGTATGTCATGTATGTACATTAGACATTCATATTACTGTTTTGTTATCAATTAGAATACACGTGACTTTTTCCTGCAATTTTTCAGAAAAATTGATATTAATATGAATCGAATTTTGGTAAAATTTCAATCTTAGTCAAAATGCTTCAAAATAACAATAAACTTGCATTTTCACCTTGCATATAAATGTAGCCATGAACATTTTGTTCAAATAAAGCCATAATCATGGATATGTTTTGTGTTGATGATGGTGATGGCCACACCAACCCTACCTAAGTTGGAAGCTATGTTCTCTTAAACGAGCACGATAGCCCTTTTTGTAACAGAAATAGATTAAGCACATACATGTATTTATCATGTTAATAGAAGTATTAGCACTTTCTTTTTTCAAATTGGTAAGGAATCTCCTTCAGAAAGCAGTTGATTTTATTGATAGCTCCAAGTTATGGGACAAAGTTAATTAAAACTGGTATGGAAAAGAAAATGTTGAATTCAATTAGTATCGTGTACACTAAAAGCCTCTATTACTTGTAATAATGAATACGTTAATTATGTTGATTGTCCAGGGGGTTTAAAACAAGGTTGTGTACTTAGTCCAGTTGTGTTTTCCCTCTGAGTTGATGAAATTGAGATGAGATATGATTGCATTGTACATGGTAAATATAGCATACAACAATTTCTCTATTGATAAGAAATGTTGCTCCTCATGTTTGCAGACGACGCTGTACTTGTTTTAAATAATACTGTTCTTGGATATAAAAACACGTAAATGGCTGGATATATAGTTCTTACTTAGACCATATATTTTATTTTCTATTTTATTATGTTGTAAATCGGACGATGTTTTAATTTCTGGAGCTAGTTTTGTCGTTGATACCTCAACCTTTGAGCAAGTTGATACTTTATTTACCAATGACATGTAAGGCTCTATATCTACAACAGACAGGTTATTTTCAGATCTCGTGCGAGACGAAAGTGTGTGATAACGTAATTTCCTCACTTAAAATAAGTCCCTCATATAATAACATAATAGGCCCAATTGGTTACCCGTTTGTGGTTCAAACGAGTTTATCTGCCATCATGTAACATGACACGCACGAAAAGACGATTGGTAAAAGTTTCTTTATTGAGATATAGATTTCTGCTAGACACGCGAGTAGGTACAATACTTAGTGGATATATGCCTTGTTGAACTTTAATCGCCTGTATTTAAACTGTTCTTTAGCCTGTATTTAAACTGTTCTTTAGCCTGTATTTAAACTGTACTTTAGCCTGTATTTAAACTGTTATTTAGCCTGTATTCAAACTGTTCTTTAGCCTGTATTTAAACTGTTCTTTAGCCTGTATTTAAACTGTTCTTTAGCTCATCCGACCTGAAAGGCCAGATGGACTTATGGCAAACTGTAAACTTTTGACATGTTCGACTTCTTCTCAATAACTACTGTACCCCAAAAAATAACATCTTCGTTACAGGAGACAAACTGTTATTCATTTGGTTTTGAGGGCGTGGCAGGTCGCCTGTGGTGCACCGTCTTTATGACTTCAGTATCCCATTTTGTTAAAATGGTCAGTGTTGTCATATTGGCAATAAAACAGCTTCCAATGAGCCCAATTTCAATTAGACCAAAGCCATATCTGTAGCACCATAAATAAGGAAATGACACTCAATTCATTTATAATTCACTGATAACCGAGCATTGTGTATTCGCTGTATATTGAGAAGATGCAGCTGCAACAGAGGGACGTTTGGTGAGAAAAACTAGTGCATGGGGTTGGCGAGGATACAAACATGCCATTTTGCTGCTATGAGGCAAATTTTCTAGCTTTATTTATGACATTTTGGCATTCATTCATTCCTCTTTCACAAGTACTAGTGTGGGTTTATTACATTTACAGTTCATTTTATGGGCTTATGGCATGGGCCGTTTTTCGGCGTCTGTCCGCCGTCCGTTTCCACATTCCAGCACCGATCCACCCCCAAAGCTGAAATTTTGCGGGGAGGTTACTTGCACCTAGAAGATCAAAGTTTTGGCCCGACCCTTCCCCTGTAAATTTCATCAAAATACTCCAAAAAGTAAAGGCATGGCAGGGGTACAACTTTAAAGTGTTTTATTTTGTTAAACAATTAGGCACAGTCTCTTGATTGCATGTGAAGTGACTGACTTGTAATATGAGCTATCTGTTACATAATAATCAGTGCTGACCAGCGGTCTGTGGATTGTCCAGGCATGGGTTCGGCAAGTGGTATACTTACTTGAGAATAGATTTGTATTATTTCTCTCAAAATTTTATACCATTTTGTTTGATGATGGGGAAAATATTTATTTCATTTTAATAGGGAGTATCAAATGTATCAATATATTTGCAGGAATTGTGATAGTGAGATTGTTCAGGGCAGCGGATTGTGCATTATATTGAAAACAATTTATTTTTGGTATTCTATATCAAACAATACAATTCCTGATGAGCTACATAGCTCGGTCATGGCTCTATTTTTATCTTTACCCAATGTTATATACTCAAGCTCTCTATCTAGTCGCGTGGTGTAAACCCTGTCGCTCTCTTTCCATACGTATACACGATATCTTCTGTAGGGACTACAAAATGTAGCGACATTTTTCAAATAGCTCGTCACCCCGGGGTTGTCAAATCGCAACATCTTGTTGTTCGAGCCTGCTTTGGGATGTTGGCTTAACTGCTACTCGACTGGTTCCGAACGACTGCTCGCCTTGCGCAACCAGCCGGGAAAACGTGACCGGGTTCCGTCTGAAGTACTTGTCGCTTAAACGTTTACTTTCTGTATAGATGCAAGGGATGTTAAGCGCCTGCGCTCTCATTCAAAATAAAGCATTCCTTCTCATTTCATTCCGACTTACAACTTTACTTCACAAGTTGCATATCCTCTGTTGTGAATTGGACCTGGTCGGACACGTTGAAGTAAGTAGACGACCCTTTCGTCGCTCATTAATTTCACAAAATATTTTTTTTTTACCTTTTTCATTTGTTATCGAGGTGATGATGAATGAAAAAGTGCATGGATATACAATCTTCTGCTTCTGTATATAAACAAACTTTCACCTATACAGCGTAGAGAACGTTTTCGAAATATCCTTTTTAACAAGTTTTGATTATTTTCATTTTTCAAGTTTATTGTGTCGTTGAAAAGAGCATTTAGTATACCCATATCATTTGAAATCTGATCAGAAATAAACTACTGGACAAACGAGTACACACCTTGGTTTGTTTTGTTTTATGTATCATTTTAAGTTTTTTAAGCTTTCGAAGTCGTCTTCTACAACTGAGTATATAGCAGGCATTTAGTCAATTCGTCAAAAAATACCTCAACGTTGACGGTTTTTAAATTCTTAAAACTGAAATTTAAAACGTCTTCTAAAATAAATTTGGATAAAACACAACTGTTCATAGACGTATAACATATATTCTTTGTGGAAATCAATAAATCTGCCTAAGTGTGCACACATTTACATAATTTTAAATATTGCTAGGGTCGTGTTGGTGTAAATTTTATTAGTAACCCTTAACCAATTAACCAGTCGCCAAATTAATTCAAACTACTGCAGATACGTGTTATTGTACAGGACCATAATTAAATGCATCTTAATTAGTTTTAGATATTGAATTAATCGAAACTAAATTAGATGTGTACTTTCTTTTGCCCGGTAGTTTATAATACATCCAGATGGTTGTTTGCCTTTTTTGTCAGGGCAAGTACAGCTTTACCTGTAGCTACGGTATAAGATAATATTTCAAATGTTGTCAAAAAGTCACGTTAGGCCTGTGTAGATTAACTATATTGAATATTGAGAAGTTTATTGTAAAACCTTTAACAATTATAAAATTAAGTCCGTATTTGTACAGTACTCGCTATAAAGACTATGTAAAACAATCAAAAGTGTTTTAATCGACAACATAACATCCATCTCTAGATCTAATTGTGAGGCCTAGTTTTACAGAAGACAATGTGTCATATCGGATGTAATAATAAGTGAACACCAATGAACGATAGTTATGATATATCACTTCCGGTTTCCTCTCTCCACTCTCAGTGATGAAACAGAGACTCAATACAGAGAATAGAGTCCGTGGATGAAGGAAGTAAATTATGTTCAAGCTCATTCCCCTGGAATTTCATCCGGAAAGTTGTTTTTCTATGATGGCCGAGAGAGGTCTGTTACGACGTAAATTGTAATAAAACATAAATTGTAATAAAACGTATATTGTAATACGTGTAGCCACTTGTAAAACTTTTGGCGTAACGTGTAATAAAAACGTGCACTGTAATATTAACGTACGTAAATTGTAATAGGACTCAGTGTAATAAGAACTGATATTATGTGTAATACTTTTTACTTCCGGTAAAATGTAATACAAATGTACGTGAATCTATTATACGCATGTGGTAGTAGCAGTGCTTCTAATTTCGTATTTCATAGCTTTTATAGATAGTTTTTTTTTAGCGGGATTAAGTAATAAGTTCCTGAATGTTCAGCTTCATACCACGAGACCTCATATATATCAACTATATATTTTCGATATGTTTGGACACAGGAAACAGAACAGAGAGTCCTAAGTTTGAGAACTTGTTCCTAATCCTTCTCTCATTAAATAAAATATGTCTAAACCAACAGAGAGAGTCCTTCTGTCCCGAGAGTTGGACACCAAGAGCACCTCTCATACGAAAGTTCATATTGTAACATGACTTCGGTGAATCCTTGATTTTGATTGGTTGATTTGCCTATGTTGAATTATAATGAATACCCGCAAATTACTTCGGGCGAATCACCGCGAACTTATACATCATGTATAATTTCAGCGTTTAAAACCTCCGGCTAGCGCCGTCGGTTTTAAACTAATTTTGCGGGTGTTTTATAACAATGAATCCCGGAAATTTTACAAACGCAACTATTTATCTTATAGTTGATCAATATATTTGCCTTTGCTATCTTTATTGTTTTCAGAAGTACATTTTCGCGGTATCTATTGAACTGAAACTGTGACTTGAAGAAGTCATTTCGCCTGTACCATACACATGTACCAACAAAATATACACACCAAACTTGATCGTACCAACTAAATCCATAGACGTGCTTTGTGAGTAGAACCCCCCCCCCCCCCCCCCCCCCCCCCCCCTCCACCCACCCCACACACACACACCCCTCCCCAAGAGCCAATGCACCCCCCCCCCCCCCCCCCCCTCCCCCAAAAGTTATTTTTTTGCGAGAAGGTACGTTAAGCCTAGGGTTTAAAGATTGAGCATAGATTAAGCCAGTGTAATGGCCTGTTTGTTATTTATAATGGCTTTTCTTGCCTTACTTATGGATCTAATCTCACAATGTATAGTGGGTGAATGTGCTGTCTGTGTCTTGTCCAAAATCTTGCTGTTTTCTCTTTTTTGCAAACGGGCTCTTGCTACCCTGTCTAAGAGTACCAATATATGCAACAGGGATTTCTGAATAAAAAAGTTGATTAAAAAATATAATGGCTTATACATACATGTACATTCACATGCAGACATTTACAGTAATGGTGTCCAAAGTTGTATTACATGTTAACAGCTGTTTAAACTAAAGGCAAATAATATCTGTCTGGGCAATTACCGTAAATACTTGAATACTAGCCTGCTATGAATAATCGCCTGCCTTGTATAATCGCCGGGTCAAGGCCCTCGTTGAAATAAATAATTGCCTGCCTTGAATAATCGCCGGGTTAAATTTAGCAAATACAAACAAACCAGTGGGCATCCCCTTTAAAATTCCGGCATCTATAGGCATAATTATGCGCCGTTTAACCTCATGTGAGAACGTTTAAAATATTCACAAATTAAAATATACGGTGATGAAGTTTCAATTTCTTTTTTAAATTGCATACATATTTTTACATTCGTTAAAAAACAATCTCCCACCTTTAATAATCGCCGGATCAAAATAGGCCTATGTAGGCCCGATGCAATATAGCCTATAACAAAATGTTTGACAAATGTTTAATTAAATGCAGTCAGTAAACACACCTGTTGCCTCTAATTCATTTACCTGCCACTGAATCAACATAAATATCTACATGTAACAGTCTATATATGGGATTCAACGTTGATCCGAATTAAGACACATAAACTCCAAACAGCGTTCCTTTCGTCCATCTCTGCAAAGAGGTCGGGTATGAAAAGGGAGATAACTCTCAAATTCTACTTTATTCGTGTTTTACTTCAGAAGTATGCCAAAACTGTAAGTATAGCACTATAATTGTATACATATATTCATGTGGATTTGTCAAAGGATAGTGTACATTGCAGAACGATTTACGAACCAGGACATGTTTCCTCGTCTTTGTTGTACTCATCACACTCACAGTTCACATCACACAAATCTACCATGCCGTCTTGTTCAAGACACAGGGGCGTGTATCGCTTAGAAACAACGTTTTAAAGACAAACTGTATACCCATATAGATCCTACCCTATTACTATCCTTTCATATAGTAATAGAGTAGGGTCTAGATGGGTATATTTCTTTCAAACGCTATTTCTAAGCGATACACGCCCCTGTGGTTCAACATACTTTTAACACCTAAACGGCTAAAGGTTAAGTGACTACTTTAAAAAAAAACTTTTTTAACACCTAAAGGTTAAGCCCCCTCCTATTAATGTGCCCACTTTACCATTCCCCACTTTCAAGATGTTTAAATCCGCCTATGTGGTTAAATGTATACAAGTCAAGTGAGATGACTTAACTTCATTACAGGATTTTGCCCCGTACCAGAGCAGAGCCGAGTTTATAATTTGCTCTATCGCTTTAATATTATTGATATTTGGAATATAAATGAGAAATGTGATCAGATATGTTTAATTAAGTGCGACATGTTTTCTCTCGATAACATACATCGATTGCTGTTGAATGTAAAAGTGCAACGCGACATAGGTAAACATTATAACCAACGATTCGAACTGTTTAATATACATAACATATAGGCCTATCATCTATCAATCATCATCATATCAATATGCCATCCCAAACCTATTCGCACTATGTTAAAAAGCTTTATAAATATCAAATTATATAATTTGTGATAACCAGCCTGTACAACAAAGAACACTCATTCATTATGTTGTGGTACTAATCTTAACATATTTATTCATAGATACGTACACAATACGTTGTAAGAGGTGTAAGGTGGGGTTTAAAGTGTTGTGGTAGCTGTTTAAATAAGATAATGAGGAAGTGATACTAGGGATTAAAACTAAATTAGCTTATAAATTATCACACCTCGACAGTTAAATAACAGAGGGACATTTTAATTTAACAAACATAACATGTCACACACATACTTATTTATTTCAAGATGTTACGAGACAAGAATCGACCAGACCCTCACAGTTAGGAATGAGGTTAAACACTGCCGAAACAAATTTACCTTGTAATCCACACTTTCTCTAATTAGAAGTGTCCTGTATAATGTAGTGGAATATTCACACTGATCAGCGTACAGCACTAGACCATGTCAAACTGTAATATGGCGAGTTAGGACATTTTTTACGGTTCGAATTCCCGGAAGGAAAACCACTAGTTAGCGTGTTCGACTCTTGACAGATATGTCCGGGTTTCGAATCCCGCCAGGCAATCGGCAATTTGTCTTCAGTAAAGAACTTTTCATCTCGTTGTTTTCAGTCCTTGGTTTTCGTTCTATACAACTTTTAATTTGTTATAGGTTGAATTACGACTACATTGCATAGACAATTGTATTACAGGCTTTCACAAATAATATCTAACCTTGCGGTGTAGGTTTCATAATGCCTAAAATGTGTGTGAAATGCTTGTATTACTCTCCCGTGGAAGATACTGCAGTGTAATATTTATACACCAATATTAAACTATTAATTATGAAATAATAATATTAAACAACTGTAAGCATGGCAAGTAATACACAGAATACTAAAAACCCTTCAATATATCAGAAATACTTGCCATTTACTGCATTTAGATAACCATGTTATATCCCTTCAATATAGATTTGGTATCAAACTCGCTTTCGCTCATTTCATATCAAATCATTAACTTGTTTGATAAACGTGGTGTTAAATTCGGGGTTTTTCAAGTATTTTTAAATACACATACATGGTGGCTGCCCTATAAGTGTAGTTAATGCCGGCTGTTATTTAGTAACGGTTGGTGGGATTGTTTGCCTGAAGCTGGGTACTACAGATTGTATTTATTGACCATTTATTATGTGTTTTGTACTTCCAGTGAAAGAAGTCCATGTTTTTTACTCTGTTTACTTTCAACAATCGATCATTGAATGGACGTTGAAAACCCAATTACCGTTTACACATGTGTCTCTGTTGCAGAAAACTTGGGCAGAGGTTTATCAAAAGATTCGATTTGATTTTAACATATTTCTTCTTTTCAGAAATACATGTATAAAACGGTCAACCGTATAAAACTAGGGAAGATTTTTATAAAAATATTCAACTCAATTTGAACTTATTTCTCTTTTTCAGAAATACATGTATAAAACTAGGATAGATATTTATCAAAATATTCAATTCATTATAAACTTATGTCTACTTTTTAGAGCTATTGTAATTGTATATAATGCAACGGACGAGTTACTCAAATTTCTTGTTGTAGTACATACAATCAAATATGCATACAAATAAAATTCCCGTGAAGACCGATAACAAATTGTATATATAACTAATTACAGGTTAAAAATGTTATTGCACAATTGACTATTTTATGCATATAAAAAAAAAAAAATCATCAGTAACGAATTGGAACTAATTACAAGTACAAATTTGCACAATTGGCTAATTTCTGCACTAATTACAGTAGTAGGTGCCCGCCGGTCCTGCTTGTACAACGCGTGAATGGGTGGTAATAGCCGCCTTTACGTAATGTATGTACCAGTACTCCTTTGTTACTAAACCGTACTTTGTTAGCCTTCCAATACGGATTATATTTATGCTTACAGGCACAACTCCAGCCCTGTCGCTCTGGAAGAGCCCCTCTTCGCCAGTCATCGGGACTTGAACGTGCACCTGTAAAACGGGCGATCATGTGACAGCTATATTTAGTTTCTACCCGCAATGCATTGTCTACACGGAGTGCAGGAAAATCGTTAAGCGAGACGAGGCCGGCGAGTTTACGTCTGCGGGTAGTACACAAGTCACAGCTACACGAGCGAGGGTGGATCGAAGATTTGTGCTGCTGGATTACCGCTCGGTGGAGAAATTACCTGGCTGGAGGCTGACACAGGTAAACCATACCTACATGCACCTGTAGACGCTCACCTTTATTGAGAGGCGGTTGAGTCATGCTCCAAGTAGCACACCGGGTTAGTTTGTGTGACATTTCTCTAGTTGGGAGGACTGGCCGATCTACCTGATCCAGGGTGTACGCTGTACAGCTCGCTGGATACCTGAGACAGCCCGATACGCTCAGGTAGGACTGGTGTGCTAATTGTGTTAACGCTATGCGGTTTTACCCGAAGAAGTTTATTCAGTGGTCACTGGGCGTCTGTTTGACCATTGTCTTAGTGCTGAACCTGTACAAACGTGATGCCTGGGTGTACGAGACGGATGTCCAGCCTCTGCCCTGGGGTCCGGACTTCAAGAGAGAGAATTATCAGGGACCCCTGAGTTACAATGGACCCCGGGTCCATGAACATGTTGTGCGTGATAGACAATTTAAAACTGGCAATGTTTCTGGTATATTCAGAGCATACCCGTTTGAAAATATCAACCCTCGGGCGACTACACCTGTTGTTTATTACAGTCGTGAACACGACGACAACGACCGTATAACAAATCAATTAAAGTTTATACCCAAATCAGTACAAGAAGCAAAGCGGAGAGGGGAGGAACCGCCAATGAAGACGATTTTGGTCTATCACGGTATCGGAGGCTGGCAGATCAAGAGAGGACAACAAACGTTCATAGATCAGAAGTGTGCTGTTCAGAGGTGCGAGATAACCGACAACAAACAGATAGGACCGAAGGCGGATGCCGTCTTGTTCAGCCACTCCCCCGCTGTACCCTGGTTCGATCGTCCGGCTAACCAAATCTGGATCCTCTTCATGCTCGAATCTCCGTATCATACGTCAGGACTCGGCGCCTTCCGTAACGTCTTCAACTGGACCGCGTCCTATAGACACGATTCCACAATCGTCGCACCTTATGAGAAATTTGTTCCTTTCAATGAAAGTGTATTGACTAAGCACCAAGAGAAGGACTACGCCATGGCCAAAACAAAGAAGGTTGCGTGGTTTGTGTCGAACTGTGGAGCCCGTAACGGCCGACGTAACTACGCCGACGAGCTCGGCAAACACATACAGGTGGACGTATACGGGGCCTGCGGTCCACTGAAGTGTCCACGTTACCAAAGCAACAAGTGTTTTGATATGCTCAATAAAGACTACAAATTTTACCTCGCCTTCGAAAACTCAAACTGCAGGGATTATATAACAGAAAAATTCTTCGTCAATGGATTACAGTAAGTATAAATTATATATTATTTAATTTACTCTTCAAATTGTCGGAGTTTGATTTTCTGGGGAAAGAATTGGTCGCTTACAGTCTATATTTATACTCATTCGGCAGGAATCGTTTAAAAGGCACCACAGTTGATATATTTTGTGTATAATGTCACTGTTAAAGTCTTCGTTAGCACAGTGCTCTGTGTACAATTAATATTTAGGGTAGTATTAGACTTTGAAGAGAGCAATGAGTAATATTTCATTTTCTTTAATTTGAAATATGTGAGTCACTTGATTATTAAGTGTAAAAACACAAATGCCTCCCCAGGGTGCAAGATAATATCTACGTAGAATACCTATAAAAATAGCATTACAAATTAGGTCAGTGGATGAAAGTCACGAAATAGGATGTTATGTTGCGTTTATTATGAATATCAGAATTGCAACCAAAACACCAGTCTTCTATAGGAAGTCTGGTGGTGAACCAGCAACTGTTGCAAGTCTCTGCACGCAATCCAACTTTCCATCATTTATGAGACTGCATGACTAGGTCGATTCAAATAAAGATCAGATTTCGTGACAATTTAATATTCCGCATTAAGATTATAGATTCTATGTTGTCATAGCATGTGCTACACGCATTTCGCTCGGCCCCCTTCCCATATGTATATTTGATGGGTCACAACGTGCACGCAGAGTATACTAAGCAACGCAAGTAACGGAACATTTCGAAAACACTGCGGTTGTAAAGACCGCAGTGTTAAAGATAAAGGATTCGTTATCCTCTAATTCTAACTGTTAAGAGGTAAATTCGCAGTCAGTTTAATCAAGGCTGAAACTCGGCCCCTCTGTGAGGAGGCGAAAGTGGCATTTAGGGCAAAAAAAGGCTAGTAACCTTGAGTTTCTAAATGTTCAATAATGTAAACATTATTGGTTATTTTAGAATGACGTGTACTTGCCATATTGAGCCAATGTACAAGGATATATCCGGTCATATGTACAGACAGGCAGACAGGCAGGTAGATACACAAAACACACATACATGATACAAAACAGACAGACAGACATACATACAGTAAAATACACACATGTACATACATACATACATACATACATACAAACATACATACAAACATACATACAAACATACATACATACATACATACATACATACATACATACATACAGTGTGCAGTAAGTCGGTCTATACATTACAAGATTGGCACGCTACGTTAGACAGGAGTGGCCGTCCGCGTTATATCGAGATACAAAGTACTTCCGTCTTTCCTTGACAAACACAAGGTTAATCTTATTGAATGAGGTAGTCACGAGTGAAATATAAACTTTCCCATCTCGCAGCATGAGGTATGATTTGATTGCTGATGTAGGAATCATTCAGTTCGTTTTTGTCAAGTATTGACATTGACCCTGATAGACGTATTGACAACATTGATCCCGACAAACGTATTGCTATTGACAACATTGACCCTGACAGACATATTGACAACATTAACCCTGACAGACATATTGACAACATTGACCCTGACAGACATATTGACAGCATTGACCCTGACACACGTATTAACATTGATTCTGGCGCACGTATTGACAACATTGATCCTGACAAACGTATTGCTATTGACAACATTGACCCTGATACACGTATTGACAACATTAACCCTGACAGACATATTGAAAACATTGATCCTGACAGACATATTGACAACATTGACTCTGACACACGTATTAACATTGATTCTGGCGCACGTATTGACAACATTCACCCCGGTACAAGTATTGACAACATTGACCTTGGCACCAGCACAAAGTTGACCGAACGCTTTAAAATAATCAATAATCTCAGGTTGACGCTAACGGAACACAGCTGTTTGGAACTATATATGAACTTGATAATCTGGTGCGAGAGATAGACAGGATTGGACATCCATGTTTAGAAGTCCGGGTCTGATGTAGATGTGTAGTTGACGTGTCTGCACCTCGTGTAATTCTCAGATAGATCAGAGATAGGATAGACAGTCTTTATCATGCATTGCACGGTTTCCGCCATCTATCATTCTGTTCGACGTAAGCCCACTGTGTCCGGGACTTACTTATCTCGCGTTATATAACCCTGCATTGTGCCCCGTGATAAATGAAACAAACGTATACAGACCAAATTCTAAGAAATTAAGGTTAAAGCAGGGGGAGACGCTTGCTAGAAATCTTTACTAGCCCGAAGTGCTCTTCGGGCTAGTGATATCTCAATCTGCAGTGCTTCAATCAAATTTTACTAGCCCTTCTGAATTTTCACTAGCCTCGGGCCAGCGGACTAGTGCGAGTGTCGATCCCTGTAATAAAGTGATTGTGTCGTGTTGACAAGGCAAATATCTGTACATGTATATGCCAGGCAACTTATCATCGCATAGACGCATCTTTCCTCTAACGGTTGAAATATTTGTAATTTTAAATGTTGCATAAATTCGAAATTGAATTTCAAACAGCCCCCCTATCCATTTTCCCCGCGTTATTTCGCAAACGTATGCAGACCAAATTCCAATACCTCAGATTAATTAAAATTTACTAAGTTACCATGAAGAACTGGCTTAAGAAAGGCAAAGATTACCTACACAGGAAGTTCGGGTGTCCCCTCGGTGAAATTCGTTTTAACAAAGACCGTCCTAGAAGTAGAGGTTGCAAGTAAAATGACGACAGGAAATAACGACACTGGGGAATGCCGCTGCAAAAAGTGCAGTAGCCATATTAGATTGTTTTCATAGTTATATCTTCTTTTAATTTATTGAAATTATAAGGTTATTTTAAGGATTAAAATGAGTTTAAAAGACTATAATATATTAAATATCTAGTAACATTTCTGAAAAGTTGCTATTGACGGTCATAAATGCTGTAGAGGCCGCCAAACATACCATGGTTTCCCAGGTAGGCTAATATATCTCCATATAATCATTACCACACATGGTTGACTGTATAATAAAACTGTTATCAAGACTTCATCTGAAAACCTGTGTTCAACAAGAGCTGTTTAACCCCCTTTCTGCTGTATGCTATTTCACAGTTCTTATCGATGGCACGCATAGAGAGGGAGGTTATATTCACACGTTTGGGTCAGTGGCATTCTATATCAGATGAAAGATATAAAGATAGATTATATTGTTCAGCCAATTTATTTGAATATTTAACCAACGGGAATTAGAAGTTGTAAAACTGCACTAAGCCGGTGAAGTGCAGCCATAATAAGAGCCACATTCTATGTGTTAAAACAGGGACTCTCTGGTCAACCTCGCTAATCTATATGAAGTCCCTGGTTAAAATGAAATATATGGCACTCATAAAACTTCTAAGAATAAAAATGCACAACATGTGTTGTTCACAATGTCTTAAATTCATAAATTAAATACACTGAAACGTGTCTATACAATGTATGCACGTTTTTAAGCAACACCAATCTCTAAACATAGGAATCCAGACCTTGAGACACCTGTATAGACAAGTAGTGAATAAGATATGTTCCTTGTCGCACACCACGTTAACATGAGACTCAAGATTGTGTGTGTGTGTGAGAGATAGAGAGAGAGACAGACAGACAGACAGACATACACACATACACACATAAGTACTCCTAAATGAGATTTTCCTTTGTCGCAATATACGGTACCCCTACATGCCCTGTTTCGCATAAAGGCAGCCATGTGATCCCCGTATACAGTGGAATCAAATTCATATATTTACAAAACAACATTGAATGTGATATTGCAAAAACACTTCTTGGAAGTCGATTGCGCAGATTAGGACCGATATTCTTACCATCGGTACACTGCACTGAATCCATATATAGTTCTGCCCCTTTAAATAGTTCTAGATCCTTACTAAACAAGTCTAGACAAACTAAATATACATTATAGAACTGATAGTCTTACACTCAGACAATTAAAAAAGTATTATTCTGAAAATAGCACCATTTTATTAAATATTGAAAAGGAGACTGTAAGAAATGGATTTTTTTTAAAAGACTCTTTTTCAATATTCGTTTTCAATATGAAAAACAAAACAATTTAAGATAATTTTTTTCAGAGTCTAAGTGTTTGACTATAGAACTGAAAAAGTTTTAAGAAATAAAAGTGAAAAGATAAAAGTAGGGTAATTATTGAATTACTGATGACACGAGTCCTTCTTATTTGTTGATAAAAATTATAGGTTAGGACGACCTCGGTGTACTGGGTCATGGGGGCGGTGCATACAAAGCCGGATTTAACTCGTCGTCCTATTATTTTAGGAACATACTTTGTTGTTTGCAGTCGCATATGTCAAACGTTATCAATGACCTGTGTCAATTCACCGAGAAGCACTGACTGTTGTCGTAAATAACCGTTTTAATGCTATACGATTCAGCATAATGACGATATAAAGGTGAAAGCATTCATTTCTGATCGAAAACCGGACGATTCACAATAAGCGAGTCAATTTTGTCAAACGTAATTTTCAAAACAACAAACAAAAAGACAAATTTGGGTTGGTAATGTTTAATAAATCTAAAGTTATAACTACTGTGCATGTTAGCTTGGTGTCTAGTTTCGGTTTCTGCACATGAATGAGGATATTGCTCGAATTTCATCGGAAACAATTATCCTATATTCGGCGATTGGGGATGAATATGCAAGTTGAGTCAAAGTATATGAACTGAAATCAGCACGTGTGGTAATTAGCACGTATCAAAGCCCCATAAATATTATGAAAAACACTGGATGTCATTTTAATGGCGAGAGCTATAGGATGGGATTGGTGTGTTATAAACAAACAGGTGCCGGTGCATGATGTATACGAACACTCATATACACTTATACTTTATACACATACAACATGTACAGTACACATATAACCGCACACACGTGACAAACACTGGACAAATAAAGTAAGGGATGTTTTAAAATTTTGATATTATCAATAATAATGTATTTATTACATGGCATACGAATGAATTATTAATCATAAACATTACATACATGGTATTCCACGTGGACGTATGACATATAGCATTACACCACCTATACATTGTAGAACACGTAATGTTGCCATACTACATAGTGTAAACAGTGAGACGTAAGGTCCCGTCGCACCAAGCCCTCACACAATCTATCCCACACGTGCTAGTCCCATTGCAATGTTGCAGATGGTACAAGACACTACCAGACAAAGCTTGACATTTCTCTGTGACTTCCATTAGCGTCTAGAACTGCTACTATCCAGAACACACTCCCGCAGAACACCCCTGCCCTGTAGTGTTATACGTATACCGTATTTCCTCTAATAGGGGCCCGGGCCCTAAGTAACATTTGAGGGCTATTATACCCCCCGGCGCTTATTGGAGGCCCGGATTTTATTTGAGGTCCGGCCCTTAATTCATTCCCAGGTATGACCAATACACGTGATCAACTATAACACCTAACTAAAATTTCTGAGAATAACACAAACTCCTCGCCATTTGATGTAAACCGGATATAGTGTGGTACTTTAACCCTCTCAATGCCTGGGAATATTTAAAAAGAGATATATCTAGCAGGGAGTATATCGTTCAGCATCCGAGGTTTCTATTCAAGGCCGAGGTTGTATTCTAGGAACTTCGGTAGGACTTCTATTCGTTTTCGTGACCCGGGATGTATTTATCTCAGCACCCTGTGAACCCCCGGTTGTATTCGAGGTCCGGTCAGATTCGAGACCCGGATGATATTCGAGGAAATGCGGTAGACGTGCTCACCAACTAGCAAGTTTTGCAGTGGCTCGAGTCGAAAGTAAATACATGTTTATGCAGGTTTATTATTTAACTGACTGACACTGTGATGATGATAAAAGAAGTACTTATTATTCAAACACGTAAGTTTTTTTTTTTAAAAAACTAAACACCCTGGTTTAAATGTAAAAGTCTTTCGAAACCTCGGAGCAAATTTTTACATCAGTCATCTTAAACATTATATGATGCATCATCTTTATCGTAAGGTTTCAACATAAATTGTTATAAAGTAAAGACTGTTACAACGGTTCTATATTCTCCATCTAGTCTACACATCATAACAATTTTAATTACCTGCCTTTAAAGGGGCAGTAGCACGTTTTCTTCGTACAATTAAGTTGATGAAATGCATTTGAAAAATAATGTCACCGATAGTAAAACACCCTTCTCTCTTCGGAAAATCAAGTTATAAATGAGGGTACATTGTTCGGTAAAGTCATGGGAATCGTTTTTGTAATTCGAAATAATAAAATGTGTTCACAATAAAATGGCCGCCATACAATGTTTGCTTTATACGCAACATCGTTATTACTACTATGGATAATTGGTTTGGGTTATACAATGTTTTACCCTCTAACGGAAATTTAAATGACATAAACTATCATTATAAATGGGAAATTTGAAAAAAATTAATTTTGCAAAAAACGTGCTACAGCCCCTTTAAACAATATTGATGCAGCCCCACTTGTCACCACATCTATATAGAAATATATACAGCTCAAGTGGGTCAAACATTGGTTTTTAAAGGCTTCCTTTGTTGCCTATAACACTAGAAATAAGTAGCTAACCCATAGAAAACTGTGTAAAACCTACAAACCTTAAATACAAGGATAGCTGAGAAGGCTTTTCTAATAAGCTTAATATCACTTTTGGCCCGTACCCAACCCCATGAATAATCCCCCTCACAAGTGTACCACTCCTCTGCCAATGCTTATAAAAGTTTGTGGGATAGTTGTCTCCAACCAATAACCTCTCATTGGCTGAAACTAACTTGGCTTGGCAGCTATACAATGATAGCAACTGATATACAAATAATGTTTGAAGATGACTGACTTTTTATGTTCGTATGTCCCATGTATAACGAATTAAAAAGAAATATATGTTAGTCTTGAAAGACTAGAAAATCTCTAGCTACTCTATTGCAAAATGAAAATGTCAGTCGATTACATGTGTTTTCACACAATATTAAAGAAGCGTATATGTTACGTTGTTCACTATCGTAAATTGTATGTATATATCACGTAAAGCATGTAAATAAATGTTATGGTGTTTCAGTTATTGCACCAAATTTGTTAATTTCAACAAAATGAATTTGGTATATTGTACATAGGCCTGTAGCCTTAACACTGAATAAACTTTCTTTCTTCTAATGATAGCAACTGACCCAGCCCCAGTGGCCCCTTCAGTAAGAACCCTCAACTAGACCCCCAACCCCACCCCACCCCCACCCCCACCCCACCCTACCCTCCTCCATACAAACACATAATACCATCGGCACAGTTCCGAACAAAATAAGAGGCCTACTTTTATTCCTTCATATATCATTTATGTCACAGACATTTACGATGAAATCAATTGATTCTTATCGATCCTTACTGATCAATCGATACTGATCGATCGATACTGATCAACGGGTACTGATCGATCGATACTGGTCACTCAATATCAATCAGTCGACCACACACCTGAACTACCTGTAATCAGTAGAGAACACGATGCGACAAGACCCAACAATGGTTTTCTAGTGTTGAGTGAAAACTCTTCTGTCGAGGCTAAGCGAGCGATTTGCGTTTCCAGTGAAGACATGTCGTTGCCTAGCAACGGACATAACACCGAATTGTTTTTTATGGAAGGCTGCTGAGCTACTCTACCTATAGGACTGTAAGGAGCGTCGTCTGTCTACTGTCTAGTTGTGCCTTGTATTGTTCTGATCTACGGCAATGGTCAATACATGTTTTGTTAGGCCAGGTATACGTAGTATAAGTAAACTTCATATTTCAGGACAGGTATGTCAGTCCGATCTGGAGACAGTGGATCTCGATTAGCTTATACCTGCTAGGTAGTTTATAATATATTTCATAATGTGTTTGTTCACTGGCTTATAAATGGTTTGAAAAATGCTAGTTAAACTGGTATAAATGCCGGAGCTTGTGGAAGACATTTATACAGCAGTTTAACTTGAACTTGACATCTATAACACTAGTTTCTCAATACTGAACTTGCAGCTGCCAACGGTAGAAGTTGATACAAAATCCCTTCTAACTTTATTCTGTCGTGTCATCTTCGTGTTGATATTGTTCTGTCATATTATGCATTTTCCCTTAATGTTAGGTATATTTTTATGTCACGTGTATTAATTTTCAGTAACGCAGGATTACCCTATTTTGTTCGCAACATAACCCATCTAATCTAGTCCTTATAGAAGCAAAAGCGATCTTGACCACTCTCCGGAAAATATTTATCAGTGTGTATCTGCCAGATAACATACATCACAGAACCAATAGGTTCAATGCGTGAAGGCCTATAAGTCGTTTATCCAGCGAAAGCTTTATCACAGTGTGATCAGCTTATTGGCTTATAGTCGCTGTCATAAGATAGGTAAAGTACAATATTACCCAGGGAATGTATACGCAAAGTAGACGTCTAAATCCGATATGAACGTTTATTGTCTAGCAATCTCCGTGTCATAACATACGAACGCGGCAATTCGAGAGAATAGCAAGAACAATATCGCTATTGGGCTTTAAAGGCACTGTAGAACGTTATTTGCATTGTTTATACGATATATATAGAATACTAAACGATGTCGCGTTTGATAACATGTTTATGAAACGAGTGGATGGTTTGGTATTTTAACGAGCGAAAGCGAGTTAAATACCGATGCCATTCACGAGTTTCATAAACATGTTATCAAACGGGACCGAGTTTAGTATTTTATTTATTACTCAATGATGTAAATAGCGCTGAATTGCAAGAAAATCGTTGTTAGTGACTCTCACTTGCAAATAGGCCACCTGCTATTCCAGTCATTTCAGTCAACATTGTGACGTCAACAAAAAACGACTATGACGTCACGCGCCGATTATGATGTTACGGCAGCACGCGGTGGTATCACAAATTTGTGTGTAACCAACTCATTGTTATCTAATGAGTGATCTCACCACGGTTGAGTAATAAATTCTCAGGTTTGATGGTTTAAATATATCATTACACTGCCTGATACGCCGTATGCATAGAAAACAGTTTATAAAGCAACTATTTTGTGGAACTCTTCAATGTGAGAGGTAGGATTGATTTAGAGAGTTGATCAGCATGATCGTTGCCCATTTCACTATGGTGTCGTATTTAAAAATCCCCTCTGGGTGTAGGTATCGCTGCATCAGTCAGATCACTATAACTATATATGTATACCTTCGAGCGGGCATAGACTCCATGGCTTAACCGAACCATGTACATTCGTTTTAGAACCCTGTATATTGATTGTTGAGTATTATTTAGCCATTGGAAACAGTATATCCGTTTTGTTGAGAGCACGTTATTGTGATTATATAGCCATTGGAAACAGTATATCCGTTTTGTTGAGAGCATGTTATTGTGATTATATAGCCATTGGAAACAGTATACCCGTTTTGTTGAGAGCACGTTATTGTGATTATATAGCCATTGGAAACAGTATATCCGTTTTGTTGAGAGCATGTTATTGTGATTATATAGCCATTGGAAACAGTATATCCGTTTTGTTGAGAGCATGTTATTGTGATTATATAGCCATTGGAAACAGTATATCCGTTTTGTTGAGAGCATGTTATTGTGATTATTTAGCCATTGGAAACAGTATATCCGTTTTGTTGAGAGCACGTTATTGTGATTATATAGCCATTGGAAACAGTATATCCGTTTTGTTGAGAGCATGTTATTGTGATTATATAGCCATTGGAAACAGTATATCCGTTTTGTTGAGAGCATGTTATTGTGATTATATAGCCATTGGAAACAGTATATCCGTTTTGTTGAGAGCATGTTATTGTGATTATTTAGCCATTGGAAACAGTATATCCGTTTTGTTGAGAGCACGTTATTGTGATTATATAGCCATTGGAAACAGTATATCCGTTTTGTTGAGAGCACGTTATTTCAGTAAGAACGGCGTGCTATAGTGTCTTTAACTAAGAGTGGCGTTCTAATATTTGATTGAACTTCAGTAAGAGATTTGTGTCAGCTTATAGGCTAGCAATGCCAAGTTGTCACGGGGGTACCTGATTTGATATGAGTTTAAATGAATTTTTAAATAGTGGAGGTTCGAATACTCAGTTGAGCTATATACAAGGAATCGTACCATCAGATTTGTTAGGAATAGTCAGATGTAATAACGGAGAAACTTAATTGAACTTTGGATCCATTGAAAATCCTCAGCTTCGTGTCCGGAATCACGGCTCTATCTCTCGCTCTTAGTGAACTTTCTGTACATTTGACACATCGTACATTCCTCTGAAACCAGGTTGTTTGGTAAGTTTGTTTAGTTTTCCTTTTTTATAAAGGAACTAGAAACAGCTAGGACATGTTATTATACCTGGATCAATTTGACAGTTTGATGACTGGGATAGGTAATGCTGAAATCAAGGGCGAGAAAGCATATAAGCAATCGAGGATCAAGTCACTTTTCTCAATATGTTATATGTTTACCTTTAGTTTCGTCAATATTAAGGATACGTGCCATCACCATGATTATAGACCCTTATAAACATGATTATTTTTATCTGGGCCTTGTATGCAACTAAAACCATCAGAAACAAATCGACATTAAATATTTATTTAAAATAACAATCATGCAGTGTAATACGACTAGATATGTATACAATTCAAAGATAAAAATACATTAATATAGGGAAGTAATTTGTTAGAATATTAACCAATTAAAGTTAAATAAATAGGCTACTTTTGGTTTTGATATATTTATTCGTATTGAGAAGTTATGGGCAGAGTAAAGGAAATAATATGACTTGTGTAACCTGAATGTCATTTCTTCACGATCTCGGTTTCATGTATGACAACATAGGAGGCATTACCTATTGTTTCTTAATACGGAAACTTGCACCATAAATACTTCACAAATGCGAAGTACATTGAGTCATCACGCTTTCAAGATGACAAATGGATACACACACTCAAGCATTATTTCGGTAAATCCAACTGTTGAAGTTATCGCTGCTTATAAACGGGAAAGTCACATGACATTTTATATTTATTCTGAATCAGGCGATGGTATTGTTTCCCCGAACAATTAACGCACTTAAGGAGACCGATGACTACAATGTGTGGTAAAGTACTCACTTCCCTCATTCAGAGGGTACGTGCCTAGGGCACTTCACGGTCAGAAACTTCCTCCTGAAACCACTTTCATTCTATTCTTCCTTAACCCTTGTCATGCCAAGGTCGGGCTATCATTCACTTCTAAAGGGTACCGACCCTTTAACCCTTGTCATGCCAAGGTCGAGTTATCATGCACGTCTGAAGGGTAACGATCCTTCAATACGAATTTTAAGTATTTTGGCATTTACATACGAGTGACTAACATAACAGCAACATCCATTAAGAAATGTAGAAATAATCAACTAGATCCTATATATAGGGTGTCATCGATATAATAAAGCAATCTGATAAACTTGGTTTCCAAATCTGATAAATATGCAAAGCAGGTCAAAGGTCAAATACACGAACTACCATACATCTAATGCGAATCCTAAAACTGTATCATTTCTAATTATATTTAAGCAAATGATTTATTTGTTGACATTTGCCAATGGGACTAGTGATTAAATTCTTATTTGTCGAGCCCTGCATTTGTTTAACAGTCGCGTACGTTTTATTTTAAAAATGCTTAATTAAGGACTGTTTCTAAGGACTAGTTCACAACCATGTATCGCCGATATATTGACATTCGCCTTGGTGTACTGTCAATAAAACAACTTTGCAAAAAGCTTGGTCAATTCTCTCATCAGATTTGCCTCATAGCGATTAATCCGTATGGATGTCACATTGTGATACATCTTCCGCACGCATCGGGCCATATATGCACTTTTAGAAAATGCATACTGACCCTTGCGACAACTCGAAGGGATTTCTGAGACAGGAAGTTACACGACTATGGAGCTGTGATGTAGACCAATCAAATGCGCGTTTACAAATCACGCACGACACGTTGGGCTGTTACAAGGGTCAGTATGCATTTTCTAAAAGTGTATATATGACCCGATGCGTGCGGAAGATGATTGTGATATCACATCGCTGGGATATATGAGGACATGAACAGTTTATGTATATTTGGTATGGACAGTAATCCTATTGTGAGCGATGACAAGTGACCAAAATGTTCAAAAAATCAATATTTAAATGATACTCAAACTAACTTTTAACATCAATAGTATTTCAATAAAGCCTTGGTCGACTGCTTTGGTGAAATGTTATTTTACCTTTAAGTGTACACTGTGTGGGTGATGTTATGGAACCATCATGTTTACTTGTGATTCGGAAAGGGCGGGCTGTCTCTGTATGCAATGACAGCGCCTTTCCTTCGAAAGTTAAGTGAACATTTGTAATGTAATTGTATTTTGGGCCTTTGGTCTTTATACTGAATAAAATGTCTGTAAGTGAAAAATTAAAAAAGGAGTTTTACCTTTTCCCCCGCAGTAATATTCATCAAGAATCGATAAGAATGTTTGATGTTCATAGACAAATTTAATGTTAAAAGTTGTAAAAGGAATGAGGGGATATCAAGTTAAAGCCTAAGACGTTTCCCCCAACAGACAGATAGATATAACATGTTTACGAAGTGGATATGCTGTGAGAGGTTATGGTTGAGGACAATTAATGGTATCAGCATTGCACGCATGTACGTTATCAATCATTAATCGCTATCCTATGCTTTGCTTACGTCATCAGCAAGGGACCGCTTTGTCCTTGGACATTTTGTATGGATTTATGTGCACAACTTCAACATGACAAAACAATGTATTTTCTATGAGCGTTAAGTAATTATGAACCGACCAAACCGTATATATAACGCAATTCATTTTCTCCATGTTTAGTTTCAATTGGCATTTACGTTTCGATTACGTGATATCTTTACGTTCGCCAGCAGTAACTCGGGAAACAATGAATAAATGATAACTAGCAGTAGCTTGGACATTCCTCCGCTATTGATTCACAATTAGCCTGCTTTGTTGGCATCGTTACGAAGGAATAAATAAAATCATTTGAGAGTGTACGACTCTTAAAGGGGTAGTTGAACGTTTTTTGGCTCAAATAAGTTGATGAATGCATTTGAAAAAAAATAGTAAAACACCCTTCTCTCTTCGGAAAATCAAGTATAAAAATAAATATACAGGGTTCGGTAAAGCCATGGGAATCGTTTTTGTAATTGTAATTTTGTGTTTATAAGCAACAACGTTATTACTCCTATACGGAGTGTGTAATAATATGTTGTACCCTCTAAAGAAAATATAAATGACATAAAGTATCATTATACATGGGAATTTTAAAAAATAATAATTTGCAACAGCCCCTTTTAAATAGTGTATGCCAATGTTTGTGAATAGGGTCAGAAAAAGAGAAAAGACTGAAGTAGAGAAATATTTCTGTTTCGCAGAACAAATTTAATTCTTCAAGATTTTCCAAGGAATTACGTTTCTAGTTCTCTGTGTCTCTGTCTTAATGAATAGCAGTCCCTTCTTGGTGTATGATCACTTCCACATATCGACGTATGAAAACTGAAAATGTTGGTCTTGGGAGGCGATGGTATTTGATATCCGTTTCGAGTTTCAAAAACTTTGGACGACTTAGCATTTAGTTTGAATTGAGTGATAATTGTTTCATAATTGTCATAACAAATAGTGCCGTCAAATTATGTTTTAGAATACTACAAAGCACAGGGGCGTGTATCGCTTAGAAACAACGTTTGGAAGAAATATGCCTATATAGACCCTACCCTATTACTATATAAAAGCATAGTTATTGAGTAGGGTATATATATTGGTATATGTCTTCCAAACGCTGTTTCTAAGCGATACACGCCCCTGTGCTACCAAGTACTGCATGTCAACCAAATGTTAATTGTAGTCAAACAATATACATACATGTATATTACAAAACCTGAAATTTCCTTTTGTTAAATTGTTGCCGAAATTAAATTGGTTTTAAAATTTCGGTGTTAGCACAATGTATATGTCTGACGTTGAAGACAATTATCGGTTATAAGTTCTTAAATGGAAAAACAAAATAATGTTATTGTTCAAACCTGTGAGTTTCCATGATTGTGAGAACCATCTGGCTTTTAATAGCACACAAATATGCCCAGAGCGAAATCCGAAAGCTACTGCAGCTTAGTAAACGTTATCAGCATATTTGAGTGTTTTACCGAATGGCTAGACTAACATATAGTCCCGGCAAAACAAATTTATTCTGATATTTTACTTTTTAATGTTTGATATGAAATAAAATAAAAAGGAGACTTAAACAATTCATTATAGAGCTGAGGCAACTAGTCCGGCCAACCTTTGTTAGACTTGTCTGGGCGACAGAGTTCAGTTCCGAATGGCCACAGAATGTACGTCATGTCATCTTGAAATGCAAATGGCTGTTATATCTACCCTCAGGGCACTCTTCATCCTTTTTTAAATATTCTATTTTTGTCGGAGAAAGCGATGAAATTTTATAACCTCAGATAAGATCAAATACTAACATTTTTCCGCAGTCAAAGGATGGCAATTTAAAATTCGCACATTTTTTTTTATGTATTGACAATTTATTTCCATATTTTTTAATGAACGTTCGGAATTATGTTAAATTATATTGATATCAAACTGTATATTAACAAATTCAGACCCGAAAACGTTTAAAGTAAGTTCTCGGTTTTCACTGTTCCAGATGAACTGTTCGTTTCACAGAATTTGGCCTAGACATGTTCTATATGTAGTAAAGATTGAGGCACAGCAATGCACAAGACACCGTGAGATACACACAGTATTACACGAGCGAATGTGTCATACATAGATTGTATTACCCGAGGAAGTGTGTCATATGATTTTTACGAAACGAGTGTGAATTTTTGTATTGCCCGAGCGAGAGCGAGGGCTATACACAAATTTGCACGAGTTTCGTAAAATTCATATGGCACACTTTCGAGTGTAATAATTTCTTTATTACCCATTCTGTTCCGTTTCATTTGCGTAAAAATAGGCAGGAAACGGCCCTATTTTCTTGCGACGGGAAGCTATAGTGACGTCACGAACAATCGTTTTATGACGTCACAGACGACACAATACGGGAAGTCGCGGTGAAACAATGGTTGCTAGGCAAACGTGATATGTGCACATGTGCTCATATCAATGTTATTAACTCGATTATTTTCAACCATGTGGGTAATAAGACGTTTTACGTCAGTGACAGTGACGTCACGCAATGGCTTTATGACGCCAGACGCGATAAAATTCGAAAACTTGCGAAACAATAGTTGCTAGGCAAAGTGATGTGTGCACACATGTACATACGAAACAGTTAAACGACTTATGTTTACCTTATAGGTTATATAAGTAAAACCCGCTGAAACACTTGTTGATTCGTGTTTGATCTATTTGATATCAGAAGAAACTTGATGGCTTCATTTGCATATTGATATCAATAATCTATGTAACTCACTCACGGACTAAAATGATATCACGCCATCAATCTGTATTCTGCCTACAGTGGCATATGTCATAATGTTTACAAAGCAAACATTTCCTTGAAGTATAACTGCGACTTAACCCCCACCGTGCTCCGAGCGGCTGTACGCGCCGCGTTTACGAGAGACTGGCTGGGTTGGGTTAACGTTTTCTGTAGGCATATAGGTGTCAGATTGTATGAGGTCAAGTAGGATCTCGCTATCGCCTCTATTTGTCCTTCTACTTAGCACTGACAATAAACCAACGCTAACAAATATATTCAACAGTATATAGCTCGATCGCTGTCAACTATAATGAGCTTTTTACTTGTGATTCGAGAACTGAACTTTACTTAAAACGATTTGAAAAACGTTTTGTGTCAGCCGGGCCAAGTGGTCGGATCTGATTGAAATATTCCCCTGCACGAGGAGTACATTTGCATCGTACATTTGCATCGTGAATATCAATATATTCAAGGTGCTGAAACTGATGTATTTCAACTGATGACGTAAGAATGAATAATTAAGTTGGCCGAACAAATGGTTTATATGTCAAACATGTATATGTTAAACAATTGACTATTCGTTAGATATAATGTACATGCATGTACTTGTTGAAACAACTTTGACGTTAAATGTTGTTGGGAAAATACTCAACAATATCTTCAAGGCGCATGCTAATTTCGTTCTGTAATACACTCTTTTTATCTGACATTTTTAATTAAAAAAAACTCTCCGAGAAATTACCAGTAACTGACATAGGAAAGCTGTTCAATAGTGTCGACAGGCTGTATATTCTGTGGCAGCAGAGGGGATATATGGTCGTATTTACCGAGTATATTGATATATCTGTCATGTTAATATAGATATGATACGCCATTACAACTGTGTTGACAAACACGCTTATAATCCAATATCATACGAATATAAGCTTTGAAAAGAAATGCCAATAAAGCGATGTACAAACAGGTGTCGACTCATATCATACCAAACAATTGTATCACTGGAGAGAAATCTGATTAAACTGTGGATAAATAATATCTACCAACCTATATATCGACATCTGCCGTGTTTTCATTAACTTGAATAGAAATACTTACAAATACATGGACGAACTGCTCGACAAATCTAATGATACCGTCCCAGCATTTGAATAATATGATCGAATTCAGTTTCGGACGGATGCTATGATTTAGCTAGTGGCAAATATTGACAAGCAAGTTCATTATGTCGAAAGATTAGGTTATTTAGTGTTTAACGCCGCTTTTAAATATTATTTCACTCTCTATTTTGCACATGCTATAATTATAGCAAGGAGAAGGCCCCATACTAGCTCATTAGCTACACACTGCGGTGAAACCTGAGAGCACTGACCGTAACTAGCACTGTCTTGAATTTCAATTGAGCATTTTACTAAAACCTTCCTGTACTCAGAACAGTTTAAGTTGATAAACGGTACCCTAGCAGGATTAAACCCTATATTGTCATTCATTTTCCTACACCTGTCGGTTAAACAGAACCTTTTCAGAAGGCACTATGAAACATTTGCTAGAGTGCAACAACATCATAATCTGTCATTGAAATATATCATCGTTCACTCTCAATATTGTATTTTCGGGCCAGTAAAACAGGTATTGACCTTGGCACTGGTCCATAGTGTCATATAATGCAGTGTAGTGTTTTTACTTGACATTTTCCAAATCTCGAGTTGAACTTTCAAGGAGCTGAAGTTATTCCCTAGCGGTACTCATCATAAGAGGAGTAACGACAGCTGGATGTGCCTTGTGGTGCTTAGACCGTTAGACCTGTTGTGATTTTGAGCGACTTCTTGGAAACGTGACAATATGACCAAAACACAAAAGATACTGTTTGGATTATGTTCCATGCAAAAAGAGAAATAAAGCGTTTCAGTGAGTGAAGATTTGGAGTTTAATATTGAACTGGTAAAATGGCGTCAACGAGAATATATCAACAGTCCCTTGAAACAATGAGGAAGAAAGAAAACACCTCTTCAGTTGCATTTATATGCTCTACTTCTTTCACTCTACCACTTGTATCCAACTTTAGACTAACTAAATGTCCCTTTGTTATTCTGAAGTTTCTTTTACCAAATAGGGAAACTGGGATATGTCACCTTTCTCACTTCAACTGGTAATGTGTTCATTGTGTAAATAGCATTTTAGACGTGTATCACTTCATTCAAATCGCGTATACCATTTAAATCCAACGTTTCCTTATGTAAATATTGAAGTCAGACCCCTCTGTTGAGTATAAAGGAAACTTGGGGAAAAGAGGTTTGTGATTGAACGAGTCTGGCCTCAGTCATGCCACAACTTGAAAAACTGGTCCTCACAAAAGAAAGAGGGTATACTGTTTAAACGGGTGGTTGCTCACGGCAAGCTAACATTGTCTCTCCTGTAACTCTCACCTTTTGACCTAGTCACGCATGACCTTTAACCTGTGACCCTTATACCAAGACATCATTGTCCATATATACCTGCTAGCGTACCGATAATTTGCTGTACGCAGAGGTTATATATATATTTTTAGTTGTGTACGCCAAACAATTTAGAATAGGTAAGGGACAAAGTAATATCCCTGGTGCAGTCCATTGGTTGTTAAATGCAGGAACATGGATAAAGCTCACATAGTGTAATGTTTTGGGGCTCATTAAAAACACAATATTGCCATACCGCATTATGTTCTTCATGGCCCACCCAAACGTCAACCCTTACTATCATTACCAAGCAGAAAATAGTATCAAATGCAATGACAGTATGTTATTAAACGACTCAATATTGTGCAGGGACCGTTGGCCGAAACATATACCGATTTGAGATGCCCACGTTATGTTATAGAAATAACTCGGTTCGTGTTCCCCGGGATTGTGGTACTAAACGCTTCTCGTTATGAATATTTGATACGACCTCTTTTGACTAATCAATCAATAGACAATGACCTAGATTAAGGAACAACATGTACGTACGTATACCAGTAAAAATGTGAATGCTGATATATTTCGCATACATGTTGCTTAGATAAGAACATGATTCATTGATGCTTCTGGGCCTATTTGAATGCATCGGTTATAATAGTTGGGGTTCCCTGGCGTGTGTCAGTACACAGTCGTCCCGTCAGTAGTATCTGTCAATCTCCGTGAACCAGGGTCATCTCGCTGCCTCCATTCTTCTGTATCTAGAAAGCATCTTGGGTCGGGTAACACAGGGGTTATAGCTCGTTCTGATAGGTCAAGGCCAATGCTAAATATGTCATTAGTGTTTTTCATTGGGTGCCATTATCAATATTAAATGACATTTGAGACCAATTGTATGGAACGTAGTTCTTTAGAAGTAAAATATCCAGCGAGTTTTAGGATAGCTTGACCTAATTTGCAAATTTGGTTACTGCCCAAACATTAAATGAAACTCCAATGAAAACCCTAAACTACTTATTTGATAATGATACTTAACTCTCTACTTTAGAGATAACAAATGATATAAAGCCTAGTGAGCTACAGAGCCATTGGCTCAATTTTCTATTCAAACATGTGATAACATTTACACTTACAAGTATATTCAACACCTAAACAATAATTATAATTGTTATATGATAATTTCCAACATGCCCCCACTGCACGCCGTCTCGATACTATAGTCCACTGCACGGCTGTCTGTCTGTCTCTCAAGCTGTTGACCATCAATATGGCTGCAATACCAGCGGTTGCATGTAATATCACAGACAGGTGGCTTCTCTTGTTAATATTCCACATATTGGTTTGATTAAATACATTATTCAGTTTGAGATATGAAACGTGTGAGATGAAGCACACGTGGTAGGGTGTCTAATACCATGAAACTTGCAATTTGCTGAAATATATACACACACTATATTTACAAATTGTTCATTACAACTGACGCCATATGCGCAGACTTAACATATAGAAAATGTCACCTAAGTATCTTCTGATATTAAATATATCACCACGGGTTGTCCTTAATCAACGATCACGTTTTCATATATTTGAAATCAGAAAACACAAGAGGGTTGGATTCTATTAATCATTCAAAATAATTATTCATTCATGAGTTTCCGATATAAATTGACATCTCTGAACACAGCGCCGTGCATAAGCCACTCGGTGGGGTGATGACATTGCATTGTGATGGCATCAAGTTATGAGGGTTATACCAGCTGTATGACAACATAGCATTGTGATGGCATCAAGTTATGAGGGTTATACCAGCTGTATGACACCATAGCATTGTGATGGCATCAAGTTATGAGGGTTATACCAGCTGTATGACACCATAGCATTCTGATGGCAACAAGTTATGAGGGTTATATCAGCTGCATGACACCATAGCATTGTGATGGCATCAAATTATGAGAATTATATCAGCTGTATGACACCATGGCATTGTGATGGCATCAAGTTATGAGGGTTATACCAGCTGTATGACACCATAGCATTGTGATGGCATCAAGTTATAAGGAGGGTTATACCAGCTGTATGACACCATAGCATTATGATGGCATCAAGTTATGAGAATTATATCAGCTGTATGACACCATGGCATTGTGATGGCATCAAGTTATGAGGGTTATACCAGCTGTATGACACCATAGCATTGTGATGGCATCAAGTTATGAGGAGGGTTATACCCGCTGTATGACACCATAGCATTGCGATGGCATCAAGTTATGAGGGTTATACCAGCTGTAGGACACCATTGCATTATGATGGCATCAAGTTATGAGATGTATATACCAGCTGTATGACACCATAGCATTGTGATGGCATCAAGTTATGAGGGTTATACCAGCTGTATGACACCATAGCATTGTGATGGCATCAAGTTATGAGGGTTATACCAGCTGTGTGACACCATAGCATTGTGATGGCATCAAGTTATGAGGGTTTGACCAGCTGTATGACACCATAGCATTCTGATGACAACAAGTAATGAGGGTTATATCAGCTGTATGACACCATAGCATTGTGATGGCATCACGTTATGAGGGTTATACCAGCTGTATGACACCATAGCATTCTGATGGCAACAAGTTATGAGGGTTATACCAGCTGTATGACACCATGGCATTCTGATGGCATCAAGTTATGAGGGTTATACCAGCTGTATGACACCATAGCATTGTGATGGCATCAAGTTATGAGGGCTATACCAGCTGTATGACACCATAGCATTCTGATGGCAACAAGTTATGAGGGTTATATCAGCTGCATGACACCATAGCATTGTGATGGCATCAAGTTATGAGGGTTATACCAGCTATATGACACTATAGCATTGTGATGGCATCAAGTTATGAGGGTTATACCAGCTATATGACACTATAGCATTGTGATGGCATCAAGTTATGAGGGTTATACCAGCTGTACGACACCATAGCATTGTGATGGCATCAAGTTATGAGGGTTATATCAGCTGCATGATACCATAGCATTCTGATGGCAACAAGTTATGAGGGTTATATCAGCTGCATGATACCATAGCATTCTGATGGCAACAAGTTATGAGGGTTATACCAGCTGTACGACACCATAGCATTGTGATGGCATCAAGTTATGAGGGTTATATCAGCTGCATGACACCATAGCATTGTGATGGCATCACGTTATGAGGGTTATACCAGCTGTATGATACCATAGCATTCTGATGGCAACAAGTTATGAGGGTTATATCAGCTGCATGACACCATAGCATTGTGATGGCATCAAGTTATGAGGGTTATACCAGCTATATGACACTATAGCATTGTGATGGCATCAAGTTATGACGGTTATACCAGCTATATGACACTATAGCATTGTGATGGCATCAAGTTATGACGGTTATACCAGCTGTATGACACCATAGCATTGTGATGGCATCAAGTTATGAGGGTTATACCAGCTGTATGACACCATAGCATTGTGATGGCATCACGTTATGAGGGTTATATCAGCTGTATGACACCATGGCATTGTGACAGTGAGTTGTGTACTATACCATCAAGTTTGTGAGGGCATTGTGCAAAACGTACTTTCAACAGGGTGTCTCCAAGGAGATATAGCTTGATCTCACACGATGGAACACAATCATTATGTCATATACTAACAGTTTGAATGATAAGTTCATAGATCACTATTGTCTATAAAGTACATTGGAACAACCATATCATATAAATATTTTACACACAACATGACGATCCCAATATTCAATATTGAAGTCTTTCAAAGTCATTATGATTATTCTTATATAATAAACTAAATAATTAAATCTATGGGCGATCTTTCGGGTTTTTGTTAAGCAGATAGTCTTTTCTGTGTGTGGGCTTAGAGCTTGACGAGTTGAGCTCATTTTAAATTACTTACGTTATCATAGCGTGACAAATGCGTGCGATCAATCTGTGAAATGTGTACTAAATGCATTATTAATTGAATGCTCTTTACAGAATCGTCTGCTATGACCTATGAGCCCGTTGTACAATGCAATATTGAAATGTTGTGTTTTTAAAGCAGACAAAACATGCGATTCAACCATGAAAGATTTATTTCATTCAACATTAACACATCCATCAATGCAGACACGACGTGCTAGCTATCGCGATGGGATCAACCCATTCTCTTACCACAGAGGTTACTCCCTTCAGAGTTTCTATCGTAACAATAGCATTCTGAAGGGAGTAATCTCTGTGGAAAGGGAATGAATTCAACGCTTTATTCGATCCAATATTAACGCATTCATCTCTATTGCAGACACGACGTGCTACCTATAGTGATGGGAGGCTCACCCTCCGACTACCGTCGATCAGCCCCAGTCCACTCCTTCATCCACGTGGACGACTTCGAGAGTCCCAAGGCTTTAGCAGAATATCTGCACCACCTGGACCAGCACGACGACCTCTACAATGAGTACTTCCGGTGGAAGGGAACCGGGTCCTTCATAAACACGTTTTTCTGGTGCAGGATCTGCAATATGCTTCATGACGTTGAGAACGCGAAGCCGAGCTCGTTCAGTGACGTTGAGAAGTGGTGGCGAGGACCCAAAGTGTGTATTGGGAAGGAATCTTGGAGGAATAAATCTATGGAGCTTTCAAGATGAGATGAGAGAAATCGTCAACTTTGATAATACCTTTCGTCTGTGATCATTTGTGATGCAAGAAATATCTCCCCGGCATGAGTCGAGTTATGTCCCCTTACAAGACGTCGGTATTACGTCATCAGCAGAAACCTCTCTGCTCAATGCCACTCCCTTACTCTCAGATGCAATATTTTTATAACTATTTTCTAATAATTAAGATTTTGTAAAAAGGGCAATGATAAGTGTTTATATTCGTATGTTGTGAAGAATTATAAAGCATGTTTGAGTATTAGTTTGGAATTGGTGTCGAAAAGGGAAAAGGGTTTACAGATATTAAGTTTTCATTCTTAAAAGCGCTTGTAAATGCCGATTTGTCTGTTTCAATCTGTGCTCAAATTTCTCAACACTGACCTATAGGATAAGTCCACCTGGTTGTGATTCCATTGTGCTATGTTGTTGAGTGAACATTAATATGTATGATGTATGCGTGTGATTGGCTGGTAGTAGAAGTTCTGTTCATCGTCTTCAACATCATTATACCATCAAACTTACCCCGCAAGGCATAACTCTGGCCAGTTTCTAGCACTGGATAGTGCCTTGCTGCATTCTGTGGTCTATTCTGTGCCAAAGATTCTGATTGCTTGCACATAAAAAGTGATGAAATGCAGCAAGGCTTAAATTAGCCAGTGATAGAGAATGGCGCAAGATATGCCTTGCATTTGAGGATAGATGAAGTGAGTCTCAAACCTAATTTATAGATCTGAACAATATATAAAATTCCTGTTTTCAGGTACTTTCATCATCATTCCAAATCAGTGCCGAGTTTATTGAGATTGACCATGGTAGTTAAAATTATACACTATCAACTAGTCTGTGAAAAAAATCTGTGTGAAAATCTTGATGAAAAACTGTCATTCATAAAATAATTAATGTTGACGTTTTTACAAATTAACTTCTGAAAGTAATGAGGCGAGCAATTGTGTTCGCGAGGATTCAAAAATGTAAACTCACATTTGATTGGATGATTTCGTCTACTGATAGCCCAAAGGCGCTTGAGTCAGGAATTTGCAGGTAAATGCTCCGCGGTCTACTATAATGTTTCTATTTGTATAGACTTAATCATAGACCTCTTGGAAGAAGATGCATGAAGTACTGCCTCCGAAACATTCCAAGATAAAGTGTCCGTCAATATTTACATGATCCCTTATTCAATGGAAGGTAGGTTTTTTTACAAGCATGCATCATTCCACTCAGAAACATTCACAATTATTGAGTTCTTGTCACCTACATGCTTAAAGTCCATGGTGTTATGTATCCACTTACTTATCTAACTTACAAACCGACCCACCTTCGCCGGATTTAGAACGCAACGTCATAGACGACGCATGACGTCATAGTCTTGTTTATGACGTCACGTCACCATGACAAAGTGATATTTTACCCTAGGGCATCGTTTGAAAAATATGAACCCCGATATGATTGCCTCCGTAGGTAATAAATGAAGTTATTGTAGATTCGTCACCAAGGACGGTTTTGGTTGACATGTTAATGAAAGTGATTTGTCTGATAGCCACTAGTCAATGCCTTGCAATTCAACCGTATTCCTTTCTGTCACACAAACTCTTGAATGGACGTCTCAATATAGGTACACTAAAACGAACCACCATTGTTTGGGTTTATTCTTACTTATGTTATCGAAATGACTGACTGTTTCAGGAATTGGCGATGGAGTTTATTATTTGCTCAATATATAATATATCCGCACTGTTTGTGAGAGAAATCTTACAAAATGAGACTGATTATTTCGTCAAGGTTATGGGTTGGTGAACTTGATGATGAAAAACGATATTTTGTGCAGATTGAATAATCAATTTCGTGCAAATATGTTCATTATTGTGTGGTCGTCATTATTTGTCATTATGTTACTCAAATATTGATTTTCCGTTACATTTGAATGTTGTTGTGTTGTTGATTCCGACATTGATTCTCCATTGTAAATAATAAATGTACATACTCCTATCAGAATCTAAAACTTTATACAGACAACTTGTTATGTTTGTTTGGTTGCCATGGTTACAAGAGTACCATACCATAGCAACTGCTGAAACCCAGATTCATATTTTGGCGTTACTGCAAACTTCTTGGGTGTTGTATGTTAACTATTTGAGGTTTTATTGCCAAAACTACTGTTGACCTTTGTTTAAGTTGATTTAATGTTCCACTTTGTTGATTCAAAACTCGTCGCTACCATGCGGGAATAAGGTTGCCTTTGTTTTAAGGTTTGTGGTAGTGGGCATTTCGTTGTCAATTATTCAAAGAACGCATCATGCCAGTCCTTTGTTCAGTAGAGGAGACTCCGCGAGCGCTCTTCAACATCCAATGGTTGACCCTCGTGATGAACGCAGGGCAGTTTTTGAAATCCAAGCTTTAAGCGTATCCTTGTTGTCACCAAGACAATGGTACTGTTGCATCACGTACCCTAGGCTGCTCTGACTAGACATCTTGTGAAAGACCCATTAATTGCATCCTCGATCATCCAGCGCTATTGTTCCGTGTGTAGATTTATCGGAACAAAAGCGCTGGATTATCGAGGATGCATTAATTGGTGGTCGTGACCTTTCGCGAACTTTGAGTTTTTATTGGTTTGGTCAGCTGTAAGGTGCGGCCGGCGAAAATTGATAGTTGAAATCCGAGCTTAACAAGACGTTCTTCGCAGTGAAATCCGCCAGTGCTATTTTATGAGTTTGAAATGTGTATGTATATATATCGGGGTAGAGTGTGATGTAATTGACTAATTTAAGAAATCTCGAATCTGAAGAAATGTACAGCAGCATTTTAACTCTCAATAACGTAATGCATAATTGTTGAGTATGAAAGATGAATATATTCATATTTACATTGAAGTTAATTTGATGTAAAGAGATGAAACGGATTCGATGTTAAATACGTTTATCGAATAGAAAACATTATTTTATATTGTTTACGTTCACCATTACAGAAAACACGCTTCACAACCGCCAGGGACCTTTGCTTTGAACGCTGCAGTGCGTCAATAGATAAAAAAAAAAAAAATGAAGTTTTAATATGTATCACTTTGAGTTAATTAGTCCTTATCAAAATATGCCAAATAAGTTGTAATGAAAGGATATTACGTAATAGCGGTTCCGAATTCGTAAAATATCTTGAAGCAAGTAAGAATAGGTTGAATGTGGTTGTTATGAAAGTTAGAAGTTGCAGAAGGTTTTACAGCTAAATTGTTAATGTATAATGGTAACAGTGTGACTAACATCATCAGTATTACCAACGCTGGTACATTCTTAAACCTACCTTTGCTGCAAACTTGTGAAAAAAACATCTCATTGCTGAAAACAATTGTGAAAATCAGCCCGTTCCATTTCCTCTATCATGGTATATGGATCCGCGAGGCGACCATAATCCCTGATCCTATAAGCATTATCTTCCTCGTACCGCGCTATAAATAACCAGCCAATAATGATTTTCTAAAAGTTCCCGGATGGGAAGACCAACGAGCGTCCATCAAATTGCAAATCCCATTTCATTGGCTGAAATGTATCTGCAATATAAAGTGATGAGTATCAGCCTTCAGCGATACGAGGCAGAATATGGTTGTGGGATCAGGGGGATGAAGCTGCTACGCGGATACAAGTATCCTGATGTAGTAGGACGTGTTGTCAGGGCGCGACCCTCTGTGTTCAGCCAGTTTTCGCAGGTCTAACACGAAGTGATGATTATATATGTAAGTGTTGGTTTGATTTGTTGTTAGAGTATAAACTCAATCCCGCACAAGTAAGCAATAATGATATTTAGTTGATGCTTTTTAAAGATTTATTTTCTGCTGTTGTTGACTCCCATTGCGAGAGTGTGAGAATGATGCTTTACTATACCCCTCTGTTTTAATAAACCGTCCTAATATTGGAATACTAAAATGTCTTCTGTCTTGTTTTGCATTTCTTTTCCAGCCATAGAGATACACAGTGCGTACATGAAGGTGACACCCGATTTTTCAGGTACCCAAGTTGTTAAAAAAAATTATTTAGAAGGGATTGTGCACTCAGTGATAAGGACAACTCTTCAGTTATTCGTGACGGCAAGTTCTATCGATCATGAAAACAACAAGAACTTAAAGGCGCTGTAGCACGATTTTATAACCAAAAAAATTAAGTGTTACCAGTCGTTAATTAATAAATAATACTCCAAAATAAAAATAAAACAGTTCCGAAGCGAATGTACTTGATTCAGTTAAGTCAAATGTGTCCATTTCCCCTCGAGCGGCCTTTATAATGTGTTCACGCTAAAATGGTCGATCGGAGGTAGTTCAAGTGATCTGACTGATGCAGCGATACCTGAACAGTCAGTAGAATTTGAAATATAGTACAATGATGGAATGGTCAACCATCTTGCTGTCTGAACTCTCAAATTCTCATAAGACCTACAAATCTACCTCTCACACTGAAGAGTTCCACACAACTATCGTTTTATACGGCGCACCGTTTTCTTCCAATACGGATAGCCGTTTTCTAAGGATACGGCTTATCGGGTCGAGTAATAAGATGTTTTACACATTAACGTACCAATGTATTCTATAAACTTTAATAATAAATGACAAATTTGAGAAAGCATAATATGCAAAAAACGTGTTTCAGCGCCTTTAATGCAAGATGTTTAAATATCGACAAGGCAAAGATCAAGAGGTACCCCACTTAGTTACTTAGTTCCAACTTAACATCAACAACACATCAGTTCCGTGACATTTATTCAGCATTTATTGCCAGGGCCCCCTTTCACAAAGCAACCTTTACTAAGGTTAGCCTAACTCCCATTCTTTACCATTGCACTAAGGTTACCTCGTCAAAATGTTACGTTAGCTGTTTTAAAAGTAACGCCCGGGTCGTAGCTATTATCTTTAACGAGGAAATTGATTTTAAAATGATAGATAAACAACAAGATGAAACCAGTTGAAACTACCTTGCTCTTAAAATTGAACTTTGTGAGAAAAACCTTACTTTGATAACTTTGTATGGACCAAATACAGATAGCCCTTCCTTTTATGAAAAGTTATTCAAAATCGTTACAGAATTCGACTCTGATCACTTTTCTATTTATGGAGACCTTGTTCAAAACCCAGACATAGACTATTTTAATTACAAAAACATAAATAACCCAAAAGCAAGAGAGGTTATACTATCATTTATCGAAGAATACACTATCATTGATCCGTGGCATTATTTAAATCCGGACAGAAAGCGATATACTTGGAGACAAACAAAACCTATAAAACAGTCTATATTAGATTTCTTCCTATTGTCTAGAGACTTAGAAAATGCAGATATTGAACCTGCTTACAAATCAGACCACTCAGTAACCTTGGTCAATTTGAAACTAAAGGAGGCTGAAAGAGGAAAAGGTTTTTGATATTTAACAACTCACTACTGTATGATAAAATTTATGTTGAAGAAGTTAAGAACATAATAAATAACACAAAAAACAATTCCAAATAGGATCAGATGATAAAGGAAACGTATTGTTGGAAATAAATGATCAACTGTTTTTCGAAACCTTACTAGTCATGATAAGAGGTTTTACAATCAAATATTCGTCGGATCGCATCCGACATCGGGAAAAAAACGAAAAGGAACTTTTCAAAACACTCGAGAATTTAAACAGAAACCTCGACGAGGCCAACAACACTGTTGAAAAGCAGTTAATAGTAAATGAAATAAATGATGCTAATCTTAAATTAGGAAAAGATAAATAGTGTAAAAGCTGCAGGTGTGATTCAAATGTGAATGGAAAGAAAAGGGTGAAAGACCTACGAAGTACTTTTCACTAGAAAAACGAAATTATGTCAATAAATCTACATCAAAACTTCAAACAGAAGTTAATAAAATCATAACTAACACAAAATAAATAATCAACGAAACCAAATATTATTTTTATAAAACATCTTAACAAACATGTTCGTCGGTCAATTTAGATGAGCTCTTTCAAAACTGTAAGGTCCCAAAACTCAGTGACTTAGACAGAGATACAACCGAAGGGGAACTAAAGTATGACGAAGTTCTATAGAATCGCTCAAAAATATGTAAAACGAAAAGAGTCCCGGCCCGTCAGCCTTTACTGTAGAATTTGTTTTGTTGGACTTGCATGCCTACTTGATTCGATCATTAAACTTCTCTTATAAATCAGGAGAGTTATCCATTAACCAGAAACAGAGTCTAATAACATGTATTCCCAAAAATAATAAACCGAAACAGTTTTAAAAAAATTGGAGACCGATATTCCTACTAAACGTATCTTATAAAATAGCATCAGCAGCAATTGCCAATAGAATAAAGAAAGTACTTCCGAAAATAATAAACGAAGACCAACGAGGTTTTATTGCAAATAGATATATCGGAGAATGCACGAGACAGATTTATCACATCATGAAATATGCAGAGTGTTTGGAAATACCGGGTTTACTCCTGCTCATAGATTTTTTAAAAAGCATTTGATTCAGTACACTGGACATTTATACGAAAGGTTTTTGGGGTTTTTTTCAATAAGACCCTGCTATTAAAAACTAGATGGGTACATTTTATTAAAAAAATATCAACTCTAGTGTTCTTGTAAATGGTTTCTCATCGGATTTCTTCGAAATTACCCGCGGGTGTAGACAAGGAGATCCACTTTCGCCATATGTATTTGTTTTATGTGCTGAAATTCTAGGCATCATGATCCGTAAAAATAAAAAGATAGGTGACAGTGTAAACCTCGTAACTCAATTCGCAGACGATACTTCTTTGACACTGGATGGATCCGAAACGTGTCTACAAGCGACCCTACAAACATTAACTCAATACGCCTCTTTCTCTGGGCTAAAAATAAATGCAAGTAAAACTCAAGTTATCTGGATAGGTTCCTTAAAGAATTCGAAAAAGACACTGTGCAAAGACTACAAATTAGACTGGTCTAAAACAGAATTTACAATCCTTGGCATAACATTCACATATAACTTGGCAGAAATGGTAGAGAGAAATTATAAAGATAAACTAAAACAAATAAAGATCATCATGAACCAGTGGCTGAGAAGAGATCTTACTCCATTTGGTAGGACGACCATTTTAAAAAGCCTTATCCTGCCTAAATTAAACCATGCAGATATTTACAATACTTCCAAATCCTAGTGAAAACATATTGAAGGACATTGAAAGACTTTGTTTTGCCTTTATTTGGGAAAGGAAACCAGATAAAATTAAACGTAAAATAATAACTAGTAATTATAATGAAGGTGGTTTTAGAGCACACGATATAAGAAATGCAATTTGTTCTCAGAAAATAAGTTGGGTGAAACGACTCTTCAATTCGGACAACTGTTCTAAATTGAAGAAACTGTTTCATAAAAACGTATCCTCAGCACACACTAACTTTTATCAATACAGCGCAGAAGAAGTAATGAAGCATGCTTGTAATCAAAGAAGAAACGATTTTTGGAAAGACGTTTTAAAAGTATGGGCAAGTTTCATTACCCAAAAGGGGAAAATTGTAAAGACGCAAGCTGATGTCCCGTCTCAGCCGCGATATTGAATAATGATAATATCAGAATTAACAATAAGGTGATTCATTATAAGCAAATGTCAAAATCAGGTATCTATCTGATATAGATAAATGATATAATCGATAGTGACGGTCACTTTTTATAATTACACAGAATAAGTTAACAGGTACAAATGTAAGAAAAAAATTCTTCAACATGCTGGTATCATTAATGCAATAAAATCATATTTAGTAAAGTCAAACATTAGGATAGAGAAAAAACTAGATTTTTTTTATTGAAAATATTACTACCAAGAGAAAAGGTTGTCGAATATTTTATGATATATTACAAGAAATAAGATATCACGGGGGTTAGGTACAAATACAGAATGAAATGGGAACGAGATTTGGAATGTCCAATCAACGAAACTGAATGGAAACATATAAACCAATTGCCTTATATGTCAAATCAAAGTTCAAAAACAAAATGGTTTCAATATTCAATTCTACATAGAATACTCCCGACAAATGATCTCCTGCATAAGATGAAAATCAAAGATGACAATAAATGTAGCTTCTGTGAGGACGAAATAGAGACCATAAGTCACCTTTTCTTCGATTGTCCTACTGTCAAAAAGATTGGGAATAAAGTTAAGGAATGGATAGAGAAAAACACTCAAGAAAACATAAACCTCTCAAAAAAGGAACATTTGCCTTGGATGTCCTGAATATAGAAATAAAGTATTTAATATGATCATCACAGCTGTTACGTACACATTATTCAAAACAAAGCAAAATGGACTAAAACCAAACATAACCTACATCAAGAATGACATCAAGAAAGCGTACAATATTGACAAATATAACGCATACTCAACTTGCAACTATGCTAAATTCATAACATTCTGGTCAAGCTGTCATTTGCTATTTAAAGATTAATGTTAAACAAATTCATTTTGATATTCCTTTGTTCCACTTAAACTGAAAACTCTTGATTAGAACTAATGATGATGAGTAAATTCTTATATTCATCTATGTTACCAGCTTCTGCCAAAGTGTTTGTATGCTTTTCGTTGTAAACTAATTAGTATATGTAATGTGCATGTACATGTACCACAAAAGAATTAAATAATAAAAAAACTAAAAAAAACTGATCACCTTAGTGCTTTGTGAAAGGGGATATGTGTCAATATGGAAAAACTTGGTCAATACGAGATGAACTGGGTCAATACGAGATGAACTGGATCAATGCGGGTGAACTGGGTCAATGCGAGTGTGAACATGCGCAGTCACAAAAGAGAGATCGAAATTGTCTCTTCAAAACTTTGACAACTGCTATCAGTTTACCAATCATGTTTTGTTATGATCTCGGAGGGAACGCGGTATTACTATTTGTAAATAATATGAAAAAGGGTTAGTTAACATAAATAGCTCTGTGTTGGCCTAGTCCTGGCTTCTATACAGTGGTCTCGCCTTCGTCTCTGGCCAATTTATCCTTCTCTATCAGTGTCTTGTTATACTAGTAGAAGGACATTTTCTTCCCACAGAGGTTACTCCTTTCAGATTTCCGATCCTAACGTCTGTTCTACATGACCTGAATCTGAGGGCAGAAATTGAGTGTCCTGATTGGTTGCAATTGAATCTAGTTGTGCAAACGCCCTTGTAAAAGTGACATTTGTCAATGACACGTCATGATGATCAAATAGACGTGAAGTAAACTTTTTTTTCCGTTTAATGTGTTTCCTCGAAATATGCTATTTGATTTTGTGAATACAATTAATCATAAACATGCTGATAATTAAAGTAGACCAAATCATAGACAAATACCGAAAATAGTTCATTTGTGTTATTTCCATCATACATATTCGAGGGGCATATGTATATTAGCAAGGCCCTTAAGAGTCAAATGCCTAGATCTTTGAAATCACTCGGTCGACAGGCGGTTGAAAGATGAGTTTTCATCGGTTAAGAAGCAGGGATACAGTATGAGGTTCCCAATTCGCCCGCTAGGGAATTTTGCTGGAGTCTAGAAAGTCAGGCCATCTAGAACAGAGGTTAGGATCGGGGATTAATTATTTGGCAGTTAATATTTGTAATCGGGGAAGGGAACTTTGTAATAAAAAAAATAGTTCGTTACTTTGATTTTACACTTCTGAATATAATAAACATGATACAGAAGCATTATAGTGTTAACTTCGTAAGATATACCCGGTACTGTCGTCGTGTATGGATTAAAACGACGTTTCTAGATATATACCGATTAGGTCACAAACCTCATTTACATCAATCGAACTCGAGAATATCGCCTTCGTCACATATACAGCCACATACCTAACCGTCTTTAAAGAAAAAGTACGACAAGCCAGGGTATATATCTTTAAGGGGGCTCATATTGTAAAAAATAATAAAGCAGCAGTTTACGTCCTAGCATTCCTAGCATTAAGCTATCACTACCACATGACCTGAATTTAAAAAGAGAGAGTGAGAATATCGACATAATTTTTTTAAAGTTGATTTACTTCCAGCCGAAAGAATCAAAGTATGCGTATATATCATTTTTAATTAATTGAAATTTAACACGATGAAATTGGCATGCGATGACAACCAAAGTCTAATTAAAATAGACAGTTTTCCGAGGAATAAAAGTTGTACAATAGTACATTTATCGGATACGAACTCAAATCGTTCGGAGGTTTTCTCGCAAAACCGACCATGTGGCAAGGAATCTTATAGAACCAGTTCGCATCCCGTTTCCCGATATGAACTTTTTTGCAGATTTAATACCTCGGAACAGTGTTGATTTTAATCAGACTGGTGAAAATCCTTTCAGTACAAGAACAACACAAGCATGTTACGGATAATATATATATATATATATATATATATATATATATATATATATATATATATATATATATATATATATATATATATTACGGATAATATATATATATATATATATATATATATATATATATATATATATATATATATATATATATATAATGTATACATGTACTGTACAAGGTTTGCAGGGTTGGACAAAGAAAGTGTGTCTTTACGCTGTGGTTCACGTGATCATTTTACGGACGCTTTATAAGAATCTCAGTGATCCTTGTCAAATATGTGACATAAATATTGAATGATAAAATAATAATATTTCCTAGATACTGGATACATCGAACTTATTTTATCCAATACAATAATCCACTTGCAATTAATACGAATAGACTGCATGCATTATTTGCTCAATCAGAAAGATTGTTTTGTCCCAAAATGCGTTAACTACAAGTCGTGGCCAATAACAACACATTGGTTATCAATTCATTAACAAGTGAAAATAATTTTATCTTAGCATTTCAGTCCATAAATATTCCAATAAAATAATCATGGGTTAGTTTTAAAGGTACATCCATTGTGTTGTTTGGGGTCAAATATGCCAAACGTTATAAATGCTCTTATTTTATCGAGAAGTACCAACTGTTACCGAAAAATACCATTTTGATGACACTCGACTAAATATATTGACGATATGAAGGTAAAAGTACCGATTTCTGATCGAAAAACCGGACAATGAACCGCGTGTGGCGCGCACCAATGAGTCAAACGTAATTTTGGAATCTTATTCAAAACAGACAAAATAACAAATTTGGGTTGATAATGTTCAATAGGTCACATAACTACTGTGCATGTAAATAGGACGTGCACTTTTGGTTTCTGCACATGCATAATGATGTTACTCGATTTTAATATGAAACTAGTAATTATGATATGTTTGGCGAGTGGGGATGAATATGCAAGCTGAGTGAATGTGTTTGTATTGTAAACAGCACATATGGTGTGTTTGAACGTATTAAAACCAAATTAATTTTTATTAAACACAATGGATGCACCTTTAAAGATAGCGCTGATGTCATCTAATGTTAGATATAAAATGTTACCTGTTTGAAATTATTATGAATCTGATGAATTAACAAGAAATTAAAAGGACATCATTAACCTTGTTTCGAGTAGGCTACTCATTACATTTCTAAAATTTCCTTAATCAAAATAAGTAGATAAATAGTTTCATTATTAATTTAGAATATAATATTGCATACCAGGTAGTATTTCATTCCAAGCTCAGAATCCAAAATAATAGTTTCCCCAAAAACTTACACTGAATCGTAATAGAAAATGAAAAGCGTATTTTATAAATTTTTTAAATAATTATTTATAAGAGGCCCGGACAACTCCAGGTTATCGATGTGCTGTATGCGCGATCTATCCACACCTCTCTTTCAGCAGAGACCTTATATAGTTCTATTCTATATAAGGTCCCTACTTGCAGGTTATAATTTTACTTCACATACGTACATACATTCATACATTAAATTTAACCTGGTATTTGCACGAGATATATACGATCGGGTTTCTTGCGGGTAATCATACAGACAAAATAATTCATGTAAAATTAATGTGAATAAATATGTTAAAACATAATTCTGTAAACGGTCAATCGCCCATAATATATAATAATTACAAATACTGTCCTGTAGACATACATAGGCTATGTGAAAGAATGTACTATATGTAGATATATGAACTAAATATAAATGATTCAGGTGATTACAAAATGTCTATTTATATTAAATACCAAAATATAAATTATATTAAACTGTTAATTAACCAATAACTAATTTTTTAATTTAAAAAAATCAAAATTCCTGAGGGTCGGGACTCGAAACCAAGTATTTCTCTGACAGCATGCACTGTGGTCAGCTGCCGGTTCCCTATTAGCATCTAGAGTAACCTCCCTTGCAATGTTATTTTTCCTGTAAACAGTTATAACAAGGATGTTATAAAGCTGTTACCGTGGCCTCGTCGGAACAGGTGATACAAAAGGTGTGTTGAACATACATGCAAACTTATCAAAGCCATTTGTACCTGTCAAGTTCGAAAAATATGACGCGGTCTCGTTTTTGAACTTTAATATAGGTGTCAACATCGATTTGGGTCATGTGTTATAATATTTATCTTCTTCCTCACGTGAGTGTGAGTAAGTGGATATAAGAAATACTTTATGGTTGGCATTCGTTATGGTTGTTGTCACTCTTTGTTCAAACATTTTATCAAATTAACGGAACAGTTATTCTGGTATCAATTGAATTTGAAACATTAATATTAACAGGTGGGTATAGGCCTAGTGTATATGTTTATATTCAAAATGCATGTATGAAATAAATGTTATTTTAGTAGCATATATGAGAATTAATACGATATGCCATCTGGTGCATACTTTGAATATGTTGAATGTTACTGTTTGACAGCCTGACGAGTTTATCATTAACGAAGTGCTTATAGTTGTAAAATTATTTAAGCAGTGGCAGCAGATGCTGTTCATTATTTCATATATATATATATATATTAACATAATTTTAAGTTTTGAATTTAAAAATGTTAAATCCTGTAAGGAAAGTTGAAGGTAAAATTTAAAGATACTTAGCACAAGTAGAGTTTTATATATATTTCTAAGATGCCTAGCGGCTAGAACAATCGCAATAAAAGTACTTTATCAGACGATAAAGGTATAGTTTTTTGTGATGACGTTACAATTGAATGACATTTCCGCTCCCCTCGTAGTCACGTGTGCCCATGGTAACCCAACGAAAGAGGGCAGTTGAAAAGACCTTGTTTTTCTGCAAATGATAATGTCCTAAAACATCGGTAGCGTTGTTATAACAATTATTGAAGGAATGTGTTCTTTTGTATCCGAATTAGTCTTAAATTTTAAGCTACATTTGTACTTGAACCAAAACGACGAAATCCGCATTAGGCAACCCAGGAACCACTATGACGTCACAACAGAACAATGACGTCATAGTCGCTGTTGTCGCACGGCTCGTCAGTTGGCCCTGATCATGGATTATTAATATTAAGGAAGTAAACTCTATTTTTCTTGCAAAATTACTCAAAGCAGAATGTTGTGTTATGGGTTATCTAAAGTAATAAAGTTCGCTGTTACCCCAATGTGTTTTGTAATAAAGTATAGTTTTGCCCTGAACTATTATAACGTCAAAGTACTCGGACTACCGTCCTCGTACTTTAACTATAATAGTTCAGGGCAAAACTATACTTTATTACAAAACACTTTGGGGTACAGCGAACTTTATTTCTTAAATATTTAGCTATTCCTTCTGTCATAATTAGGGCTGAGTATCATGGGAAATCTCACGATACGATATATATCACGATACAGACAGGCGATACATTGTTTATAGTATAACTTCATGCATATTTTGTGAAATTTTCAAGATGGTGGAAATTTTGTGTTATGAGATGATCGAAAATAGAAGATTAAAACAGTTTTTTTTCTCTAAAAGTTATTTATGAATCAGATTGCTTCATGCTTACTGTAGTTACTGTTACTGCACAACACTAGCTGGTTTTATAGTGTTCATTTAGTGTTTTTTTTTCATTTTTAAGTAAGTGAAATCTATTTTTAGTGTATCATGATACAGGAAGCTCACGATACAATAATCACGATTTCCCAAGCTACGATTGTATCGTAGGTATCGATGAATCGTTACAGCCCTAGTCATAATGTTTTTCGTTATGTACCTCTATTAATTTGTAAGAATGCCATAATGCATTGGTCAGTTCACGACATGTCATCAAAAAATATATTTCTACACTGACCCCCTGTACCAGTGATGAGGTCAGTTGTGTCACTGACCTGAGATATTGACTCGTCAATTTTTATACACTAGTCTCATGATAAAGAGAGTATTCACATAGTAACTCATAATATGTCATAAAACTGATAAAAAAGTTGCTGTTATGCTGTAGCAAAGTTTTCCCCCCTCGCAGCGCCGATGAATGGCTTCAGTTCTCATTGTTTTTATTTTCCTACAAATGTGCGCTTGTGTTTATCAAGTTGTGAAATATAAAATCATCAAACTATTACCTTCATTAGTATATTTCGAATTTACTGTGTTTTGATCATGTATTAATAAATATATGTGTAAACAGGAGTATCCTCTCGAATTTCGTTTCCACAAAAAATACCCCGATAGAACCCTCCTTTTAACTGACTCTTTTGGCGATCTGACCTGACCTCGACCTGCGGCCTCTGTCGCATAATGACCTCGATCACCATGAGTAAATAAGTGTATCAGGGTTGGGGTCAAGTACAAAAGTATTTGAGTACTTTTGTACTTAAGTACAATTTTTAATCAGTCTGATTAAAATCGACCTTGTTCCGAGGAATAAAAGTTTGCATCTACCGGGATACGAACAGGTTCTGTAGATTCCTCGCCACAAGGTCTGAGAACACCCCGTATAGGCGCGTGTTCCGAACCAGTTTTGTGCAGCCGAAGCCCAGTCAAATAGTTGACCAATCACATCATAGTTTCTAAACGGTCGCTGTTTTGAAAGCATTCGTTACAGACGAAAGGATAGCTGTTTGGAGTTATCTGCCCCTAGCTTCTCGCACCGAAAGCATTTGTTTGACGTCTTTTGATTGGCTAGCTGAATTGCGCCCGAACACGCTAGTGTACGCGGTGCTGTCAGACGGTTTGGCGTGGAAACCACCTACGAACGATACGAGTTCGTATCCCGGTAGATGCACTATTTTGCAATTTTTATTTTTGCAATTTTTATTCCACGGAAAACCGTCGATTTTAATCAGACTGAATTTTTAATGTACTTGATGTACTCAAGTACTTTTGATATTTTTTGACAAAGTACTTGTACTTGTACTCGAGTACATTTAAAAAGTACTTGGAATATCAAGTACATTTCAAGTATTTTTCCAAGTTAAAACATTGTGTTCAAGGAAACAAAACAATTTTAATATTAAATTTTCTCCTTTAATATTATTATTATTCATCCATTATATAAAAATGTGCAGTTGATAAAAAACTAATTTGCATTATGTATTTCCATGATAACACAATCATTTTGTCAAACTACAACAAAAATAAACATATAGTTGGTTTAAGATCGCAAAGCAAAAAAGACAATGTCTAAAACAACTCTTGGTCCAGCCTTTGTTTCATCACTGGACACACCTGCTAACCACATGTTTAGCTGGAGACACAGACAATAGGGGGATTACCAACTTGGTGTGGAGGCTGATACAGCTGAATGATCACATTGTAATTAGATCACAGGACATTCAAATCTTTCATTCTCTTGCATTTGGTAAAATTAGTCCAATGTTTTTATGTCATTTATTCCTAATTTTCCAAGAAACAATCTAATTACCAATGAGCAAAGTGCATTTTGCTATTATTTACATCCAATGAGTAAAGGGATATGAAACTAGCCAATAGTTAGGATATAGTCTTTATTGTAAAGAAAACACTGTTTTCCCTCAACACAGTTATAGCTTATGGTGTACCAGTTGATTGACATTGATGCAAGCATGTCAGCTCGAAGTCAGTCCCAAGTCTTGCAAGAGTTCATCATCCCTGACGACAGCAAGGATAACTTCAAGGCCAAGTGTAAACACTGTTCAAGTCTGATATCTGGATCTCATGGTTCTTCATTTAACACATAAGTGAACTTGAGATCACCATAACACAGTGTCCAATGACTGAGAAAGTACTTGTACTTGTACTCAAGTACTTTCAAAATGTACTTGGACTTGTCAAGTAAAAGCTGAAAAAAACTGTACTTGGACTTGTACTTGTACTCAGTAAATTTAAAAGTACTTGTACTTGTACTTGAGTACATTCAAATGTACTTGACCCCAACCCTGAAGTGTATATGATAAGTCAATGTTAATCAATTGCGTACCCTTCAAAGTTGATTGGTACAACCTTTAACAGACAAGCGGCGAAGCCAATTTTTTTTATCTTTTACTAAAGTTTTTATACATTTTTTTATTTTAAAGTTATCTTAGTTTGTCCAATACATACAATTGTATTCAATTTTTTATCTAATACATATAAATTAACTGATTTAACCTTAGATTCATAACAGGAAGGAATTGATTGTATAGAATGATCAGTAGGCTAAATCTGTATCACTGAAGACAACCGTATTATTTTCCTTATGTACCTTATATATTTTATCTTTCCTTAAAACCTACAATAAATAAGGAAAAAGGTTATTGGTAGATAGGTATGATATAAATATCACTTTGCACTATTCAAATAGATTTTATTACAACAGCTCACCAAAACAAGGAAATGATAAAGGAAGAGATTAGTCTGATAAGGAAACACAATAAGCATATGACTATGATTGATATTAGTTTTAACTCACAGGCATGTGATATAGGTCTTATCAGCCTGGTCATCAGATAATATAGGAAGCATTTGTAGTGTGAATCAATTATCACAGATTGCTTTATATCGTTAGATGTCATTTGTTTGACAGTTCCAGAAGAATTAACACAAACTTTGAGTGAGAGTCGATGGAGGTCCATATAAGAAGAACGTGAGAAAAATATCTTAAACATTGTTTGGATTTGCTTTATGGTCAAATGGTGCTCTTGAAATTATTTTATTTATTTTTTTGTGCTTGTGTACATTGTGCTTTCTCGCTGTTTAATTTGGTTATCTTTGCAGAATTCTTCCTTTTATCTTACTATATTTGTAGGTTTCTTGCCTTCAAATCTATCAGCATCTGCTTTATTTTGCTTAAGTTCAGAATAAGAGACTTTAGCTTTTAGATTATTTACCTGCTTGTCTGTCTGTATCAATAGCAATTCATGAATATGTTATTGGTAATGTTATAGCAACTTCCCAATGCAAGGCACAACTCTTGCCAGTCTCCATTATTGGCTGATTTAGGCCTTACAGTATTTCCTTAAAAAATCTGTGTTTAGAAATCCAGGCCCGCTATGCATTTCTGGTGCAGCGATTCACTCTCTTGACACAACAAAGCGAGGGAAATACCGCAAGGCTTAAATCAGCCAGTAATGCAGACTGGCAAGAGTTATGCCTTGCGTTTGGAAGTTGATGTTATAGATGATGTAGTAGAATTTAGAATAAGTGAAATCAAACAAAACTCTGTGACATTATTTACCCAGTAACAACATGTGAAGTGAAGGCAATGTGATGGATAACCTTAAAGCGCCCTGGTTTACATACACCAAGTCAGGAAACGATATTGGTCCTTACAACAGAGTAATACTGTGTGTACGCTTTGAGCATGCTCTTTATGGCATGCATCCTCGGTTACCCAGGGTTTTATATATGCTCCGTTTCTCTCCACTATATCACCCATGGGAAATTTCATCAGAGAAATCTGTACTCAAATTACCCGCCCTTGGCCGGCGTGAGCCAATCAGACTCTTCGCAGCTTGGACCTGCGAGCCAATGACAATTCATATCACTTCGTTGCAAAGCACGCGAGGTCATTTTGTTAGCCACCCGTCACTGGTTTTCTCCCTTGACCATTTTTGCCAAGGGTGGGTAATTTTAGTACAGATTTCGCTGACAGAGTTTCCCATTGGTGATATAGTGGAGAGTAAAGGAGCATATATAAAACCCTGGGTAACCGAGGATGTGTGGCATGTAGTTCAGCACAGTATTCAGTATCCTCATTATATATTCATAAAGATAGATTATTTGCAATAAAACTTAATGTATGCACTACTATCACTGCATTATTGTAGAATATTTGCGATCAAATTTTAACTAATTGTAATCTAAATTCAACAATCCAGTAGGGCTGCCACTGGTAACACTCTTGATGTATTGACTTGAATCAGTCAGTGTAGTTTAGTTTAGTTAAAATATTGGTTTGTCTTTAGTGATTAATTCTAAGATCTATCAATTTACATTTATGCAATTCCTTTGAATTTAACAAAAGAGAAACTTGTTGAGGTAGGCTCCTTGCGAAGCTGTATTGACCGAAGCTGTCTAACTGATGTAACTTCCCTGAATGCCACACTGCTATGAACTCTATTGTATAAACATGTTTCAGCCCGAGAGTGAGTATGTATTCTGCCCTGGGTTATCTCCCTGTTCTCCTGGTATTACTAGCGGCCAGCACCTTCATTGTCTCTTACATCATTGCTGTCACCCGCAGAGATGTCACCGCCGGCTTCCCATACATCAGGTAGAACCACCATCTTGTCTATTATATCATTCTTCTGTGACTATTTTCTTGTCAAGAGAATATCTTACATGACAGAATCAGAATTCATCATGATACTTTGCATGACTTTGACTTGAAGTTGGGGATTGTGACATTAACTGTCATTGAATTTCTTTCAGTTCATAATTTTTTCCATTTTTTAGGGAAATAAACTTTATTATTCTTGTTGACATAGAGTGATTGTATTTTAAATTTATGACTTCAAATCTGTTGCAAGATATCAATATTGAACTGTTTACTGTATATCATTAACAATAAATCCCAATTTGTGTAACTTTATCTTAATCTTTTTAAATATTTGACATTTCAGCGACACAGGAGCAGAGGTACCTGAAAGTTGTGTCTTCGGACAGTTCCTCAATATAGCAGCTTTTATTTGTGAGTTTTGCTGTTTTATATTTCTTATCTACTTTCGGCATAGACGATATGCAAATCATATATTCATCTTCTCTCATTTCTCTACCTTCTATTTTTGTTTTCATTCCTAATTAAAATTCCAGAGTCATTTTGAAATGTGACCACTGACAGTCAAAAACACACAATAAAAATCAATGTAAACTTTATGAAACAGTCTATTTCCATATCTTTTTATTAGCTCGTTAGAAAACCAGTTTCACCCAAATTTAGTCTAGTCATGTTTTTGTAATGCACTGACATCTCTGGAGACATTTGAACTGTTCATGGCTAGGGAACCAATTTATCTCGGTTTCGACTTCAAACTGTACAAATCCTGATGAGCTACAGAGCCCATTACTATTTTTTTCATTCCATAATCTTTTTTTTATTATTTTATTTTGTTGCATTTCATAATAATCATGATTTATAATGGTTTGCTGTTTTCATGTTTCAGCTTTCTGCACAATGTATGTGCGGTTCAAGGCAATAAACGCGATAGTGACGGCGGAAGATCGTTGGCTCACAAGGATGAACAGATTCTCCATGGTGATGGGCATTATATCCAGTCTCGGATGTTCAATGGTTGCAAACTTTCAGGTGATTTAGATAGTAACAATAATATAGTCTACTTTTCTAGGCTCAAGGCATTACCAACATTATAACCATGGTCTAACTCTAACCCAAGTTAGCATACATTTGATTTTATAACAATTTAGAGAGTTATAGTTTTGTGATCTTGTTTTTGTAAAGAAGCAATTTTTATATGTAATGTTTTATAACATAAATTTTGATATTAACTTCGATCCATCAAAATGGACAACTTTGCATAATAAACTGTTTTTATGAACTTTATGAAGTTTATCATTATCTTTCAAGATAATCATATTAAAAGATTTTACGATCTCTTTGATATCCAATGATCATTCAGCCTCATTTAAATCAAGGGTTCATTTCCCTAAGTAATGGATAATCATCAAACAGCCTAATTTTGTATACTGCTAATTCGACCTACTTCATGTCCACTCCAGGAAGGTACAATGGTGGAGCCGGTGCATGTGACCGGTGCAGGGATGGTGTTTATCGGCGGTGTGATCTACGCGTTCCTCCAGACCGCTATCTCCTACCACATGTACCCGGACTACAACGGGCTGTATATCTGTCGAGTAAGACTCGCCGTGTGTCTAGCCTCGCTCGCTGCTCTTATTGTCAGTATCCTTCAACATAGCCCACATTACAATCTGTAGTAAACATTATTATATGATAATATTATATGATTATACACAAAAAATAAAAAAAATTCAAATAATTATATGAGTGGCCAGGTCATACTATGTTTACGACACAAATATTGTTATTTCCCTAGAAAAAGTTCTATTGATATTTAGTAATGTGTGTTGTCAACATAGGATGACATGCAAACAGTTATTTTTCAGAAGGGATCCTCCTTGGTGTACTTTTAGCACCAAAATCCTATCTTTGGCAATATGGCAAGTTGTAACTATTTTTTCCACGTATAATTAAACAAAAATACAAAAAACGTATCTCTGGGCACCAGTTAGTGAGTTCCAACCCTGGCTGTTGCCTTGCAACCGAAGGGCAGTAACTCTAATTTCAAAATACATAGTCTGGTTTGGTACCTTATATCAAAATAGACTACTGAACAATATCATCATCCCAGCAAAGAGGCATATTTATTTATGCAATATAAAAAATAAAACTTCCCAATCTTCACTTATATATAAAAACTCTGAAGCAAATATTTTTTGTTGAAAACTTTATTTCCAAAAAGAAAAATGATTTAGATAATTTCAATCGCAAATGGAACCCTCTCCTACCAGTACTTATTGACCAATAGAACTTTTACTTACATCCATGAAATATCCTATGTCATGTTTATATAACTATTTGTGTAACTATTATATCACAACTGTAACCATGTACCCTTCAATTAATTGTTATGCCATGACAACTCTATGTGTGTTTATATGTGTAATTTTTGGAACCAATAAAAAAAAAAAAAAACTAATCTCACCACTTTTCAACTATTGTCAGACAGAATAGGGGAAGGAGGGAGGCCCTACCTCAAGGAGGATCTTCAAAGAATCTGCATTCTCTTTACCTTTTGGGGTATTTATAGCATTACAAAAGAAAAATACTAATATTACTTTCAAGCAGAGCCTGGCTACCTGACCTGATGACAAATGTAACAGAGCTGGTCACTAGCTGTTTGTAGTGATTTGTTCATTTAAACATCAAGATATTGCCCACATTACAGTCCATTATTATATGAGTGCCAAGGTCATGCTATAATTATGACCCCAAGGAGGATCCTTTTCAAAGAATACGCAACTTTTTTACCTCTTTGGGGACCTTATGGCATTACAACAGAAAATAATTTACTTTCAAGCAGAGGCTTGCTGACGTAGATGACAGATGTAATAGAGCTGGTAACTAGTTGTTTGTAGTGATTTAGTCATTTAGATTTTATATTGTTGATGACACATCCCACGCATCACCATGTTGTTATCCTTGACATGTTCAGCTATTGCTTCTGCTGCTGTTGCCTTATACGACTGGAACAAAGTACCTCATACTAAGAGCAAGTTGAAGTGGAGCGAAGAGGACCCGGTATGTATTGAGACGTTGAGGATATGAATCATTGGATATGGATAATATTGTATGGGTGGTTTAATATAATGGTGTGTATTGGCTCAAGACCCCAATATGAGAATGAGAGCTGTAGCTGAATGGCTGATATTTGTAGATGGATGATACAAGATGTCTTATTACCCATATGGTTGAAAATAACCGAGTAAATATTATTGATACGAGTACATGTGCACATATCAAGTTTGCCTAGCAACAATTGTTTCACTGCGACTTCCTATATTGTGTCGTCTGTGACGTCATAAAACCATTGTTCGTGATGTCACTGTAATTTGCCGTCGCAAGAAAAGTGGACAGCTTCCTGCCTATTTTTACACGAATGAAACGGAACAGAATGAAAGAAAGAAATTATTACACTTGAAAGTGTGCCATACGACTTTTATGAAATTTGTGCAAATTTGTGTATAGCCCTCGCTCTTGCTCGGGCAATATAAGATTTTATTTATTTATTTATTTATTTATTTATTTATTTATTTATTTATTTATTTATTTATTTATTTATTTATTTATTTATTTATTTATTTATTTATTTATTTATTTATTTATTTATATTTATTTACATGTAAATATTGATGTTATATGATCAATCATCTCTTCTACGCAGGGTTGGACGGCACACGTGACCAGCACAATCGGAGAGTGGGTGACGGCGCTTACCTTTCTCTCCTTCTTCTTCACGTACGTACGAGACTTTCAGAAGTTCCGGCTCACAATCACAACACATCCCATGGTGCGCCACCTGGACGAGGAGCCGTACACAGATCAGGAACCCAGCGAGAGGACACGCTTACTTCATTGAAATCCTTAACGCCAAAAATCATTTCAAAGGTCATTCCATTATCAGAGAAATTCTCTGACTTCATAAACCAAACCAAAGTGTCTCTAGTTCACTGAAGCCAGGCGTCTATAGAATATAATATATATTTCATTTAAATCATAAAACTGAGGAAAACAATGAGAATATCCCTACTTGATGGATGTAATAAGACAAAATTAATGTGAAAGTCATCCTGGTGTGACATGGCTCTTAAGTCTCTTAACACGTCTACATCAGTCATTACAACTCATTAGTAAATAAATATTTCAAATTTGTTTGTCTTCAATCAGGTTTACATTAAGAACTAATTGAAAAAATCTCAACAAGTATATGTGGTTACTTATAATGTTCCTATGAATGTGGTATTGTCATTGAAATTTTTTATTCTACTGTTTATCTTCATGAAGAATTCAAATATTATCCATGATTTGACAGCAGTCAGAAACAATTTTGTAACTATGATTTTAGATTACTTTGTGTTGTTTATTGCAGTATGAAGAGAAATACTTCCTTCTTTTATATTCTGTGTTATATATGCATAATGTGGAAGTGATTTTAACATCCATTGTGATATGTCTTGCTTCATTGAAGGAAGCTTATTTTTAGGTGATCCTTTATATGATTTCTGTATCAAAGATTGTTCATTCAATTAATCATTCAGGGTTTTGATTGAGTAGCCTATGGAGGTACAAGTGCTTAGTGTCCAGAGACTCCTTGCACAATCTGATTTAAATCAACACTGTTCCGAAGAATTAAATCTGCAAAATAGTTCATATCTGGAACCGGGATACGAACTGATTCTATAGATTCCTTGCCACTAGGTCTGAGTATAGGCACGTGTTCTGTACCAGTTAGCGTAGACAAAGCCCAGTCAAATATCTGTCCAATCACATTATAGTTTTTAAACGGTTGCCGTGTTGAAAGCATTCGGAATAAATGAAAATTATCTGTCCTTCGCTTCTCGCACCGAAAGCTTTTGTTGGAGGTCTTGTGATTGGTTAACTGAATTGTGTCAGAACATGCAAGCATAAGGGCTGTTGTCAGAAGGTGTTGCAGGACACCTAACAATATGAGTTATATCCCAATAAATGTACTATTTTGCAATTTTTATTCCTCGGAAAACGGTCTATTTTAATCAGACTGCTCCTTTCACAAAGTACTATTCTAATGTTAGTGCAATGAGACACAATGGGAGTAAGGTGAACCTTAGAAAGGATTGCTTTTTGAAAGGAACACCTTGAAAACCGGTGGCTGATCTATTCTTGGGTTGGAGGGGGTTCCCCTTTTAAAATGTGTGCATGTAAATATGATGAACCTCCACAGTCAACACCCTCTCCATAAGTGACCCCCCCTTCAAAATTACTGGTTCTGGCTATGAAAACTAAATTAAAACGGAAGGGTAACAAGTGATATCACCAGTGAGGAGATGTAGTGTGTCAAGACTTAAAGTTCTACTTAGTATTTATGTTTTAGGATGGGAGGGGGGGGGGGGGGGGGGGGGGGGGGGGGGAAGAGAATTGGAGGCCATTTCCTTTCAAATCTGTTTACAATTGTAAAAAAAAGAGAAAATGTATACTTTACACCGTCCTTAACAGCCATTGAAGGACCTCTTGAAGCCATTTCAAGTTTATTTTACCTTCACTTTTACTTGATTTGCTATTTTACTTCATATTGCATTGTTGTACTTATTAAACAGATTATGTATAATAGTTTATAAGTTTATATATATGGTGGAATCGTTACTATTGCAGATACTTCACCATAATTTACAGTAGATGTTATGTATTGTTTTTTTCTGTCACATGTGTTAATTTATCGTATCACAAATCTTACAAAACTAATTTTGATAAGAATCTCCTGAGCTAGGATATGACACGTGTTTATTATGATGCTATGTCATGCAGTTTACTGTTTCACATTTTTGTTTTATTACCCATATTGTGAAACATAAGCAGTAACTAGCAACTAATCCCTTAGGACGAGTTTCCATCACTTCAGGAGATGTGGACCATTTTCTGACTATTTTTGCACTATTCAGAAAGAACTAAATGGGTAATAAAGAAATTATTACACTTGAAAGTGTGCCATATGACTTTTTCCAAACTTGTTGAAGTTTGTGTATAACCCTTGCTCAGAGGGCTACTCCTTTTGATTTATCGAACATTGCTCCGAACATCCGGTACATACGCGAAGTGGAAGGAGTGCCTCCGAACACTGTTCTGGGTGTGAGGACATGTTCTATTGCTGTGCTGCTTGCATCTGCTTTATTTTGGAATAGGTTCGGCACGCCTAGAACAGTGTTCGGAGCCGCTCCTTTCACTTCGCACACATACAGGATGTTTGGAACAACTAGGCAGCGAAAGGAGCAGCCCTCAGGTTATGTACAAAACTTCATGCTCGTTTCATAAAAGTCATAAGACAGACTAGCTCGGATAATAATATCTATATCTACATCAGATGTAACTAGGATATGATAGATGCCATGTCTCCTTGATCATCATTTTTTGATATGTGTATGTTTTTTATTGTCTTAATGATTTTTTGCATAATAGAATATGATCTTGAATATAAATCACCTGTATATAGAAAAACGTGATTGAATTTATCCTTATGTTCATTATACAATTTGATGGATTTCTCAAACAATCTTTTAGAGGTTCCTTGGTCGAAAGAATCTTTATCTGAGGTTGCTAATAGTTATCCATTATGGTTGCCTGTGTGTTTCCTATGATGTTGAAAATTACTTTTTGGTCACTATCATCATGTTGGTATAATTGGTGCCACTTAGTTTTCTTCTATTAATTTTGTCAATAGCCTTCAATATTTTTGAAAAAAGGAAATCTGTTGAATTGGCCAAAAGTGTTTGTGGTGCCTTGAATCCAATGTAAATAAATTTAGATCGACAGTTTAAATTATTTTATTACTGTCGAATAACACCTAAATTTGATCTAAATTTATTTTTATTGGCCTTGAACTTAACTATATGAGTCTTTTATTCGTACATGCTGACATATTTTATTTACTTATGTGTCCTTCAACAAGAGTTTAGGGTTTAAGACAACATATAGGTAAGAGTTCCTGTAGATTCTAAAATATCTATGAGTCATAAGCAGCTTTAAATGTTTGTCTAAGTGAAACAATTGTTGCCAAATATTGATGTGACTTGAGGTCATAGATATGATTTTAGAATGTGTGATTATTTGTATAAATGACTTGTGATATACATTATGAATTATGATTTTATTTACATTCCTTATCAGTTCAATATTCCATGCGTTGTTCAAATGTAACTCCAATGTAGTTGGTAAGTTCTATCTCTAGCATATCCATAAAAGTATTTGGGTGTTATTTGTAATATGATTTAACAATATTTTATTCAGATTAATAAAATAAAATAAAAATTACTATTCACATAACTATATATATATATGAAAATACATTCAGGAAACCATTTTCTTGGAATAAGAATTTGATCGTTAAAGAAAATATCTTCAAGATTTGGTACATCAACATTCATACTTGAAGAGCGACATAATAAAAATATTGTTTGTTTAGTAACATATTATGTTATAATTACAGGTGAGAACAAACTGTTCTCAATGCTAACCTTACAACATATATGATTTTCAATATATTCATTGTTTTAAAATAAATTTCATATAAAACATTTTTTTGATTGTATTGTATAATATCTTTGTAACCGGGTTCACTAAGGAATTCTGTTTGAAAAATTGTATTATATACATATTTACAGATACAAGAAATAGATTTCCTCTTGATAGTACCGGTATGTATGTGTATAATTTCACGAGAATGATATGAACAGGTGTGAACATTTCATATGTGAATAAACTTATTGTAATAAAAGTTGTTTTGTTATTCATTCATTTATCTGCAAGTCTTTAACCCATCTCCATCACTTGCTAATTTAAGCCTTGCTGCCTTTTATTAAGTTTTCTGTGCTAGTGTATCAGCAACACCATGAAGTTCAGGTACAGCACGTTGCTTTGCTAGTACAGAAAAGTTAACAAAATGCAGCTAGGCTTTAACTAGCTAGTGTTGGAGACTGCCGCGCATTAGACTGCCGCGAGGGAAAGTTGGGTTGGCCATTTTTGGAGGAATCAACCTTTGAGAGATATTCCTATTTGTAGAATAGTCAGTTAATATTCATCAAGAGAACACCGTATACAAATAGTTTGCATTCATTTGGCTAGATTTATATCATGCTATAATAGCTTAAATACACAAACAGATGTATCAAATCTTGTTTCCTGACGACACTGACCAGTTTCAAGACCACTGCCGTCATTCACATGGTAGAGATTCATGACATAGATGAAATAATTTAATGTCTAAATGTCTGTCTGTTTGAATTAGACATTCAAGACCTAACCTGAAGAAGCCTACATGGTCGAAAGTGCTAGTTAGCGAATATGAATGTGTACCCAATTCTGTAATATTAGTTCATACGAGGGGCATTCAATTAAGATTTCCCTGATAGACTTCTACTTTAGTGAAAGAAACGAAACTTGGTACAGTTATTAGTCTTTCTCTACATAGGCACCACACAGTGTTACACATTTCTCCCATCGCATGATGCAGCCTTCTAGGCCTTTCTTGTTAAAGGCATCAGATCTTGTCAAATGCTAGGACTTGCCCTCATAAATGAGGGTTTCATCATCATGGAAACAGGTGCCTTTCAAAATGACTTCATGTTTGGTTAGAGGAATAAATCAGATATTGCAAGGTCAGGAGAATATGGTGGGTGAGGAAGTATTTCATAGCCACAGGTCTGCGCTTCTGTCTGAGCTACACATGAGTTGTGGACAGGAGCACTGTCCTGAAGCAGGCGAACACTTTTACTCAGCATACCACGTCTCTCGGTTTTGAAAGCTTTCTGCAATTCTTGAACTGACGATGCCAGTGTTTGACAACGTCATACAATGGGGCATCCTCTCCACAAGTTTCTTTCATCTCATCAAAAGTCTCCTTTGGTTTACGATCCTTCAAGAATAAAAACCTGATAACCGCTCTATACTCGACAGCCTTCCTTTTTAGCTCATCAGGCCTGTAAAGGCCAGATGGGCTTATGGCATGGGCCAGTGTCTGTCGTCCGTCGTCTGTCGCCCGTTGTCCGTAAACTTTTCACTCTTTCGACTTCTCCTCAAGAACCGCTACACCCCAAAAACTGTAATTTGGTGGGTGGGTACCCATCACCTAGGGGGTCAAAGTTTGTTCATCACGAATTCCAACGCCCACAAAAATGGCCGCCAGAGACGTTAAAAGTAAAACCTTTAAACAACTTCTTCTCCAAAACCGCTTGATATAGGAATGTGAAATTTTGTCATTAACATCTTTGTAGGATGGAGATACAAGTTTGTAAATTTGGTTGAGATACATTATGAAATATGAACTTTGCAGGGGGTTCACCCTAAAAGCTTAAAACAACTTCTTCTCATGAACCAGAAATAGGAGATATCCAGAAACCTGGGCAGTGTTTACTTTTAAAGATGTAGATTATGATTTGTAAATTACATTATTTAAATTTTAATACTTTAATTTTGACAGGGGTTCAGATATGAAAAGAAAAGAATGAATATTTTAAAAGTATGAGACATCACTTGACCTATGGAGACATGCTACATATCACATGTGAAATTTCTACTTCTTCCGGTAAAGAAAAATTGGTCAGGGGAAATTTTTATTGAACGCCCCTCGTATAATCTATCAGCTCAGAGTAATGTTAGTGTATTTATCATGTAAAATATTATTTTTTTAATAATTTCTAACCCAAAGCTTTTTTTTATTGCTACACTGAATTTCAGAGTAGTAACTCCCATGGTTCGCTAGTTCCAGGCGTTGCTTGAAAGGCCCGATGAGCTTATAGCATGGCATGACATGGCATTGCGTTCGGCATTCATCAGTCAACTTTTTGCTTTTTCAACTCCTTCTCCAGAACCTCTGACTCTACGAAGCTGAAATGTTGTGTACACACTCCTTGGTGAATTGGTGACCCCCTGACTGCAAATAGGGTTCTAGGAGTCATGACCTAAAATATTTTTCTTGTTAACAATGCATTTCTTGAGATTGCTTAGAACTTCAACCTGAGATGATAAACCACTGAAGTCCTGCTGAGCTACAGAGACCATATGGCTCTATGTTTACATAAATTGTTAACTAAAGATAAATAAAAAAGTTCAATGTTTCTTTGGCATAGACGCATCATTTTTATTAGTGCATGTGAAAGCTTTTTATATTCATTATACAAAAAAGAATAAAGAATTTGCTGCAATTTTTTTTGCTAAACCTCAAAAACATTTGTCCACCAAATACATAGATCCACAGGACGGTTTGTATTCACTTCCAAGGCATATTTTTGATGGATTTTTTATTTATTTTCTCCTCCCTCGTCAATATTTTTCCAACTAAAAATACCATAAAAGGAGAATGCTACCACCCTTGTCACTTTTGAAAACAAAGTGCCCAAGAAAAAAGAAAAAAACTTTTTTTATTGCAGCTTTAGAGTTATATTCAGGAAAGCTTGAAAATGAGCAAGCTTTCCTCATAATTTTGTTAAAGACGTATGAGTGACTTTGCCAAAACTTTAATTTGAAATTAAGTTATATATCATGTAAGTAAAAAAATTAACTGAAAAAATATGAAACGAAATATATTTATTTGGTGGTACGCAAAACACCTGTAGCGTTAATTATCTCCCTTCCACAATGGAAAGATAACTCTTGATTGCGGAAATTATCATACGCCTCTTGATTTGAGGTTGTTTTATGGATAGTTTCACTGTCAATCCCTGTTTCGATGTGGTAAATTTCAGATTAAGAGGTTGACATTTAATCATAGTCAGGTTGGTATTATGAATGATATCTGGCGCTATTAGATTCTGCTCGCATCTTATCACTATCAGGACGAGGTGGATTCGCATCTTCCCAAAATTCGTCTGCACTTCACAGTCAGTCAGTCAGTCAGAATCTTTGACACTTCATTCATGTTTTATCTCGTTTTTGTTTTTGCAAATCTGTATTATGCAATCAATCAGATCTTAACTTCTTGACTTAAGTTTTACACGCGTAAATGTTATGTACGGTTATTTATTTGCCAAATTGTAAAACCTAACCTAACAGTAACAGTTCTTGTGGCAACTCATATTCATTAAAACATCTTCCTTGATATGTGATATATTATATATGATGACAATGATATGTAAATGATATGATCCATAAAAAAATTATAAATGAGCTCATATCTGTTATGAGATGATCACTAATTAATTAGTCATTCATTCTAGTTGAGAGACCAGCCAGGATGGCGTCAATACTGGACCAATATGAGGAAGAGTCTGCGAGGGCTGCTTCTGGGATACGTCACTCCCCGGCACAGAATCTACACGAACCTGTTAGTTTATTTGTTTATTTATTGATTTGTATTTGTCACAAATAATGTTTAGTAGTATAAAATTTCATATAATATCTGCAGATAACAGTAAAATGAACCTTATAAAAATAAAATGTATCAGGCATGGATAATTGTTATTTCATTTTTGTTCATTCCTCCTAACACCTCATGACAGTAACCAATTACTTGATGAAGTTTTTATTAATCTCAGACTGAGAATGATTATGATAAAAGTAATAACTCATGTATACAAATATCAAGAGAATGAAAAATGTGAATGCTTTGAAACTCATAGTGCAATAAATATATTCTGTCATTCTTTATCAATATCTTTGGAAATTACAAACACTTCATGTTGGATAATTTATTTCTATTAATTATCTCTGCTCCAGATTGGAATTGGTTTCATTGACGCAAGACTAGAGACAGAGTTGCCGATCTTCAACAAGAAAAAGGTTAATTTCAAGTGAGTAATTACGTGGCATTACGTGAAATGAAAAAACGTTATATGTAACCCAATTTTACAATTTTGTAATTAATAATAAAACATATACAATGATAGAATATTCACATAGTAACACATATAACATATAATAAAACTAATTAAGAATTTGCTGTACTTCCGTAGCAAAGTTTTCCCCACTCGCAACTTGATAAAGGGCACCTTTGTTGAAAATAAAAACAATGAGAAGTGAAGCCATTCATCTGCGCTATGTGTGTGGAAAGCTTTGCTATGTCACAACACAACATTGTTGATTAATTTAATGATACAGCAGGTGTTAGTTTGTAAATATTCGATTAATGCATATGGTTTATTATATTTTGAAAAATTAAAATTAGTGAAAACACTGCGTTTTTCATTTGACATTTGCAAAAAAGCAAGATGGCGGACAATGATCTGTTTACCACCACTAAGAACCCTGTATGCTAATATGTTTTCTGGCCTCTGTAGAGGCCTGAAGGGGTGAAAGGGTTAAAGAATAATGATGTAGGTCTTTTTTTTACTTTTCGATATCCTATTTGTGTTTCATTAAACCCCCTTATTGCTATTTTTCTCATTAAAATTAGATGGGTTTTTTTTGTTTTGTTACACATATAGCACAGCATTAAAGGGAAAGTTCTGTCGCCATGTTGGTTTTCTTTTGCATTATGTGAAATGAAAACACGCTATATTATACCTTAATTTGCAATTAACTAAATACATACACTGATAGAGTATGCACTTAGTAACACATAAAATGTCATAAAACTAATCAATACTTTGCTGTTAGTTTTCCACATTCTCAGCGCCGATGAATGGCTTCAATTCTCATTAGTTTTATTTTCAACAAATGTACGCTTGTGTTTATAAAGTTGTGAAATATAAAGTCATCAAAATATTACCTTCATAACTATCTGTCAATTTGAGCGTGTTTTAATCATGTATTAATAACGTATGTGTGTAAACAGGAATATCATCTCAAATTTCGTTTCCACAAAAAATACCCCGATACTACCCTCTTTTTAAAGTAAGATCTGATTTTAATAAACCACTTGGGTTTATGCCACAATCAGTCAACAGACCTAAAAATACAGCAATATGCTCTTTCATGTAACACGTTTGTTTTATGTACTATAGACATCATGAAAATGTAAAAATGCCGGTTGTGAAAGTTGTCTGTATGTTTGATCAGACCCCCGGACGCCATCACCCACCTGGCGGTATGCAACAACTTCCTCGTTATGGCCATGAGCACCAACATCCTCCTGCGTCTCGACCTGGAGCATCCTGACACTCCAGACGGTGAGGTTATATATCATAATAATAATGATAATCAAAACTTATAATGTGCAATAGTCAATATATGGAAGCACGCTCAAAGCGCTACAGTCAAGATAATGAAATACAAATATACATATCAGGGGTCGAAATTAACCTTTTCAATGCAGTAGCCATTTGGACTAGTGCATTTCTAAAAGTACTAGTCCTGACTTATTCCAGCTAGCCAAATACATCTCCATGATCATTTCACCTCAAATTTTAACTAGTCTTGTGGACTACCAATTTTTACACTCTACTAGCCCAGGTTCTTTTTCACAAGCCATGGGCTACCGGACTAGTACTAATTTCGAACCCTGCATATACACATGAAGAGAGGAGGCAGATATTGAATTACACTGGATATGCAAGTTGGAATAGATTCGTTTTAAGGTGACCTATGAATATTTCAAGTGTTGGAGAAATTGTGATTGAGGTTGATTGTTCTACAGGATAGGGCTCGCAACTGCGAAGGATTGTTCACCAGATTGTTTGAGACAGATGTGGGACAGAGAGTCTCCTGTGTCAGTGTTAATTATATTATGTATAGGGCCAGGCAAACTAATGTCTTGATTGGTATACAGATTTGGGGGGAAATGTTCAAAGGCAGGAAGTAAAAAAAAAAGACTATCAAAACCAAGAGATTACTGAAGTAAGTCTGCTCCTTGATGGATTAGAGTTGTTATGTAATGGAGAATGCATCTGGAGCAGTGGATATGTTAAACATAATCAACGATACAATAAAAACAATAAATATCAGTTATGTGACACCAAAATTAATTATTTTGCTCATTTCGGTGCTCATTCATCGGATATGGTACAAGTAGCTACAACCCTCATGATTAGGACAGTCAATAACCAGTAGATTCTTAAGAATAATCAACTGTTAACACAATAGACTGATGACATCACCATGGATTTATGTTTTAGAGGTGGAGATACCGCGAGCGGTGGATGACAAGGTGTACAAGATCTTCCTCGACCCGACAGGGAAACATCTGATCGTCAGCATGAAGTGCGGAGACAGCTATTACATCTCCCGCAACTCCAAGAAATCTAAACCTATCGCTAAGATAAAGGTATGTGACAGTAATTACGAAACCCATCACAAAAATAAGGTATGTGACATTTAGTGCTAAACCCATCGCTGAAATAAAGGTATATGACATTAATTACTAAATCCATTGTTTAAAATTGGCATGTAACATTTACTAAAAAGTCGCTAGCATAAATTTTATTTAAATAAATAGAGGATATCTGTCACAGTGAAATATGTTATTTTCACTGTAGCTTGATAGACAGTTTATTTCACTGATAAATCCCAGTATTTCATTATTCTTCATATTATAAACATTAATTATTAAACCCATCCATAGTACATGCATCAACAAGCTGGACGTATCATTATTGATGTCATTCCCGACAGGAATTCCAGTAAGTCTCAACCCATTGCCAAAATAAGTTGTGCATCATTGAAAACTGAACGAAATCATTGGATATCACTCCATTATTATCTCCCATAATATGTTTTTACTGTAGCTTTTATATTTCTCTCTTTGTCTTCAGGGCCACCTAATAGATTCGGTGGGGTGGAATTGGCAGAATGCGAATGATGCGACCACGAGTGCAATACTGCTAGGAACAAGCAAAGGTACTTGATGGATACTACTCTAGCATGATTTGGGCCGAAAACAAAGGCCCCGCTAATCTTCACTCTGTGACAAATGCACAGAAGTTGAAGACAAAAGTGTCATGAATTATTATAAACCTTTGGCTTCGTGCTTTAATTGTAATAGATTTACCGTCGGCTTTGGCAACGGTGTTCCCATTTCCGGAACATAACTCTTATATAAACTACTTGGTAAATCTGCATCAAACTTGGTACACTGCCTCTTCATATCATGTAGATGTTTCTTTTAGGGGTTCCAGCTTCCATTTAGAAAAAATGATACATATACTTGATTTTATTCAATTTCACTTTTTGCTAGGCCTCATTTATGAAACGGAGCTGACGGCTAATGAAGACAACAGATTCTTCCAGGGCAGTTTGGATCAGTATCTAAAACAGGTAGACAACCGTAGCATAGTCGTTTTAACTTGCTTATCACGATTAGTCATTACAACTCCATCCTGCTCTATCAGTGTATTTGTATTCCCAAGGCTACTTCAATACCCTGAACCCATAAGTATCTTTCTTTTATCATAGAAGGTTCGAACCAACCTGCAGAGGTTGCAGATTCTCCGAAGAGGATCCTCTTTGGAATACATACAGCATAAAAATCCTATTTTTGACAGATGAAATTTAATTATTTTTAATAAATAACCGTAAAAAATAAATTAAATAAAAAATGAACATAGAACCACCGTAAGTGGGCCCCAACCCTGGTGGTTGCTAACCAAGCCAAGGGCAGGTAACTCCAATCTCCCCACTTATAAATCTGATACGCAGACAGAATAAGGGGAGGTGGGTGTCCCTACCCCAAGGAGGATCCTCTTCAAAGAATCTGCAACCTGTGCAGGTTGGTTCGATTCTTTTTCAAAAGGGATCCTCTTTGGGGTACATAGAGCATAAGACTCCCAAATAGAAGAGTCCTGGGAGTGGAATTCTTTTATCACTGACGGTTGGTTAATCATCGCTATACATATAGCATGACAGCCGATGAAATTTGATGATCGTTGATTGGTCTTAAGACTTCTCATCCAGGAACTACCACTATTGCTCGTCTTATTGGCTGCTTATTTATGGTGCGTTACGAGACGGAAGATTCTGTGTTCAGGGAATTGAAGTAGCTTTGCAGATACAAATACAAATGTTAAAATTCTTACTTTCTTTCTGTCTCCAAAGTACCCTTATCGTAGTTATATGTTTTCTTTTAAGATTTTCAATAAATCAAAGTACAATCTTCCTTATAATTAATCGGAGACTGATATAGACATGACTATATTTTGTTCAGTTAAAGCTTGCCACTAAACCAGTTGAGGTAAGTGTGTGGCTTCCTTGTCGTAAACAGCTGTTCAGTGTCACACGTATTGTTTAAGTCATGTATAGCAATATCAGTTTGTTATTTGCTTGAAGCAGTTGTGTTGATGATTTTCCCAAATGCCCACAATATTCGATAATTTGCTCTCTTTAGTTTATCAATGATTTCTATGTTGCTTCTAGTGAAATAAACAATCTTTTTTGTATACACTTTCGAAGGGTATTTGTTGTTGTTATAGCTCAACTGTTTTTAAATAATAATTTGCTGATTTTTAGCTCATCTGGCCTGAAAGGCCTGATGGGCTTATGGCATGGTGTCCGGCGTCCATCCGTCCGTCTGTAAATTTTTCACATTTTCGTCTTCTTCTCAAGAACCACTTGGTCTAGAGAGCTAAAATTTTGTGTATAGACTCATTGGCCAATGGGGATACTACATTGTAAAATTGGTGACCCTGTGACCCCAAATAGGGTCACAGGGGTCACAACTTTATAAACCTATTTTCATCATCTTCTCCCGTTCAAAAAGGGCTAGAGAGCTGAAAAGTTATGTGCAGACTCCTTGGCCAATGGGGATTCCAAATTGTAGATTTCGTGACCCCGTGACTCTAAATAGGGTCACAGGTGTCAAAACCTTAAAAACCTATGTTCATCTTCTTCTCAAGTTCCAAAAGGTCTAAAGAGCTGAAAAGTTGTGTGCAGATTCCTTGGCCAATGGGGATTCTAAATTTTAGATTTCGTGACCCCCTGACCCCAAATAGGGTTACAGGGATCACAATCTTAAAAACTTATTTTCATCTTTTTCTCCAGTTCCAAAAGGTCTAGAGAGCTGAAAAGTTATGTGCAGACTCCTTGGCCAATGTGGATTCCAAATTGTAGATTTCGTGACCCCGTGACTCCAAATAGGGTCACAGGTGTCAAAACCTTAAAAACCTATGTTCATCTTCTTCTCAAGTTCCAAAAGGTCTAAAGAGCTGAAAAGTTGTGTGCAGATTCCTTGGCCAATGGGGATTCTAAATTTTAGATTTCGTGACCCCCTGACCCCAAATAGGGTCACAGGGATCACAATCTTAAAAACCTATTTTCATCTTCTTCTCCAGTTCCAAAAGGTCTAGAGAGCTGAAAAGTTGTGTGCAGATTCCTTTGCCAATGGGGATTCTAAATTGTAGACCTAAAAACCTATTGTCATATTGAGATTTTATGTGCTCTTCAAAGGGAGGTAATTTAAAGGAAACAACAGTGAGGAATTAAATCTTCAAGTGTGTCTTTATTTGTAGGGTATTTTATCTCTGGTCTTAAAGATAGATCAGTGGGGTAAGGACCTTAAGACCTATTTCATCTTCTCCATTTAAAGTGCTTCATGCGTTGTACCTCTCACCTAGAAGTTGACATTTTGAATTAGTTGATGAGCCTGATGAGCTACAGAGCCAGTTGCTCTATTTTTTTTTTGTAATGCATTTTGTTCAATCAGTGATGTTTTGAAGATTTGTCATTGAGTATTAGTTCTTTTTACTAATATTTGATCATGGTCTACAAACTACAATCTCGAAATGAAAGTTTAAAATTTCTATACTGTCTAGTTTTTTATCCTTTCAATATAAAGCATCTTTCAGCTTCTCTTCTTGTTTGTTTTCAGTTAATACATTCAAAAATCACTCTGAACTGAAACTGAGCACATTGGATAATTTTGAATCTGTTGTAGTTGTGCAACCTGGGGAAGGAGAAAGCCCAGCCCGTGACGAGTCTTCAGTTTGACCGAATGCCTTCTTCTACAATGACGGAGTACAGATACTACATTCTAGCAACAACACCAGGGTAACGTCTCTATGCTTATTTCAGATGTGTTATCTTCTTCGTCTGCTTCTTCGGCAGAGCATTTATTCATGTAACATTGTTACAGCCAAACAATTAGGAACCTCAGATTCAAAATCGTAATGGAACATTGCTTTATTTGAGATCATACTATCATATTCCTGACATATTCCTGACATGATCAAGTTTTCTCACAGCATCACTTTGGTGTTATATAAACATACCTTTCAGGAGTATATAGCGCTCCACTTGGCTGTCCATTCCTCTCTCAATCAAAAAAAGTTTCCTAACTTGAAAAATGATATGATCATAACTTAGAAACTTTGATATGGAAATAAATTATAATGTGCCTTTTAGGTGTTTGCTGCAAATGTGCAAATATTATTTTTTACATTTTGACCAGACACTGACAGATTCTTTCCCGCAGCATATATTGAAAAACTTTATGACTTTGGTTTTGATGATACATTTGTGATGATGTTTGGGGGCTACAACTCCAGATTGTTGCGTTTTTTCATTGACATGATATACGTCATATGTTTTCAAATTCATTGATGATGTATGAAGATGGTCAAACTACAGGTTGGGGCAAGTGAGCTGTGTTTTCTATTGCTTATATTGTATTTCTTTTGTTTACAGTCGATTGTATCAGTTCATTGGGACGGTTTCAACGTCGGCCGAACCTCCAATGTTCTTCTCCTTATTTCAACAGTACGAGAGTGGAGTCGGTGAGTTCACTGTCACTCTTTGAACTATTTGTATGTTTCTAACATTAAGCTTATATTCAAAACTTTGAGTTCTTGAGTATTTCAGGTTTGGTTATCGCAGCAGTTAGAGTTGAGACTAGATTACATAATGACTATTTCAAATGGCTTACATATGCTTTATATTTTATATCTGAGTTCTTTTCAGAAATGATCTTCCTTGGCTGTCTTATTAGAATAAAATATGCTGGATTATTCATGAATTTCTTTGGATTATTATTTCCGATTGTGAGAAATACCTCCTATTATCATACACTATAATGGTTCATCACATCATAAATCAGCAGCATTCTAAAGTCTTTCTTATTTCATTAAAACTTAAATTAAACATCAGTGTACACATTATCAGTGTATGAAAAAAGCTTAAAGACTAACCAGTCCGAAAGTCTAATTTCCTCAATTAATTGATAGTTAAATCATTATGTCACCTTGTTACAGAAACTCTTCAGTTCCTGGAGCTGCCGGGAGACTTTGGTTACAGTGAACTCAAACTTTACTTCCCCAAGTTCAGACAACAAGCCACTAAGTTTGCGTGGATGACGGGTAAGATATATATTAAAAAAATCAATGACAATTAGAGTCTTTTCTCTAAGATGAATTTAAAGGGGCAGTAGCACGTTTTTTTCAAAATTTTATTTTTTCAGTTTTCAAATTTAAAATGATAGTTTATGTCATTTATATTTACTTTAGAGGGTAAAACATCTTATCAAACAAACCAAATTATCCGTAGTGGTAATAACAGTGTTGCGTAGTAAGCAAAAATTGCATGGCGGCCATTTTATTGTGAACACATTTTATTATTTTGAATGACAAAAACGATTCTCAAGGCTATCCGGAACAAGTACACTCATTTTTAACTTGATTTTCTGAAAGAGAGAAGGGTGTTTTACTATTGGTGATATTATTTTCTAAATACATTTCATCGACTTATTTCAGCGAAAAAACGTGATACTGCCCCTTTAAACCTGAAAGCAGTGGTCGATAAAATCTTCTAACCCATCCCTGCATTCAGTAAAATGTTAACTCCCGAACCAAATTAATTTGCAAATGTTCAGTTTTATAGACAGGATATCCTCAGTAAATATTGCATTGCTGAACACGTGGCAGATTTACGATTGTAACCCCGTATCACTTGATAGTAAACCTTTGATGCTTGATGCAAAAAGGACAATGTTTACCAGCAGTGTATGAAATAAGCTTGAAAAGTAACCAGCCCAAAAGTGTTATTTTCTTAATATGAATGGTAAAGTTATCGAAAAAACTAAAGAAATGACCAGCCCAAAACAAAAGTCACCAGGTTACCAGCTCGATAACAGCCTGTATGCTCTCATGTTCTGACGTAATTCAGTTAACCAATCACAAGACCTCCATCAAAAGCTTTCGGTGCGATAAGCTAGAGGCAGATAACTCCAAACAGCTATATTTTCGCCTGTTACGAATGATTTCAAAGCGACAACCGTCTGCGCTAAACTGCGCGTGTACTGAACACACACATATACAGGTGTCCTCAGACCTTGTGGCGAGGAATATACAGAACCTGTTCGTATCCTGATGTAGTGGACTATCTTAGCGTCAAATTTGGGGCCAATTGAAAAAAATTGGCTTAAAGTTTGAAACTTGGCATGAATGATCATCAGGCATGTAGATATTCATTTTGCCAAGGATCAAAATTTTTGGACTGCGGGAACCTGGTCACGTGACCTAAAATCCAAAATGGCTGGCAAATTTCGTGAAAATCAGTTCTAAGCCAAATAAATAATTATATGCATGAATTTAGCCAGATATTTTTTATATTTTAAGTGAATGTGAACTGTTTTGCAGATTTAATTACTCGGAACAGGGTTCATAAAGATCAGTGTGGGATGTGTTTGTTGCAGGTCCTGGTATCTACTATGGAGACATCGACACCACCGGGACAGCAGGACCCAACTCTGTGCTGTCTAATGCAAAACTCATGCCGTATCCTTCACCTATTACAATAGTTTTTTGACCAACGTGAACTGAAATTAATCTTTTCGTATATGGACAAATTTTGTTAGGTAAATTCACATTGAATTCAAGATGAATAACAGAATGTGAAAGTCAGATTGTGATTCATTTTAAGGACTTTTGTTCGAGTTATATTTTCCTAACACAGCAAGTTATCCGAAAGACGGTGAGGACAAACAAGCCACGCCCATCTCCCTGTTACTGACTGAGTTCCACGTTCTCGTACTCTATCAAGATCGGTATGTATCCATCTTACAATATTGTGTCTTTACATACAGGGGAGACAACAAAGCTTTATAAACAATTGGATTATCACCTTGGGTTAACTTCAGACACAAGAGTCGACGAATGCACTTTGTAGTTTCTAATCAACACTCAAGTGGTGTAAATTCTGATAGAATCCAAATATGCCTCAGCTATTTGCAATTTAAATTTCAAGGAAAAACTTGATATAAAACACTGAAACATAAACAATGTATATGATACACGTGTATCAAATTTAATTTATAATGTGTAAGCGTGACTGCTGAGTGCCTATGCTGAGTCCTGAGTTGAGGAAGACTCCATTGTTATTGCCCTTGTTCAAATTTCTTGGGTCTGGCGGGGGATGTTGATGACTATGTCTTCTTGTTGTGACAAGTTTTAATTTGTGTTGAACATCAAGAATGGGTATATTCTAATCAGTTCACCAACTGAAGTACTGAGCTTTCATATTATAATTATATATTTTTCTACAGGTTAAAAGCGGTGTGTTTGTTGAACGAGCAGCTGATATTTGATGATGTGTATGTTGAGGTAAGTACATCGTTAGTGTTTGCTCCTTATCGAATATTTAATATCATTAAATGTGAACACTTTAATTATGATTTTTGAATTAGTTTGCCTTGTTATGAAGTCAGAGATGATAAGATTCAAGTAGTATATATCAGATTCTTCATACACAGAACACTTTAACTAGAAAGACAACATTACCAATTAGGGGGGAGATTGGGGGTGTTAAGTACATCAATTGAAGCATTATTGTGTATTTAATTATGCAAATGTTCAGCGTAGAGATACTAAGATTGTTATGGCACAATGTATCAGAATCTATACCGAAATATAATTTAAAAAAATTAAAATTGTCCATTTAGATAATTTTGTTGTAAAATTTATGCTCATTTTTTTTAAAATTGTCTATTTAGATAATTTTGTTGTAAAATTTATGTTATCTTAAATATTCCTTTGTGTATTGTCCTGGATCTTTCTCTCTGTCAAAAGAGTTATCAGACCTGAAATGAGTCATTTTTTGTGACACAAATTAAATCAGGTGGTCAAAAAGTCATTTCTCTGACATCTTCCAGAGATTTGGACGACTGTTAGGATGCTGTAAGGACCCGATCAGGGGTCAAATATGGACGTACACAACAAACAGCGTGTTCAAGTACAAGATCGTGAAGGAAGCGAGGGACGTGTGGCAGATGTATCTGGACAAGGGAGAGTTCGCCTCCGCCCGCGAGTACTGTAAGGTAGGATCAAGGTTAAAACACCCCACCTAGAGTTTCTTAGCTCGTTTTGCGCTGAGAGAGTTGTAAAATAATAATAATGAGGATACTTATACCGCGCTATACTCCACGCCACACGGGAGCATGCTCAATGCGCACATACATTATTACCCTGATGTAAGGACAAACTTCGTTTCTGTTTTTCCCTTCTCAACTCACTTGGAGTATGCAACCTAGCTGCCAATTAAGGCACTTTTTAAGGTTATCTCTCACATTGCCTTCGCTTCAATACCAGATTGAGTTGTGAATCAATATAATGTAAGAGATTCACCTTTAGGCTTATCTCTAAGAGAGCTTAAACAAATCTACAAAACCTGAAAGTAGTTACTTAAATTACTGATATTGTTCCAATCTCTCTTGTAGGACAACCCGTCACAGTTAGATAAAGTGCTCACCAAACAGGCCGAGTACCTCTTTGAGAAGAAACAGTAAGTGGAATGTTTTAATATAAGTAATAACATTCAGTGGAGGATGACATCGTAATTTATCAGACCCGCCAGTCGTAGGCGAGTTGGATAAACACTAACAAGGGTCTCATAAATTACGATGTCACCCAATCAAACTGAATGTAATAACACATTTATCTTACCGCATGTCTCAATTTCATTTAAAAAACAAAGAAAAATTTGACAGAAAACAGCTGATCGATCGACAAACTATGACCTTTAACTTCTGTCACGTGACATGAAATGATTGACATGGATGCATGCTTTATTCATGTTGCGGGATATAAAACATTTATTACCCTTGGGAAGATTTATCAACCTGTATGATGGTGTTTATTGATATTTGTTAATGGTCACATGGACCAATCAGGGATCGACATTCTTACACGAGGTAAGATAATAGAATTTACAGAGTTCAGTAGTGTACAGTTATCAACCAGTGAACCTTCAGACAGAGCATGAAACAAGGCCTGTCTGACTATCTGTAACATGATAACTTTTGAAAGAATACCAGTTTTGGTCTGATCAGTTTTCATTTCCCCCCGCTGCATTTTTAGTGTGAAGGAGATGTGTTAATCGGCAGTGTTTGTCCTTTTTTTTCATCCGATTCTCGAATCTCACTGACAGAGATGTGAGCATTTCATGTTTGTTTGCAATGAATACTTCAACAGATTCAGCCGTAATCCAGTTATCTATATGAGAAAATGTGTTATATTTGTTTGTTGAACCTCAGATTCAAGGAGAGCGCAGAGATGTATGCAGAGACACACAACTCGTTCGAAGAGGTAGCACTCAAGTTCATCCGACTGCCGAAGAAAGACGCCCTGAAAACATTTGTACAGAAGAAGCTGTTAGCATTAAGATCATGTGTAAGTGTTCCTTGAAGCATTTATTCTTATACCCAAAATGTAACACTTATATTTTAGTGTATAGTGTCTCATAGGCCTAATGGCCGGGTGTTGTTTTAATATGATTTTTTATTTTTGTATATCTACTATGTAACCCAGCACATGACACTTTAATAAATAATTTTCTGTCTCTCTCTTTCTGTCTCTCTGTCTCTGTCTCTGTCTCTGTCTCTGTCTCTCTCTCTCTCTCTCTCTCTCTCTCTCTCTCTCTCTCTCTCTCTCTCTCTCTCTCTCTCTCTCTCTCTCTCTCTCTCTCTCTCTCTCTCTCTCTCTCTCTCTCTCTCTCTCTCTCTCTCTCAAAAGTACTCGTCAGAATATAAGAATAATCAACGAGTTGCAACGAATTACGGAGTATCTGTCCTGATTAATTGTGATAAACTCTCAGCGTCAATCTGAGTTTGTTATTTTCTCTACTAGACCTGGATCCTTGATTAATCTAGAAATATTCATAGTCATAAGCATTCTTTTCTTTTATCATAATCCACATTTTAGGATTAGCTTAAAGGCACTGTAACACATTTCTTGCATATCATTTTTTCTCAAATTTGTCATATATTATTAAAGTTTATACAATATATATTGATACGTTAGAGGGTACACATCTCAATACACGACCCAATATGACTTATCCATAGTAAAAAGGTTAACCGTATTGGAAGAAAATGGTGCATGGTATAAAGCAACAATTTTGTGGAACTCTTCAGTGTAAGAGGTAGATTTGTAGGGCCCATGCGATTTTGAGAGTTCACACAGCAAGATGGTTGACCATTCCATTGTTGTTCCATATTTAAAACTCTACTCTTAGTAGTGTTTAGGTATTGCTATATCATTCAGACAACTTGAACTACCTTTGAGCGACCATTTTAATGTGAACCCCTTAAATAACCGATCGATGGGAAATGGCCTCACATGGATTAACAAAATGATGAACAGTCGTTTTAGAACTCTTTTGATTAATTCAGGAGTATTGTTCAGCCATTGGCAACATATATTTACCTTTTTGTGAGAGCACTTTATTTCAGTATTCAGCGTGCTACAGCTGCTTTTAAGATGTTCATAGTGCTGTGGATGTTTGAAGACAAGTGATACATGCAAGATATTTTGACTTCATTATCTTTTAATCTAAAATTCTTTGTAGGACAAGGCGCAGATTACAATGTTAGTCACGTGGCTTATAGAGCTGTTCCTGAATCAACTTGGGGAGCTGAAGGAACAGTCCATGGATGAATCAGACGAGTACAAAATGATACAGGAAGACTTCCAAAAGTTTCTCTCTCAGAACAAGGTCAAGGTAAGTCTTATCAGATCATCATTTTGGCACTCAAATTTATTTAATTTGAAATGTTGCAGACATATGTGTCACTAAATTAATGTAACATATCGAAAATATATTTTTATAAATGAGAATTTTTAAATTTTAGTTTGTGCAACAACAGGCATATATTTTGTATTTTACTAATTAATAATCCTTTCTATGCTCATTCCTTAGTTCATGTTCATTTTATATTTACCATTATGTGTCCGTTTTTTTTGTATCATTGTTTACTTTAAAAGTTTATCATCGAAATTTAGTCTACCATCTTATTGCCTTATTTCTCTTTGTTATGGAGTCATTAGAAGCTGACACCTGCTATTTTCATTGTATTAGCAGGAGGAGTTCCTGGTTCTTTACTCACAATCACAAATTATGTTAAAGGGAGTCAAGGTCGAATGAAAATGGATAGGGATACTATTGTTTGAAATTCAACACTCGCTGAATGCAACGTTAAAAATTATGAAAAACATTGCAAACATTAGAGCAAGATTGTAGTTTGTTATGAAATATTTTCCTTGCCTTCATGACATAATCATTTGAACTGACAAAGCAGTCAGACCTTCAGCAGTAATAGATGTTACGTGTTGTATTGTTTGTATGGCCCCAGGCACACAACTAGACGTATCTATTTAGATAAAAGAACAGCGGTTGGAGACTTGCTTCTTTATTCAAGCATGGCGGGTACAACAACAACAGCTTGTCGTGACGTAGTTCACATGTGTGATAAGGGACGTAACTCCCGATGACTAGAATAAGTGCATACCACGTAACAATGGATAAGCCCATCACCTTGTAACTGTTCTCCTGGACCCATATTTTCGAAGCTCTCTTAAAGCTAAGATAGTCGTAAGTGCCATACATTAACATTGACTTACGACTATCTTAGCACTAAGAGAGCTTCGAAAATATGGGCCCTGGATTGCAAGGTTTGGGGATGTTTCTTTAAATTTGAGAAAGTTACACTATGGGGTTTACTTTCCATGTGTATTACACACACCCCTATGTGTGCTGTTCTGTCAGTTGAATGTGAAAACTAAACGAAAGCAAAGAATTTCTCTGACTGATTAAAGGGGCAGTAGCACGTTTTTTTGCTCTAATAAGTCGATGAAATGTATTTGAAAAATAATTTCACCAATCGTAAAACACCCTTCTCTCTTCTGAAAATCAAGTTAAAAATGAGTGTCCATGGCTCAGTAAAGCCATTGGGATCGTTTTTGTCATTCGAAATAATAAAATGTGTTCACAATAAAATGGCCGCCATGCAATTTTTGCTTTATACGCAACACCATCATCACTACTACTGATAATTGGTTTGTGTTATAGGATGTTTTACCCTTCTCAAGTAAATTTAAATGGCACGAACTATCATTATAAATAGGAAATTTGAAAAAATAAATTTAGCAAAAAACGTGCTACTGCCCCTTTAAAGTTGTAAACTAGAACTGAAATATTGAACATATAAGAGAAGCAAATATTTCTTGTAAGCTAGACGCGCTGCTGATGGCTGCAATAACTCAGTCACTCACTTGTACTTGTACTCACTTGTGATTCAAATCAATCCTTCGTAACTCCTCAGCTCAAAATGTAGGTTCATATGCCTTGTTGTTGTTGGACAGGATACCCTATCTATCAACCGTAGCGTTATGTACGACCTCATCGCTAGTCACGGTGACGTGGAGGATATGGTCTTCTTTGCTGTGCTCATGAAAGGTGAGGAATAATGTAACAGCAGATACTCAGCGGATACTTCAGAAGTTAAGGAGAGATGGGACGATGAAACAAAATATTTTAGAATTCGTTTATTTTTTCAAAATAGCAGGTTTATTGTGTCTTTTATCCAAAAATGTAAGAAAATTTGGGGGTCACCGAACGATTTAAAGAGTTATCGGCATTAATAATAATACTCCGGTCGGCAAATTACGCCATTTTTGACTGATTTGATGTATTTAGATGAAGCGCTCGCTTTCAACGAATAAGCTCAGAATCCTTTCACATACATTTCAGTTACATACAGGGGTGTATAGCAAGCCTATATTTTGAAAATTAATGGCACTTGAAAGAGAAACAAAATTAAATTAAGCACTTTTTAATTAAAAACGGCATTTTTCTCATCGTTTTTCGCATATTGAACAGGATTTCTCACTGACACACGCATTTTAGATTTTGCTAAAATTTTAATATGATGTGCGCAGTTAACTGAACAAACGAATTCAGGAATAATAACAGGGGGTCACCGAACGTTTTTCATCACTTTAACGTCATTTTTTAAATTACTTACATAAACGTAAAAACCTGACGTCACGGCAGTTTTGATGGTTTCAAGTGTAATTTTGACGGCCTACCGTGTAATCATTATTGAACATATTATTAATCTAAGACTGCACGGTGAAAGAATAACTATCAGTTGATTATACCAGGCTATTTAAATTCGTCACTAACTTGAGATACGCATGTAATTCGAAAAACACACGTAGTAACATATTTACCGCGAATATAGGTGACGGTAACGTTATGCGGCATGTCGTAAAATGACCGTTACAAAGGCGTTGCGGAAAATTTAAGCACTTTCCGTTAGTGTATGGATAAGCGTATGCCCCAAACAACGAATCCATATATTTTTAGACTTATTCACTACAATAACTCGTTGTCGCAAAATGTTGCCGTAAGCGAGTTCGATTTCTGGGTCCCATCTCTCCTTAAGGGGATTCATGATTCATTACGCGGCATTGAGTGCTCTTTTCCGAATATTTTCTCCATTTCCAACCCTCCAGCCTATTTTCTCTTTAATTCGACCAAATATTTTGTATCACAAATTATAGCATGTTATGTTTTGTGAAGGCAACAATTTGCATTTGACCTTGAATTGTTTACATATCCACTGCGACAATCATACTATTGCAACTTTGAAGGGTAAAAATCTGAAATATGGACAGAAAAGGTTTGTCGCAATAACTGTACTGAAGATGTTTGGGGAGATTTATGATCTTCCTATGGCTTTTGTTAATTCAGATTACGAGAAAGTCATCAGCCACCACATCCAGCACGAGAACTACAAGGGGGCGTTGGACATTCTCAAGAAACAAGTACGTTGCTTTCATCAAACAAGCATTATCGATTTTTTTCGATTACTTGCTTCTAAATAATGACTCTCTTTGTTTTATCAATCCCGTGAACTCTCGTTGTAGACTGTACGTTGATATCAGTTTGTTAGAGACTTCCAAATTACGAACCTGCCAAACATCCATGGTTGAATCTTAGGAGGATGTTTCTTATTTCTTATTATCCAACTTCTCTATGCAAGGCATAACTCTTGCCAGTCACTGGCTGATTTAATCCTTGCAGCATTTCCCTCACTTTTCTGTGCTAAGATAGCAGAGAGCTGCACCTGATGTATAGTGGGTTCTGATTTGCTAGCACGGAAACCTGAAGGAAAAGCGGCAAGGCTTAAATCAGCCAGTGATGGAGACTGATAAGAGTATCTTATTATCAAACAATGCTTAGTTATATGTAGTTTAGGGGAAAATAGTTTCATTTGATTACCTTTTCGCAGTATTTCAGCTTCAGAATAACTAAGTTAAAATTTTGATGAAGTAATTGTCTCGAATCAGCTGCCATTCTTCTATTTGCTTAAAAATAAGCAGAAATTCATTGACTGTCAGGAAACAAGCCGTATGATTTTGAATACACCTCAGATTATATGCATGATTTTCTCCTGTTGTTCCAGAGTGATATGGACCTGTACTACAAGTTCTCCCCTCTGCTGATGCAGTACACCCCGAAGGATACGGTCACTGCCTGGGTGGAGCAGCACAAGGGTCTCGACCCGAAGCAGCTCATACCTGCCCTCGTTCAGTACGACCATCAGAAGTATAGGGAACAGGTGTGTCTCTTTCTCTCTCCCCTGTCTGTCTGTCTGTCAGCCTTTCTCTCTATCCCGGTCAAACATTAAGAATACACATTCAGTCAGTTAATATACCCAAGGTTAAAGTTGAAAAGATAAATAGTAATTGTTTTGCATGGACCTGATTCGCTGAACAATGTCTTGGACATTCAGTTCATACCTGCATAAACGTAATTTTGTGACGTCACATCTTATTTAGCGACGCCCCAATGCATGAGGTTCATTGTAAGTTGCGTTGTGGATTTTCATTGGCTGATGAACAAATTGTAGGCTGGACTAATATTCCAATCACATTTTGATTGACATCTTGTGTCTTTGCAGCAAGAATCAAATTAGCCAGTGATGGAGACTGGCAAGAGTTATGCATTTCCTTTCGAATTTGTATCAGTACTTGAATGTTGTAACGAATATGCACAGTTTGTTTTGAAAATGTGTTGCCAGGGAAACGAAGCCATCCGGTACCTGGAGTTTTGCGTCCAGCGACTGAATAACAAGGATGGTGCTATACACAACTACCTGCTGTCCCTCTACGCTAAACTACAACCTGAGAAACTCATGACGTACCTGGAGCTACAAGGGGAGGTAACTCACTACTTTTAGAGTCCAGGATCCCGTTCCACAAAGTAATCATATCTTTAAAATCAATTGTAGCCCATTCATTTTGCATTGGTTACATTGTAAATGTTTTGAGGAACAGCACCCTGAATATCTTTTAGGGTCTACTTTCAAAACTCGCTTAGTGCAAAGATAGCCATAAGCTGATGTGATACCTCAGATAAGTACTACAACATGTTTGCATACTGCATACTGCATACTGCAGCTGGAGTATTCTTATGCAATGTTCTAGTCAAATTTGTTGTACCTGAACATCTACATATTTTAGGCTGCATAAAACAAAGTAAATGTTTCTCGGAAACATTTTTTTAAAAAGTGATGAGGGCGGTAGGATTTTATTTTTAATTTTTTGTTGGAAAAAATAATGATGCGGGAGGAGTACATTTATTTTTCCATAAAGATATAGCCTGAAGTATACATAATGGAAGCACATCCGTTCCTATATATTCATTGGACAAATGGAATTTGGGGGTTTACCAAAAGTGATGCGGCAAATTCTTAATTTATTTTTTCAAATGACATTAAAAAGTTGTCATGCACATAAATAAAAGTGATGTGCCGACGCCCGAGAAACATTTAAAAAATTTTATGCAGCCTTATATATCACTGATGCCTTCCTATTCCTGCAGGACGCTGAGCAAGTCAGCTACGACCTGAAGTACGCACTGAGACTGTGCGCGGATTGCGGACACAAGCGGGCCTGCGTGCACGTCTACTCTCTCATGGGGCTGTTCGAGGAGGCAGTAGATATGGCCCTCTCGGTAACTTACTGACTTATCTGAAGATATAGAAAGTGCCAATGAGCTTCAGTATCATACCATTTTATTAAAAGATTTTGATTGTATTCATGAGTATAATAAAACTTATATTTAATTAAAGCTGTCGTATTCTAACTAAATTGTTGAACAGGAAGCCGTTTAACTATCTAGATAAATTGGTTGAAGATTGTTCAGATGGAGAACTTCATCTGAATATAACTGAGAGTAGAATACAATGATACAAATTGTATTGGATGTATGTGTTCCTGTATTTGATGCGTCTCTAACAGAGTTATCTCCCCTGTACAGGTGGATGTAGATCTAGCCAAGCAGCAGGCAAACAAACCAGAAGAAGACGATATTGAACTGAGGAAAAAGCTCTGGCTCAGGATAGGTATAAACTTCCCTCTCAAGTCATAACTCCATCACTGGTTAATTTAAGTCTTAATTCATTTCATTATAATAGTTAATGCAAGAAGAACATGAAGTAGTTAGCTATTACCTTGTGTGCTTAATTCAGAATTATTTCTATATTACTACTGCACATTACAGATTGGTTCCACTACTCCTCTGTAGTGATGAAACCAGAGGTAGGGTTCAGGAGATTTGGAAAAAATTTGCATGTGAACCACGTAGGTGGATTCAGGAACTATCATTATCAAAGGGAGGGTGTAGTGTATTGACGTTATTATAAGGTCATGCGCTCTACCGCTGTGTCGGACTGAGAACTTATGATGCGAGTTCCGTCCCCTTGTTCGCTCTCCACTGTATGAGTTAAGAAACAGTCTAGCACTTGTTTTAGCAGACGCCATTTGTTCTGTAGTATATTGAAATGTTTGTTCTGCTAAGTTAAGAACGTAACAGAGGGGAGTTCACATATTGAAAAAGGGAGCTTCAACCAGGACCAGCGGGTCCATGATATTTAATTTTAAAAAGTTTCAAAATTCAAGCCCCCTGGATTCGCAACTGAATCCCCCTCCCCCAAACACAGATCAGTTCTGCTGTATGATGCTAATGTTTCCCTCTGCAGCACGGCATGTGGTAGAGGACGAGAAGGACATCAAGCGAGCCATGGAGTTTCTCCACGAGTGTGACCTGCTCAAGATCGAGGACATCCTCCCATTCTTCCCCGACTTCGTCACCATCGACCATTTCAAGGTGAGGTCAATTAGGAGATAGGCCTACAGTTTTGATGTAGGGGATAACTTAATAAATAAGGATATACTGCTGTTTAAAACTGTGCTGTTTATGTACCTATGCAACCTATCAAATATATATCGGCGGGTTATGTCCGGTTTTTATGTCAAGGATACACTTAGTGAATAAGGATAACTGAAATACTCTTGAAAGCGGTGTTAAAACCAAAATCACCTCACCTCATTATCAATATACCATTACATTTGTCACAAGAGTTTGAATGCTAATGGATGCCCTGTTGATGAAGTACTCTCTTCAGGCAACTGACTGTTGTATATTATTGTTGTACAGGAGGCAATCATCGAGTCACTCACTGTTGTATATTCTTGTTGTATAGGAGGCAATCATTGAGTCGCTGAAGGAGTACAACCAGCATATAGACTCCCTGAAGGAGGAGATGGAAGAGGCGACCCAGAGCGCAGAGGAGATACGCAAAGAGATCCAGAGCTTTAGGAATAAGTGAGTTGGATGTCACGATTTTATGTAGATCTAACTAGGTCAAGGCTTCAAACTTCAGGAACACATATTGAATGTCACGATTTTGTGTAGATCTAACTAGGCCAAGGCTTCAAACTTTAGGAACACATATTCAATGTCTCCCTATCATGAATGATTAGATTTATGAAATATCTGTTTTACTTAAATAAATGCAAAGCTTTTACTATTTTCTTCATTCTATTCATTGGTTTGTATTCATGTGGAATCACAATGTTTGCAAAAGGATCTATCTTGACTTTAACGAAGTAACACAGGCTTTGTGGAAGACTTTGTTATTTTGTTACAAACATATAGCATTGGCATTCTATTCTATTTATGTCTGCCGCAGATATGCCTTTGTAAAGGCAGAAGACAAGTGCTCGGCCTGTAGCTACCCGCTGATGGTGCGAGCTTTCTACTTGTTTCCATGCCAACACAAGTTCCACATGGACTGCCTGATAGCGGAAGTGTTGCCGAGTCTCTCTGGCTCCAAGAAGTCAAAGGTTGATCAACTCCAGCGGAAACTGGTCGAGAGAGAAGCTATGCCCTTCAGGAAGTCCACGGCAGTCGGGTCACAGCTCGGGGTCACCAAGGAGGCAGAGGTCAAGGTCAGGTCACTCACTTCTACATCAGATGATGTTTTACTTTGTATTAAAATAATATTTTGTTCATCTTCGTTACAATAATGTTTTCACTGCAGATTGTATTATTGCTTGCTCTCAAAGGCTCTAATAGTATTTTTTTTCATTGTTCAGCCCATTGTTTGCTTGTTCAACCAATGATCACAGGTTTCTCTGTAATACATAGCTTCAATGATAAAAGGCTTTCTCCCTGCAATAACACCAGCTGAATGGATGTTAAGTGAAGTAATCTTGAAAGCAGCGTTAAAGCCCAAATCTCCTCACTTAACCTCTTGATGGTTTCCTCAACTTCACGTTTCATTCCACTTCTTTCACCAGGCTGAGCTAGATGATCTGGTGGCTTCAGAGTGTATCTACTGTGGAGACTTCATGATCAGGTGTGTAGGAGGAGGATCTCTTTTGTGCATCTGTTACTGTTAAAGGCGCTAATCAATACAGAGAGTTCTAAAAACGTATATACATGGTTCGCTTGCCATGCGAGTTCATTTCCCATCAATTGGCCATTTTTTAATGTGTTCACATTAAAATGGCCACTCGAGGTAGTTCAAGTGATCTGACTGATGTAGCAAAACCTAAAGATTCAGAATAGAGTTGTAATTATTGCACCATGATGGAAGGGTCATTCTTCTTGCTGTTTGAACTATCAAATTCGGATCAGACCTACAAATCTACATCTCACTGAAGAGTTCCATGATCCACACCACTGTCGCTTTACACTTCGCACAATTTTTTCCAGTACAGATAACCATTTTCTATGGAAATGATAGTGGATAGTGGATAATGTTTATTGGGTCATTTAATGAAATGTTTTACCCTCTAACGTAAGAATATATTGTATAAACTTTAACGATATATGGAAATTCTGAGAAAAGAAAATTTGCAAAAACAATGTGCTACAGCGCCTTTAAATCTAAGATCAGTTAATTGCTTTCTTCGACAATATTTTGTTAAAACTCTGTTGAAAAGTTCTAGTAGCAAGGCAAATCTGATAATTCTAACCATTGTTCAAAGCTAAAATTTAATAGACAAAATAACACTTCTTTCATGGTGTATTCTGCAACTCTGTATATAAGTAATAGATTTCGTAATTTGATTTTCTTTTCCAGATGCATTGACAAGTTATTCATAGATGAAGATGAGTGGAAGAGTGTGGAAACTGAGTGGGAATGATCCTCACCAACAAAACACTGAAATGTTTCTCTCTTCAAGAAGCAGTGGTGGATCACGAGGGGTACAGGGCGTTGGTCAGCAGGGATACATCAAAAGGTTTCCTCTGAATAACGATCAGGAAATTAAACCTCCCTATGTCAAAACAGATATACGACAGGAAATAAATCTTGGAATGGATTCTTTGAATAAAGAGAGTGAATTTTGTGACGTTACTTTCAAGACAAAAATATGTCAGTAATTGGAGGTGTTCATGTGTAAATGAAAAGAACGTCCACTTTGCCAACTTGCGTTCGTTAATATAATAAATCAACCAGCTGCTTTATCATGTGTGATTAGCATGTTGGCGTCTCACACCTAAGGTCCAGATTTGAATACCAGGGAGACACAAGTTGTGATCTGGGTTCTTACAGTGTTATGTGTCCCTGGACAAGGCACTTCATCCACATTGCACTCAATCTATTAAACAGATTGGAGTCCAACGTTTGCGGGGCAAATTTGGACTAGATGTGATTGATTCAAAATGGTGGCCAATGGATGAACCATTTCTTTAAACAGAATAATTAATATAACTTCAGCAATTGATTGTATCAAACAAATGTTAAGAATCAGATGAACTAACTAAAACAATTAGCAAATATGGGACTTTGTCATCGTTTTATTGAAATCATACAGGTTGTAAAAGCTCATGTGTGAATGGAACTGACTGTTTTAGCCAAATAGTGAACATGTGACTATTGAGAGTTAAAATCTTATCTTGTTTTGGATCATCCTGAATTGGTGGCAGTACACGAGTACTCCACCCTCACATCACAAAGGAGGTTCTATCTGAGTGAGCACCATTTTGTTTTGTGCAATACGTGAAATGAAAAAGACGCAGTATTTTTAAGAATTTTACAAGTTGGGTGTGATGAAACAAATATATTGAAAGAATATCTGCTGTACTGATAAACAATTTCTTATTATGTCATAGCAAAGCATTTCACTCTTGTACTGCCAAAGAATTGTGAATGAATGTGAGCTACTCTTGTTAAATAGTCAAATCTTAATTCATCAAAATATCACCCTCAGTTACATGTTTCTGTGTTATAATCATGTAATAATGACACATAAGTATACACAGGGATTATTCCCTGATATTCCCTCGTTTCCAAAAAAGGATACCCCGATTGACCCCTCCCTTTAATTTCATGGTGTCATCTACCAGTAATCATATTCATTTATTGTTTTGTTGTTTTTTAAGCCATTGCATTCTTCTAAAACTATGCTTAGCTGAATATTAAAGAAGTTTATCTAGCTTTAACTAAACAGATATTACAGTTACAAAATGATGTTACCCAAATTAAATATCATCAATGTAAAATCATAATCTTGACTTACCTGTTTATTGTTAAAGTTTAAAATATTTGGCTCTGGGTACAAGTCAGGTTATTCATATGGAGTATCGAGTCCCGGATTTTGAACTTGTGTGACCCTACTATACAGTCTCTGTTTGCTTGCTTCGCTTTGAAATACACTCACAAGACGACTCGCTGTTCAGGATGGTTTTTGTCAATTTATAAGTAAAATTTTGTAACTATTTTTATGCTTATTTAGTAGAATTTATGTCTAATGAATCCTTAAATCATGAAGTTGATTTGTTTTACTATTTATTTGTATACATATGTATATGTTCTCAAAAAGTTGTTTATATTCATAAACTGAAAGTTCTGTACATTTGTACATATGCTTATCATGAATCATAATTATGGTATTGTATAAATTATATCAAAATAAATGAAAACACAAATGTAAATAAAAGTCAATATAATAAATAGTTGTGTTCCTTTTTTGTGCAGTAACAAAGTTCATCAACTCAAACATCCAATATTACACAACTTTCCGCAAAATTTATGAGTAATGAATATGCATGGTTGATCAAATCCTCTGCTTTTGCACAACTTAATTCTCCTCTTATCATGTGTACAAAAATGAAGAAACTTGCCCAGCAAATGTGTATATTATTATCACCACTTCTAAATGACATTGAAAGACATTGTGTAACTTTGTGAGAGTTGTGCGATGCAATTGCAGCTTTGGCTATTGGATTTGCCCTTCCTCTCAGTTTGCAGAATATAGGGCTCTCACATGGAGAAATCTTGAGTTTGAATCCAGTATGAGGAGGTTTGTGTCACAAAGGATTTTTTTAGACAAGATAAAACACGCTCACTCAGTCCAATATTTAGAAGAAGGTTGCAAGCTTTAAGGAGATCCGATATGGAGGGGTGTTGATATCAATGAACAAAATCTCAGATACTCCGGAACAGATTGTCAACTTTGTTCTCATTCAGAATAGTGACAGAGTGGTTACTGCATTCATCTGTGGATGAAGTGTTAGGGCACGGTTAGAATCCCAAATCTCTTCACTCCACTCTACCTAACTCCATTGCAAAATGAAATAGATAAGGCTAAGTAAAGGAAAGAATTTATTTATTGTTTTATTATATTTTGATACATCAAGTAAAGTCCTGCAGTTTAGTCCTGTGTCTAAGAATATGATGATATTTTATGAATGCTTCAGACAAGTGAAAGTAGAATGAGAACTTGAATAATATAGAATTGAAAAACATTATCTCACATTCTATTGCTAACGTAAAATAATATTATGAGTGTTTCTAAAAATGCCTGTACCCTACTTCAGAATAACTGCAGATTGTACATAAAAACACGCAAAAATAAGTTTTGATAAATCTAGTTAACATTTCCATGCACTCTCTCCTCTAATCTCAGCTTCTCTTTAATTCACCTTTCTCCCTACCTCTCTCATGCTCTACTAGCTTTTCTCTCTCCACTGTCACTCTCATTCCAATGTTCTCTGTTAGAAGCAGAAATAAATCCAGAGTTTCATAAGAATGTAAAAATAATGAAATCACTAAAACAAATTCTGTAAATAGTCAGAGCTCTACTTGTTGCAAGGAAATAAATGCAAATGATGAATTGTAATGCATTCATTACGATGATGGAGTTGACTTTTTAAAACGAATGTGCATATAGTTTCATTCTCCCCTCGTTTCTCTTTATAGTCTAGTTTCTCAGTCTCCTTTACATCATTCAGTAGTTTTTTTCACACCCAATATTCTGAAACTCAAAAAGTGTATTAAAAAAATATAACTTACTCACTACTACTTACTAGATTTTTATCAACAAAAACATAAATTAAATGTTGTTACAAAGCAAATGTCTCAACGTAAGAAAAAACATCAAAATGAAATTTACAAATCTGAGGGAAATTATCTCCCCTTGAAAGGGACACAGAGTTACCTCCCCTGGTGCGTTCCTAGAAGCGGAAGACTGCAGAGCGACTGACATTGACAACAGACTTTCTGATGATGGAGAAAAAGTTTGCACGGCATTTCCTTGACATGGTAAGTGACATGTTGTCCAAAGACCTAGAATCGTCAAGGAATAAATTCTAAACGACTTTGATGGCGAGAATATGAGGATGTCGGTGGGCAAGGTAGACAGTGTAACAAAATGGGTGTGTCCCCTTCATGGCAGTCAATGGCAGAAGTTGGAACTTTCCTGGAATATCAGTCAATGTAGGGTGTCACTAAGGTCATAGATATAAACTGAAATGTCATGCTCTGTAAGGGTTTTGACTGTTTATGTAGATTTGTTTACAAACGTAGATCTGTGTAAACACGTCTTCAGATGTAGAAATTTGCAGGTGAAAATCACAAGTTTTCAAGAGAAACCCTAAGATCTAAATAAGTATATTGCATTCTTTCAATGTTGGTCTCGTGTTTGGTTTGCTACAAGTCTTATACTATGGTTTGTCATTAGTTTAACTCAAATATACCTCAATTTGCCAAAAGAAATTTTTATTTTATTTTATTTCTAAAACATTTATTTCTGAGTGATTACCATGCATAAGCCTATTATTATGATATTATCACACAGTGATTGGTATTGTATAATTATCATTTCCTGCTAGGTAGGTGCTCACAGAGAGGCAGTGTTGATTTCAGCAACAAATACGTTCATGTAGTTTCTTAAAAAGACCATTTGAATATAGATTAATAATTAATTATTTTATGACATGATTAATTAACAGGTGTAACTAATCTGTAAATAAGCTTATATTAGCATAATACAAAGCCACATTTTGCCCTATACACTAGTTTATCCGGAGGTAAACGCCCCACCCATCTGTGAAGGGGAATTAAGGTCAACCGTAAGTAGATTATGACCGGTAAGTGTTTATATTGAAACTCAGAAGTGGTTTGGCAACTTTTATACCAGTTCGTAGTATTGATCAAATATTTAACTATAGCTTGTTTCTGATTTATGTCAAAATATTTACAGTGCTGTAAGAAAATGCTGACTCATCAAAACAATGATGTACATTTGTTATCATAGATTCATTATCTATGGATTTTTTCAAAACATAAAAAATATCAGAATTTTCATTCTTTTAAAGTAATAAAAGTGGTTATTATAAATAAAAAATGAAATAAGGAAATCTATCATTGAAATAAAGTGCCTAGCACTGTTCATGAAATATCAACTCGATGGCATTGATCATTGATGAAGTAAACCTAGTATTTGACCAACATCATCCTCTATTTATCAATTAGGATCACTACTTCTTTTGATCCTTATTTGCATGTTAGTGAATAAGTGGTGGACTATTTTATTGCCTTTTAGGCAATATTTGATAATGATAGTGATTTGTATCACAGCTATTTTCAAAACTTCAGCTGCTCAATGGCCCTGAACAAGGGAGAGAAGTTACACAATATATGTTTCTTCAGCTGGTTTGTTGAACAGCTTTGAAAGAGTTCTTGAGACACAAGTACATCTCTAATCATTATCACTGTTACAATAAGAGTACAAATCTTAGCCCTAACATCAAATCGTAAGCCCATCTTTTATCATTGACAAAGATTGATCTTAGGGCAAAGATCGGTTAGTGGGTGGTACCCTGTTTACACTTAGGTAATCCAATATATTTAGAGTGGCAGCTTTGTAGGTTTGTAAGCTCAAAGTGTTTTAAATAGAACTGTTTTACTTCTGTAGCAGTACATAGTCACAAATATTTTTAATACATGAATCCACTGAAATGAATGACTTGGTAATGGAACAAGAGCCAAGCCAGGTTATAGTATTTGAAATAAGCACCTGCAATCAAGATCATATATGTTGTTAAAGGTGCATCCATTGTGTTTCATAACATTTTATTTGGCTTTAATACGTTTCAACACACCATATGTGCTGTTTACAATACAACCAAATTCACTTTGCTTGCATATTCATGTCCAATCGCCAAACAAAGCATAATTACTAGTTTCCAATTAAAATCGAGAAACATCATTATGCATGTGCAGAAACCGAAAGTGCATGTCCTATTTACACGCACAGTAGTTATATGACCTATTGAACATTATCAACCCAAATGTTTTATTTTATCTGGTTTAAATAAGATTCCAAAATTACGTTTGACTCATTGGCGCGCGCCACACGCGGTGCATTGTTCGGTTTTCAATCAGAAATCGACACTTTTACCTTCATATCGTCAATATACTAAGTCGAGTATCATCAAAATGGTAGTTTTCGGTAACATTTGGTACTTCTCGATAAAGTAAGACCATGTATAACGTTTGGCATATTTGACCCCCAACAACACAATGGATGTACCTTTAAGAAGATGATGGGTTGGTTACATATAAATACTGCTTACCACAAGACTAGGCTAAAGAAGAGTTGATATGATCATGATGATATATTTGGTTATCTAGCAAGGCTTATAGCGCTAGTATTTTCAGAAGTGAACTAGTCGGAATGGGCAGTGGTCTGGTGAGGTTATAGTTGACCCTGAAACACATCAGTCAGTGACAAGCATTAGAAAATATCTCAAGAGTTGACATGATTTTATGACTTATGAAAATTATTATATTTCAAAGAGTTAAAGAAAATGAGAAAGATATGTTAATATTTTATTGTGATATCCTTTTAGAATGTTTTGGAATTTGCTCAAAATAATATTTTTCATGAAATAATAAACTTTATTGTGTTATAAGGATAAGTTGGTTTTTATATTTTACACAATTACAATCTCTTGTCTGCAAAATTAAGATTAAAAATATCCATGGAATATTCGGCCTTGTTTTATTCAGAAAAATATTGAAATTTTCAAAAATATGTTACTTACTCAAGTGACGTAATTGTTGTTACAAATCTGACACTCTCTGTAAAAACCTGAAAACAATCCAGCAGTTTAAGTAATCCATAATGTTTTAAAAGTAATGATTTTTTTCATGTTTTCACATTATTTATGATTTGAAGAGGTTTAAGGGTATTTAATGAGCTATCTTTCATATCAAGTTTATGTCCAGAGTGAAATAATTTCTGTTCTTTTCTTGCCAAAGCTCAGACCATTAACTTCATATGAAAGTGAAATGACGTAAGTTTCCAGTTTAAAATCAACTTGTATATCATACAATATATTGTATTTTAAAGGGGCAGTAGCATGTTTTTTTGCTCAAATAAGTCGATGAAATGTATTTGAAAAATAATGTCACCAATAGTAAAACACCTTTCTCTCTTCGGAAAATCAAATTGAAAATGAGTGAACAATGTTTTGTAAAGCCATGGCAATCGCTTTTGTAATGCGAAATAATTAAATTGTGTTCGCAATAAATGGCCACCATGCATTTTTTTTATTTATACGCAACACTGTTATTACCACAATGGATAATTGGTTTGTGTAAAAAGATGTTTAACCCTCTGAAGTTAATATAAATGACTCATTATAAATGGGAATTTGAAAAAATAAAATTTAAAAACGTGCTACTGCCCCTTTAAAACATATTTTTGTTGTCCCTAAACAAACAGCAGAGTAATATCAATCCTGACGTGTACATCTAAAAAAATAAATCACACTAACTTGTTCGGAATGTTTTGTTAAAATATGTTTGAAAGATGAAATGAGATCTGTCTCACAGCCTTTATAAAGATTGCTATGAACTAGAAAATGTTTTTGGTTTAAATTTAATTTTGCAATTCCAATTTGACAAAATATCGCTTCCAGGATAGCAAAATTTCACGCTTAATTCACCCACTTCTTGTTAGTGTTTAATTGTTAATAAATCAAAGTATTGTCAAAATGTTAATTTTGTGACTTTTAGCCAAAACAAAGCCATTTACAAATTTGAAAAATATTTGCTGCAAATTTTAAGTTAATACATCTATGACTTTTTGCAAAATAAAGAACTTAAATCTATATTTTGTTGATAAAAGTTTATTTTTAAAAAATTGACACATTGATTAGAAATAAAGTTTAACCCAAATTGAAAATCTTTTTGTAAAATAAAAACCTTACTCGATTCTCAACCAGGAAATTGTTTCGGACGAATCGAAGAAGTTTCTTTGAAGTTGAAAATCCGACATCAAACGATGTGCCACATGTCTTCTCGTTGATCAGAATTTCCATTATTTCTTTAAAAGTAGATTTAAAAGTCCATTTTGACTCTATGCCCTAATCTGGTTTGTCGTCCGTCTTGCTTGTTTCACACCCAGAACGTAATGTTACGTTATCTAACGAATGCAACATGCCTTGATATGTGTCTTAGATAAACTCGGTGCAGGGCCTGCAAACAGTCACAGCAAGGAGTTGTGGACGCAGGGCGGTTAGCGAGACAACGCGTATTGATTAAACATGATCAACAGTCTAAACGGTGTGCCCCCAAGTGTATAGTCAGTTTCTAACTTTACTAAAACTTTTATTCAGAGTAACAACTTTATCAGGATTTGATAAGCAGTAGGTCAAGAAGACTTTAACTCTTCGCTTGCAGATTGCGGATATTCAGAAATAACTTCTCTTTATCAAGATTGATAAGCAATGCTAACAGCAAAATACTGTTCTTTATTTAAAATAATATAAGGAGAACTATTATGTAGTAATCTATTCAAGTAAACTCAAATGATATTTTTCAACAGAAAGATCCCTTTTGTTTCTTTATTTTGTCTAAAATTTTATGTGACATACAAAAATGCATACACAAAGTGTTTATATACTTTAAATTCATTTGTTATAAAACAATTTTTTTTTAAATGCACAATGCAAACAAGAGGATAAATATCCTTCCCTGTAGCATTCTAAAACTAAAGCCAGGACTTTAACAATATTTTCGTAGTGCAGTTACATTATACGGCAAAAAGTATTAAAAACAAAACATACTCAATGAGTTCAATTATCATCAAATATTTAAAATATGTGATTATTGTAATTAATTCACTCTAGCTCGTGATAAATACCCATTGCAGCTCTGGTATAAACAAAGCTATTCCAATCAACATATACAGTATATTAATGCTGTAACCGTCACCTAGTTGCCTTCTTGTGTTACAAACAGAATATGCAAAGTCGTTAAAATATCAAAATTCATTCTGTGTAACATTATACAGTTAAGCTGATAAATTGTTTTCCTTGTGTTGTTTGGAGCCTGTTATGAGGGGTGTTGCACGCTAATTTGAAACAGTTTATAACCGTAAAAATCTTGAAGCTTTGAAGCAGAATCTTACCTATCGTGTGGCGACAAGATTCCTGCTGTCAATGTCCCACAAGATAGATAGCGTGTTTGATCATATGTAAGGTTTAGCACTCTCAAGCAGTCTACTGTTTTTATTACGAGATTACCAGATATCTATTGCCATGGTTTCCCTCACTGGAAATGCCCTTTTCAATGAAAAGGTAGGTTGGTCAACTTCCTGTTTGTGAAGAACGTTTGCTTTTGTTATTTTTTTAAAAGAAGATGATTTTTTTTTATCAAAAATAAAACTTTTGGATATTTGAAGAAGCTTATTTGTTATATTTTCTGGAAATTTAATGTATATAATATTCAAATTTGCCTATATTGACAGCAATTAGTAATTATTTTCTCTGATATATGCGATATTATGCCATATTTGAAAAAGAGAAAATTTATAAAATTTGCTTTATGTATAATTATTATATTATAATATATTATGACTTCATTCTCTTTCTTGTTTTTATTTCAAAGTGACAATATTTGTATTTGTTGCCATTTGGTAGAAAGGGAAGAGTATGTTGAAACACAATTCTATGATTTGGGACATGTTTCATTAGGACACTTAAATGGGAAAATGGTATTTTACATGCAATATCATATCAAATCAGTCTTGACATTGGTAATACAGAGATTTCTATGTCTCTATAAACTGGAAAATAAATTGCTATTTTAGGTGCAATAATATACCAAAACGATGAAATACTTATGTCTTAATGCAATGATGACAATTTCAACCACCTGTTGAGCAAATATCTATCAAACATTCCGGTGGTATTTTCTAACTTTCTAATTAACTTTTGAGCTATGACAAGTATTTCTCAAATACTTTTGCCACGAGGCATTTTCTTTAAAAAATCTTAGGGCGCCTTAAGGCAAATCACCTTATTGTTGATGATCACTGCATTCCCTGATGAGCACATGATAAGTAATCATCTCTATCTGTCAAAGTTCACCTATCACTGAGTTGTGTGATATATGTATATAGCACCAGGATATATATGCGTCAGGCGAGTAAACTAGAGTCATGCATCACCCACTTGCTACTAAGGTAATTAGGTATTTACATTCTGGAGAATAAGTTTAAAAGGAGGGGGTATGTTTTGGATACAGTACAATAATTAGATTATACTAAATGACCTTTCTGTTAATAAATATGGTATTATATGGAAGTTTAATATTCTGTTCATTACTTTCTCAAATTAATCAAGCGAAATTTGCCGGCAATGTCCTGAAATTAAGACTTCCGAGAGTCGTGTACCATTGTTACATGTGATATAACAACTGTAACTTTTGTGATGTCATACTTGCAGCGGTATTAGACAAGTTTAATATTGAGGTATAAATATTACACTGCAGTATATCTTCTAGGGGCGAGAAATAAAATATGGTCTTATATGTATCATGATCCTTTGAATCCAATCCAATACAGTTCATGGTGTTAAAGGGGCAGTAGCACGTTTTTTCGCTTAAATAAGTTGATGAAATGTATTTGAAAAATAATTTCACCAATAGTAAAACATCCTTTTCTCTTCGGAAAATAAAGTTTAAAATGAGTATACATGTTTCGGTAAAGCCATGGAAATCGTTCTTGTAATATAAAATAATAAATTGTGTTCAGAATAAAATGGCCGCCATGCAATTTTTACGCAACATAGTTTTTACCACTACAGATAATTGGTTGGTGTAATAAGATGTTTTACCCTCTAAAGTAAGTTTAAATGACATAAACTATCATTATAAATGGGAAATTTTAAAAAATAAATTTTGCAAAAAACGTGCTACTGCCCCTTTAAGCTCTTTGTAATTAAAAAAAACTGTGTGTTTACAGTTTCACAATTCAAATTCTGAACTGGTTGGGACTTGGTATGTCTAAATTCACAATAGCATTTTATCAAGGGGAAAACTTAAAAATGAACACATGTATATTATGAAGAGTAAATGATTTAAGTTTGCTGTTATCACCATAGTAAGTGGTTTTCTCAGTAATTCAACTAAATAATCTTATTTTTCAAGTGATAATCAATCAGTAATGACTGGAGTCAAAACATAACGATCAGCAATCACCTTGGGATGTCAAGGATTTGGAATACTTGCAGATTTAAATTCTTAAAAATTCCCATTAAAAAAATAGATAAACACTACTTTTATACTGAATTGTACACATTTTGCACATTTTGTGTTTTAATCCTTCAATTACAAATTGTCTTTGGGAAGTTATATATATATGAAAGTAGATTTAGCCTTTATTATTATCCCCGCCGTGCGTTAAGCACGAAGCGGGGGATATAATATTCGGCTGCACGTCCGTCCGTATGTCCGTACGAAATGGAACAACTCAAATACTATTCCCTGGATTATTTTCATATTTTGCATATGGGTTCATCATAGGAAGAGTAATGTTCCTACAGAGTTGTGTGACCTTGACCTTCATTTCAAGGTCACAGCGAGACTTTGTCATTTTACCCTTGTCAGCGGGATATCTCAAGAACCATTCTCTTTATTCTCTTCATATTTTACACATAGCTTCTCCAAAGAAAGACAAAGGGTTAGATTTTGGTGACCTTGACATTATTTTCAAGATCACAGCGGAACTTTGAATTTTTCGACATTTTAATGTACATGTAAAGGTTGTCAGCGAGATATCTCAAGAACCATTCACCGGAATTCCATTATATCTTACACATGGCACCTCCTATGGAAGACAAATGGCTGATTAGATTTTGGTGACCTTGACATTATTCTCAAGGTCACAGTGGAGCTTTGACTTTTTCGCCATGTTTGACGGTATATTTTGCTGATCTTGACATTATTTTTCAATTTTGAAGTATTAATTTGCGGTGGGGGATCATGTCACCTTAGTGACAACTACTTGTCTCTTCTATGTTGATGTAAAAGACGATATTTTATTGTTAATTCTGACACCAAGAGTATTTTGTGTGATCCATTGAAGATCTGATCTAAGTACATCATATAGTGAGAATCCTCCTTTTGTCCTAGTATTTGCTTGAACAAATCTCTCATTGCCTGCCCAGTGTTGACTGAGATCAAAGCAACGTGTCAAATGTCACAGTCGTGTAATCTAGCGAACAATGCAAACTCTCTCTCGTAAATATGCAGTTGGTGACATAAACTATAAGGAACCCTTTCATGTCTACATTTTTGCAAATCTTAACCCTTTAGTTGCATATTTATATTTTACCCATTTTAGCCCGTGTGGCAGAACTTACAGGCTCGCAGCTCGCAGCAGTATTTTGGCTTAGGCACTAATTAATGGCTCCACTTCAAGGATGGGCTCATTTCAGTTTTGCTCATTATTTTATCTTAATTTCAATGTCACTGTCAAATTCTTAAAGAAAATGTGTGACTTGCCACTGATTTCAGAGAATGTTTTTCTAAACATAATGCATTTTATTAGAACTTGGAATTAAATTTTTGTTTCATTTAAAACAACTCCATGAACTTAAGAATACTGTAAACAATTGCTTACAATACACAGTGAGTGAGTGTCACTGAGTGAGTTATTTTTTTAATTACATGCCTGGTAATATCTTAGTATTTCCTTTTGGATACATTTAAAATTAGGTATCTTACCTTTTCTGCTTATTGCATAGATATTTTGTTTCACTAGTAGACAAATGGCATTTAGTGGGTTATTATTTCTTCCCTTAAATCCAAAAATTATATTTTCCGTTGTTAAATCAATATATCCCTCAGCCAGCTTTCTAACGATTTAGCCAATTGTTTCCACACTGAGTGAGTTATTGTTTAACACTGCTTTAAGGCAATATCACAGCCATTAACGGTGAGCAATACACAGACTATCATTGAGTTCAAAGGGTATAAACACATGCATTTCACCTTGCTTTAATTACTGAAGCAGGAAGATCTTGTGAAAATTAATGAACCTTTAAAAGTGTACGGTATCTCTTGTACATGAAGTGTGTGGTAAAAACGATGACCTTTTCCAGAAGTTGAATGATGATTATTTCAAAATGTTGAATATTCTACTATTCTTTTATGATAGGTCAAGGAATTGATTCCACAACATGCAGAGCAGGAGAAAGTGTTCGAGTGTCTACGTACCTACCAGTCGTAAGTATAACTGTTAGTTATTACCACAAAAACTCGATATCATTATTAAAACATAGGTAAAACGTAGCTTAAAAAAACCTACCCCCTATTTAACATAGAGTAAAGGAGCACGGGCAGCCATTTTGCCGATCTAAGAGTGTATTCAACATTAGGTCAAAAGTTACCCTAAGAATTTGTGACATTCACAAATGAACACACATACTTATCAATTATACATTTTTCCGCCAAACTCGGAAACTTGATTATAAGTTATTTCATTGGCTGGTTATTTTTAGCCATTACAAGCCTTTGACTTCTTACACACTTGGAGTGTTAAAGGATGGATGAAATGACATATGGTCCAAATCGGATTCATTAAAATGGGATGTCAATTTGACAATTGCTCGATTTTAAATTTCTGAAATCGGTCCATAAATTACTTATATACGGCTTTTTAAAAAACCGCCTGATTTAGCCCCGGCGACCAGAATGAAAGTCTGCGGGGGTGTGACCCGTGAAGGGATGACTTCTGTGACGTATGTGGAGGAATTTGATTTTCAGCGATAGTCACAATTCAACGTAATTTCGCAACATTTTGATTGTTAATTTCACAAAGATATCTTCAATAAACCAACTTAAATTTCCCATCTATCGAATGTTTAGATATCCAACTAGGTAATTCCGCAGATGACAATTACACAATTATTACATAAACATGTCTTTTTGGCGATATAATACACCTCATAAATTCATTAAGCGGCAGTGATAATTATCATTAATTAATTAACGAGACATCGGCGGAGAAGCTATCTAGCCGCCCCGTCTATCGCTTATCACAGTCACGCCTCAGTGAGCATTTTCAAAAGGTTTCGCCGAACAAATTGCGATAGTGTTAAAATTGGTGAATTAAAATCGTCTTAATTATCAATTGCAAGTGTATATTGTCTCGATTTTATGCTCAATTGATTCCGATATACAATATACGTAGAGGTTATCATCTGTCATTCTTGAGAAAAATGCATTTCATCTATCCTTTAAAGGCACTGTAGCACGTTCTATATATATTGTTATAAACTTTAATAATCAATGACAATTAAAATTGAAAAAAAATAATATTAAAAAAATGTATGTATGTATCACTTGTCACTGTGAGGTGACGTCATTAACAATGTGACTACATCACCCTTTGTTGAGTTTTATATTTCCATCAATTATGGGTAGCTTTGAAGGTAGAGGTGTGTTGATTTATTGTAGTATCGATTATCGGATACTTATTTTGACAATATATGTATCATGATACAATATTGTTTATCTTTATCAAAAATCAAGGTCTTTGTCAAAAGAATATTTTTTTATGAAAAAAAAACATTAAAAATTTTAATGTGACATGTATTGTATCAAATTGTATCTTCTGAGATATTGTGATACGTATTGTAACGTTAAATTTCTTTATCATCACACCTCTACTTGAATGTAGATTTTAGTGTATTTTCTTGATTTAACGACTTGGTAATAAGTAGAACATTATACTCATGTCTATATGTCATATTATGTTTATGACAATCATGCATGATAATCATCTCATTTGAGGAATACTTATGTTCAGGCAATCTTATCGTATAAGTAAAACATAGACAAGTTTAATAACCTGTATAACCGATTTGAGTTTCAAATGGAGAAAAGGTGATACACCTTTCGTTAGAGGAAACTGTAGTTAAAAATGTATATAAAGAAAAACGTGTGTCTTGTTTTGTTGTTTCACAAATTGAGATTACTCTTGACAGTGAAAAGCATACATACAGCTTTAATTCCAGCCCAGATTTCTCTGCTTGGAAACTGGGCTTATCTTATCAATTTATTGCTCCGAGTGACGTTCATGTTATCAGGGAACAATGCAATCTACATTGATAACACTAAGTATTTCATTGCATTATCTTTATTGCAGTTTTATGTTCAATGTTCTGTTAACTTTTGTTAAACCTTTGTTGATAAGAAATATATAAGATCTACTCAAGGCATATCCATCCATATATATCTTGTTGGTGAAATATACATGCTATAATGGGTAAGAGATAATGAGCAAATAGTTTTACATAGCAAAGCTCATGAAATTATTATTTCTTGAACTATATCTATCAACATACCTTATACTCTTAAAGGAGCAGTTTTCTAGTAAACTGATCCCTGAATGTAATCGTTGAAGACTTATTACAGTGTATTTATCAATATTTATTTTCACGAAAAAAACAAATCAACTTACTTGAAATAATCATCAATCGTTGTTCTCAATATTTAATCTTTAAATAGCACATGTACATATAAATGTAATACAAAGATAAGGTGTTTGAAGTATTCTTCCAACAGTTTTCTGAGGTATAAAAGTTGCAAAATAATACATTTATCGGGATATCGTTCAGAGATTTCCTCGCTAAACCATCTGATAACAGCCTGTATGCTTGCGTGTTCTGACACAATTCAGTTAACCAATCACAAGACCCCCAACAAAAGCTTTCGGTGCAAGAAGCTAGGTGCAGATAACTCCAAACAGCTACCCTTTCGCCTGTTCCGAATGCTTTCGAAATGGTGACCGTTTAAAAACTATGATGTGATTGGTCAGCTATTTGACTGGGCTTTTTCTGCACTAAACTGGTTCGGGGTGTCCTCAGACCTTGTGGCGAGGCTTTTCTTCTCACAATACCCGATATGAACTATTTTGCAGATTTAATTCCTCAAAACAGTGTCGATTTTAATCAGACTGATTCTTCCAACAGAGGTTACTCAAATCATTTATTCCATAACCTCTGTTGCAAGCAGGCCATTCTCACGATTCTCCCCAAATCCAAATAAAACATTGATACCATCCTTATGTCAGTGTTTTGTAAGAAATATGTGTGCATTGCAGGCTTGTCAAATGTTACGGTAGCAGAATGAATGTCATGTACCAGAAGTGTTTGTGAGATGACCTCCAGTGGGAATCAAACTCTGGACCTCCGGGTGAGAGTCCTGTGCTCTACCAGTTGAGCTAAGGGATACCAGTTTGAAAATAATGCCAGTTTGAAAATGATACCAGTTTGAAAATACTTCACTGATTGCACAACTATTGTTGACAGTCTTTTTTAATGTAAGAAAGTAAATCCTGATTAGTTGCAATCAAATAAGTTGTGCAATCAGCGTCTTTGTTTCAAACTGATTCTTCTCGAATGGTTGGGAGGCCTTCTCCCACATCATGTAGAAGAGATTTGATTGGATAGAAGTAAGTAGGGTAGTTTATTTTCCAAATGTTCACCACTAGGGTTGTAATTGAAATTTAGTGAAAACTGTCTGATGAGAACAGAGGCTGGGTGGGAAGAAATGACTTGAGTAAACTCTGTGGGAAGAGAGACATAACTGCACCTGCAATAACAATACCCCTTATGATATAAATGAAATAGTCTCAAAGCCACATTGAATCCCAAATCATATCCTCTTTCTACACTAAGCTTGAAAATAAGACAAAAACGTCTTTCTTAAATTCCTCTTCTATCCAATAATCTATCGTGCAGAATAACTTATCACATTCATAATTTGAAACAGTGGATATATTTTCTTTGTCTGTATATAAATACCAGTACACAGGAATGTGAGCTAAGTTTACTTCTTTAGGTAAATACTGTATGAAATTCCATTATGGTTTTTCAGTTTCTAAAACACATCGGTAAATATTTCTGTTACTGTCTTTATGCTGTCTGCATCCCAAGATAACAAGAATATATTTACATTCAGAGAACAAAATATTATATACAACGCATTAGTGTCATTTAGTCTATTTTCATTGGTGGTTTAGCTTTTGTTCATCATCACATTTTTCTGAAGAAAAGAAAAGTACGAAAATTGTTTAAATTGTTGAAATCAGATCTAGAATTATAAATACAATTGCTGAACTGGCATGATGCTTGGTTGTTTTTAATTGATAGGAACTTTCGCTCGGGTAATACAAAAAGGCAAAAGTTAAGCAAATGTCATTTGACAAAGTTGATTTAAAAAAAAACCTGAGGGAACCACCTATGACATCTTGCCTATTACTAAATTATTTTACTTATAAATACGGGCCAGTTCACGGCCAAGTCTGTGCAGGTGTTTGAGAACTAAAATCTGACACTAATTGTTCAAATGTTTCAAATTTGACACATGTAATCAAATGTGAAAGATATTTATATAGGGGTATATGTGAGAGACATTTATAAAGGGGTAACTCTGTTTATCAATCCCTTTCCATGTACCATCTGGAAATAAGTACCGTTTAAATCACATGTAATCACCATGATGTGTAGATGTGCCCTGTGTAAGTTTTGAGGGATATTTTTTATCAATGTGGAAGTAATATTGTCCTGAACATATCTTCTAAACATGAACTCTAGATGTGCTCTTTGTGGCTGAAACCTATATCTTAAATATGTTTTTTGCACTTTGGGTGGAATTAGGACAAATGCAAATTCTGTATTTCAAGAGTCTTTGACCATTGTGGGGAGGGGGTGGAGGTTTATATTAGTGTGCTGTGATCACTAATTATTTTGTTGGTTGAAGTTGCAACGATTTTGTCATACACTGCTCATGAAGTGCAAAAAAACGTCACTTTTTATCATACAAGCTATATAAGCATCCTAGGGGTACAAATGAAATCTTGTATTGCCGCCTTTTGCTTGTTATCAACGATTGATAGACACAAAAGTTTCAATGTTCAGACTTGAAGTAGTTATGATTCCTTATTGTTATTATTGTTGTTGCAGGACCCAGGATCTCGAGACTCTGCTGTCGGACCTGAGGACTCTGCTGAATGAACCGACCAAACTCGAGTTGTACGAACACATCAGGTGGGAGGATATACTGTCGTCAGAGAGATACGTATAGGAGTTATTGCTTGTAGTTTATCTGTGTTTATCTATATAGTCAATACAGTTGTGGATCCAGAGAAGGGATCATCTCTCATCTCTCTGGCATTGATGCAAAATATCAAAATATGATGTGGAACTTTCATGTCAGGTTCATGTAATAGTCCTAAATGACTGACTAAAGAAGATCAATTCTTTTTCAGAAGGGATCCTCCTTGGGGTACATATAGCATAAAAATACTATTATTTGAGTTATGACAGTTAGAATTAATATTTTTAATAAAATAACCGTAAAAATAATAAATTACAAAAAAATAAACATTTGGACCACCCTAAGTGGGCCCCAACCCTGGCGGTTGCTAGGCATGCCAAGGGCAGGTTACTCTAACTCACCACTTATAAATCTGTCATTGAGAAGTCAAGACGTGTAGAGTTTTTCAGACCAAACTCGAGCTGTACGAACACATCAGGTGGGAGGATATATCGGAGCTATTGCTTTATGTTTATCTGTAGATATAGTCATTACGGTACCATCGTTACAGTACCGTCATTTCAGTAGCGAATCCAACTCTCTGGCATGGATGCAAAATATTAAAATTTGATTTGGCACTTTCATGTCAAGTTCATGTAATAGTCCTAAATGACTGAATAAAGAAGATCAAGTTTTTATTAAGTTCTATTTGTGTCCCCAGACCACTGGTTCTACCCAAACACCAGGTGGAGTACAGTCAGAACACGCCCCAGACTCCTGGGATCAAGCTTCGTGCCATCAGACTCAAGCGTCAGGCCGGGGAAACTCTCGGATTCGCCGTCAGGGGAGGTAAGCTCTTTTCATATCTTCCTCCGAATGACCTGACATTTCCTGATGCTAGTTTCACCAAACTTATGATACAAGTCAGCCATGATCCGTAGATGTACCTTTTATGGGTTGACCCACATATGAATTTAATTGTTTGCGGTTTCCATGGAAGCAATGACATGAACGGAGAGTATCAGGAGGTCATTTCTGCTCATAAATCAGTCAAAAATTGGTTGAATGTTACAAATTTATAGATCTGCCTTTAGCATGTTTTGTACCCATATTTTCATAATTATACCACCCTACAGCGTAAGCAGGAGTATATAGCATCATTGTGTCTGTTTGTCTGTCCCAAAATTTTGTCCGGAGTATATCTATTACTATACATGCTAGCTTCACCCAACTTGATACACAAATCAACCATGATTATTTGTCTCAGTTTAAGTAACTGTTATGTTGCAGGATTTGAGCATGGAATCGGAGTGTTTGTGTCTGATGTACAGCCAGGATCTCAGGCTCAGAAGAGAGGGCTACGGGTAAGACTTTCTAATCCAACTCTCTGGTTATCTTGTATCCATCCATCCATCCATCCATCCATCCATCCATCCATCCATCCATCCATCCATCCATCCATCCATCCATCCATCCATCCATCCATCCATCCATCCATCCATCCACCCATCCATCCATTCAAACAGCAATCAATCCATCCATCCACCCACCAACCCATCCATCCGTCTGTTCACCCATCCACCCATCCATCCATCCAGCAATCAATCCAGCAATCAATCCACCCATCCATCCATTCAAACAGCAATCAATCCATTCACCTACCCATCCATCCACCCATCAATCCACCCATCCATCCACCAACCAACCCATCCATCCATCCGTCTGTTCACCCATCCATCTATCCATCCATTCATCCATTCATCCATCTATCCATCCATCCATTCATCCATCCACCCACCCATCCGTCTGTCCACCAATCCATAATCAATCCATCATCCATCCATCCGTCCATCTACCCACCCATTCATTATCCATCAAGTAAGAGTAAAGCTTGTTTATGATACAGCCATCAGCACTTTATTCCTGGACATGTCCTGCACATACACTTGTCCCTGCAGGTGGGTGACGAGATTGTGAGAGTGAACGGCTTCACTATAGCCGAGGCCATCCACGAGGATGTTCTCAACCTCATCAAGTCCAGGGAGGAAATCATCCTCAAGGTCACTCGTGAGTATCACCTCTCTTGTACTTACTGTATCTCCAGTGAGGATATTTGTATAAAAAAATATACAAATCTGCACAAATTATCACACATCTGTTAAAGTTTTGTATCATGGGGTGTTGTTGGGTCGTTTTGAGATCATTCAAGTTTTGTGACCTTCAGATAATATTTTTAAGGTCACTGTATAGATGCTTTTGCATTGAAAGCTTGAAAACAAAATAACTGATGGAGTTTGTTAAAATGTTTTACAAAGGCGTGTTTGGGGGATCTGCTGTTGTCACTCAAACCTTCAGCTAATGGGAGAGGTCACAGCAACAGTTAACCTGATATTTAAACAAGTGTTCAAAGATTTTGTTGGTCAATGGATCATGGTTAATTTCATTAAACAAGTTGTATATGTGTAAAAGTGTTCTCATTCTCCTTGAAATCAAACATTTTATTTCAATCTTCTATTATATTGTTTCAGACATTGGAATGCTTCCGATTAAGAAGTAAGTTAATACCTACAGAATACAGAATAGTAACTACCGTATTTCCTCGAATAAAGCGCCGGATCTCCAATAAGCACTGGGCCTCTAATAAGCGCCGGGGGGGTCAAGGGTATTTGAGAAAATAAGCGTAGGGCCTCTAATTTGCGGCGGGTCTCTAATAAGAGTCCATTAGATTCATGCGTCCTCAGTAAACTTCAATGTTCTATTAAAGAAAAAAGCGTTGGGTCTCCAAAAAGCGCCGGGCCTCCAATAAGCGCCGGGGGTCAAGGGGTGCTGAAAAAATAAGTGCCCATACTCTTTTTAGAGGAAATACGATATCCTTTTTTTATGCAGGCATCTTCTATGATATTAACCAAACATTGTATTGGCATGTGCAAAAATCATTTAAATTAATTATTTTCCCTAAAAAAATGGAAGTAAATGACTGCTTCAACTCTCAAGCAAAGTAATAAAACTCAGTCCATACACATCTGGAATAGTTCGGAGGAATCTGTAACATTCGGTTCAGACCATGAAGAATATGTCTCTAGGAATATGAGAGGTGAGTTGGGGTTTAACGCCGCTTTCATTATAAGGAGGCTTAAAGTACTTTCTTATATTTGGGTCATTTGATTCTAAAGGAAACATTTCTCTGTAGATTTGGCTTTGTGCTTGAGATTTAATAGTTGTGAAAGGCTTTAAACCCTGCAATACTTTTGACACAATTGGTGCCTCGACACATAGTACCTGGGTTGTGTGAAGCCATTCTTGAGGGGCTGGTTTACAGGAAAGTTAAGTCTTGTGATTCTATCCCAGGGAAATAAAATGAAGACTTCCTGTTGTTCTGAAGGTAGAGTGTAAAAACATGGAGTGTATTTTCGAAGCTCTCTTAGCGCTAAGATAGTGCCATACATTAACATTTACCTACAACTATCTTAGCACCGAGACAGCTTCGAAAATATGGGCCATGAACTCTAAGAAGCAGTTGAAGCAGAAGATGAATAATTGTAGTGTGGGTGGTGGGTTGGTGGGTTGGTTGGTTGGTTGGTTGGTTGGTTGGTTGGGGTTTAATGCCGCTTTCAATTGTAGTGTGAAGCCATTCCTATAGTGTAGCTATCAGCTGACAGTCATTGATTAAAAAACGTCTCATCCATTCTAATCAGATGTTGTTTCTCTGCAGCAACTCCACTGACTCTGTTTCCTGGAACTATGTCGAGACCATGGACTCTTCTAAGGCTCTGGTCAGTACTTTTTTAATCCACCTTTTTTATTGCCATAGTCCCTGCTTCTTAGTATTTGTCTATATGATAGCCACAGCCCTGGGCTCCCTTTCACAAAGCACTAAGGTGATCGTAAGTCACTAAGGCTACCTTAGTGTTATGTTAAGGGATGGGCGATAAGGTTAACCTTAGTAAAGGTTACTTTGTGAAAGGAGCCCCTGGTCATGCTAATAGTTTGTTGTGACTTTAAATGAGCCGTTTTGTATTGGATTTTGTGCATTACTTGAAATGAAAACACGCTATATTTAACCTAATTTTACAGTATTTTAATGATAAAAGATCTACACTGATAGAAAGTTCACAAAGTAACACATAGCGTGTCATAAAACTAATTAACAATTTGCTGTTATACCGTAGCAAACTTTTCCCCACTCGCAGCGCCGATGAATGGCTTCAGTTCTCATTGTTTTTATTTTTCAACAAATGTATGCTTGTCTTTATTAAGTTGTGAAATATAAATTCATCAAAATATTACATTTATTAATATCTTTTAACTTGAATGTATTTTAATCATATTTAGCATATTTGTTTAAACGTCGATATACGAGGGGCGTTCAATAAGTGTTGCAAGCGGGGCATTGGTGTTTACATAAACAGTGTCAGCTTATAGCAGGTGTTACTATAGTCAAAACATTTACAAAACATAACAATTATTTAGATATAATAGCTGCGCTGACCTAGGGGTCTCCATAATCATGGATTCTCTCAAACATGAACAACGCGCTGTGATCAAGTTCCTTACTAAAGATGGATGCAAAGCTACAGAAATACATAATCGTATGTGTAATGTGATGGGTAAGGATGCTCCTAACTTTTCAACAGTTTGTCGCTGGTCTCTTCAGTTCAAGCGGGGAAGGGAGTCCTTAGACGATGACCCACGGTCAGGCAGGCCATCTGAAGTCACCCGACCGAAAGTTATTGCCGCTATCGAAAGACGAATTTTAGCTGACCGCCGTGTAAAAGTTTCTGAACTGTCTTTGGAATTCCAGATATCAGTTGGAAGTGTTGAAAAAATAATTCATGACCATCTTGGTATGTCCAAGGTATCTGCAAGATGGGTACCCAGAAACCTCACAGCACAAGATCGCCAGAAAAGAACCGAAAGTTGCATGGAGCTCCTGGATCGGTTTAATGCGGATGAAGCCAGGTTTTTGTCTCGTCTGGTGACAGGTGACGAAACCTGGATCCACCACTGGGACCCGGAAACTAAACTGGAATCCAAGCAATGGAAGCACCCGAGTTCACCGCCTCCCCTGAAGTTTCGCACTCAACCATCAGCTGGCAAGGTTATGGCGACAATCTTTTGGGATGCAAAAGGAATATTATTAATTGATTACTTGCCAACCAAAACTACAATGAATGGTCAATATTATGCCAACCTAATGCAAGAATTGCGAAAGACAATATGACAGAAACGCCGTGGAATGTTGACACGTGGTGTTCTGATTTTGCATGACAACGCTCCAGTCCACAAGTCAAGAGTTGCACAGGCCGCTATACGTGATTGTGGATTCGAACAGCTTAACCACCCACCCTACAGCCCAGACCTAGCCCCCAGTGACTACTTCCTGTACAGAAACCTGAAATCCGCCCTACGTGGAAGGCACTTCCGGGATGACGAAGACGTCAAAGCTGCCACAGAGGATGGTTAGGGGGGCAAACGGAAGACTTCTACAAAAGCGGCATCAAAAGTCTTAAAGAGAAATGGAATAAGTGTATTGAGGTGAAGGGTAACTATATTGAAAAATAAAAGTAAAAAATTGACTAAGCGAGTTGGTTTTATATTGAAGTTGCAACACTTATTGAACGCCCCTCGTATATCGATATCCTCTCGATTTCGTTTACACAAAAAATACCCCGATAGAACCCTCCTTTTAAATGCGCCAATCTTTTTAGTTCTTCAAGATGAATGAATTTTCATATTGGTTTTGAATATTTCAGCAAGAAGTTCTGGACAAGCCGACAAACGCAGCCCAGAGAGGATCTGGTGGACCTGATATCAAGATCTTCATCAACACCACCGGCGTGTCGTCTATTGGCTGTGGGTATGTAGGCATCAGTCGGTTACTGGATTATAGTGCAGTGTGTAGTGTACAGCGGGATAGAGGCACCAGTGTAATATCCTCTTGAACTTAGATAAGTTATCATCAGAAGGACTTTGGTAATTCCAATATTTGTTTAAAGAACAGGGTTTGAAATTAACTGCATCAATAAAGGCACGGAGCAATGAAACCAGTACATTCTGAAAGTGCATTAGATTTGTTTCTACCAACCCTGTGATAGGTTCAAACACTGCCTACTGAAACAGTGGGATATATATTAAGGATTCTCTATACTTGCTCTGCACTTGTTACCACATATGGCAAATAAAGAGTTAGTATCACTACTTGGCAGGATCGTGAGTGGCCCCGCCCACTTTCCAGGAATCTACGTGGAGAAGGTGCGGCCCGGGGGTCTCGCGGAGGAGGTCGGACTGGAGGTCGGGGACAAGATCATCGAGGTCAACGGGACAAGTTTCCAGGGCATCACACACAATGAGGTAGAGATGTCTCCCTTTGTTGATTGTGCTTCAATTTACTGTAAGATGTCTTTGTAAATAGAAGAAACCGGGTTCTATGTCATGAATACTCACAATAGGGTAGAGTTGTTTCCCTTTGTTTGTTTTGTGCTTCAATGTACTGTAAATGTCTTTGTAAGTAAAAGAAGAATAAGCCACATGAAAATAGTTACCACCATGAAAGCATGACTTTGTTAATTTTCTGGGTTTTTTTTAACAAAAACCTCAAAAAGTTACCAGACTTCACCAAATATATGGGCTTTCAGACAGGCCATATTTCATACACTAATTAAGTCAAGTTTTGTGAAATTATTGACTATTGGATAGAGTTGTTCCCCTTTTCTATGTAAGCTTGGGTGTGCTGTTCATTTCCAATGCATAGTGTATTGAGTTGTAAAGATGTCTCCATTCCAATCATGTATGCTTATATTTTGATTTACTTTTCTCCATATTTATATACAGAAAAATAGCTCCAGAGAATCAGCTAAGTATTAGTTATCTTGTGATGAGCCATCTCCATAACTGGCAATCAGGCTAGACTGGATTGTTCGAATGAAATTATGTTTGGAAGACCTAGTTGTAGACATTTTGTACATGTTCTGACCACTCTCTCTCCTCTCCTGACAGGCGGTGGTCACCCTCAAGAGCAGCACACAACTCAACATGGTCATCAAGAAGAAAATGGTCAGTATATACCTCCTCTTCTTAAAGAGAGTCACTGTTGAAGCGCCTTATCATAATAAACTAGGGCTGATTAGCCTGCCCGCTAACAAACCAAGCTACGCTTCACTACTGATTTGATAAATATGGGTCCCATGGAAACAGCTGACGGTGACTCGCTTCAAGAAAAGCAGTGTTTCTTGTTAGTTTAGAAAGACAAAGTTTCTACATTAGCTGGAACCTCTTGCTTTGACTTATGTATTCAACTTGTATTCATCCAAAGATTTCCCTTCTTATTGTAAAGTTTTCTGTAATTAGAACATTTTGTGGGTTCCTTTTGAAAAAATTTCCATGCAAGCTGAATGAACGCCCCACACCCTCCCCATCATCGCCCATCTCCTCCACCCTCTGAAGAGTTCCTATATCCTTCTGTTTGTGTTTCAGGGTCTTCCTCTTGTACAACAACATCAACAACAGAGACAACAGCGACCACAGCCGGCTGCACACTTTAAGCCGTCCATCGTATCCGAAGTGCCAGAGCCAGCCCCTAATGTGCCGCCACCGATTCGTACCCTGAAAGAAACCAATCAAATCGTTAGCAACAGGTACGGTTATGATATTCAGGAGAGGCGGGTCACTTTTGATGACCATCTCCAATACTAACATCACTTTTAGAGGACCATTTCAAGTACTGACATCATCTTTTGAGGAGTGATCTCCAATACTAATTACTGACATCACCTTTTGAGGACTGGCATGATGTCCAATAACATCACTTTTAGAGGACCATTTCAAATACTAACATTGGTCATTGAGGATGATGTCTAATACTAACGCTAGCTGTTGCTTGTTGAGCCTGATGGGCTATGTGTATTCACTTGGACTTGAGTTGTATCCTTGGCTATTGTCCAATGTGAATTCTAAAAATTGATCATGAGGGTAATAGAAAATAGTGTTTGTCAGTGTATAGGATTAATATAATATTGTTTCTTTTTAATAAACAATTCCATAATAATCATTATTAGACAAAGTGTTATGTATCTGTTTCAGGAAATAAACTAAATGTTGAACAATTAAGCTAAGTGATTGTTGCAATGCTGTGTTGAAGTATGCCTTTGTGAACATATCATTAGAAACTGTATTTGACAAGTGCTCAATATCCCAGAACAATGAGAAAATGTATCCATGTTTAAGTATTTTCAGTAAAAATTCTATAAAAAGTGTAACTCTAATTTCGTTACTTAACTTTAAGACATATTCTTTTGATGCTTTTAGTGAAGATTCAATGTATTTTGTAAACCTCAAACACGTGAACTGCAAATACCAGTGTAAACATATAGCAGCCTAGGACCACATGGACACAAGTCCCTTTTAGCCTACGATAGGGACTTGGTGTAAATAGTCTTGGCCAGGAGCCCGGTTGCGCAAAGCTCACTTAGCCATAAGATGACTGTAATTCAAGGAGGCTTTGTGTGAATAAATCAAGGAGCGTCATTGCCATAAAATGATTGTAACTCAATGTTTAAGTATAGGCAAAGAGCGATCTTAGTACTAAGAAGTCTTTGTGCAAATAGGCCCAGGAGCCTGGTTGCACAAAGCTCACTTAGCTGAAAATTATCATTATTCAGGTTTAAGTATAGGCGAAGAGCGATCTTAATACTAAGGAGTCTTCGTGCAAATAGGCCCATATTTTCGAAGCTCTCTTAGCGATAAGATAGTCATAAGTCAATGTTAATGTATGGCACTTACGACTATCTTAGCGCTAAGAGAGCTTCGAAAATATGGACCCATATATTTCTTGATATGCTGCATCTTATGATGATGACAATCAACACTTTTTGGAGCTGTCGTCTAGTAGACAGAAACAAGGATAGACCTTGTGGCTGAAAGTATAGACCATTTGGATGCCTGAATTGACCTTTACAAAATTTAGCTTTTAGGGTTTGACTGCCTCTGTCCTTAAAACAATTTACTAAGCATAATAAATATTTTGAAAGAATGTGCCTGATAGCTTTGCAAGGAACATATTCTCTTGAACTTTGGTTTCACTTGTGCAAGAAACAAAATACAACAGAATATGACAATTTGGTAAGTCTATTTCTATCGATAGATAGTATTTGAATGTGAGTGTAGTGCTAAACTTTACAACATCGTAGAGGAAATGCTTTTATTTTCATTTTGTTGCCTGGTTAGTGAAATAAAAAAATTAGAGAACCAGTTTAAAAGTGTTTATAATTTTTTCATATTTATATTTTCCACATTACATTATATCAATTTATATGCTCTTTGATTTATGGTTTTTATGTTGTCAATTAGATAGACATCAGTTTAGACTTCAATAATGTTTTAGTATAAATTCAAAGATTTCTAGTAATTTCCCATTATACCTTTTTCAGTTGCAACAAAGTGCTGATTTGACAATTTATTGTATTATCATTTTGTTTCAGTAGTAATTATCCATAATCATCCCAATGTTGTTTTTGTGTACAATATTCAGCTTCATAGCAATCTTATTTTTTTTAAATTTCTTGATAAAACCAGTATATGAACTGAGCTTGTAAAGTAGCCAACCGGAAAGTGTTATTTTGTCAATTTGAACGGTAAAATTATAGTAAAAACCCACCTACCCGGTTTCGTACTCTTGGATAGGATTATTTCATACATCGATAAAAGGAATTCGGAGTGATACATAATTTATTCTTTTTTAAGTAATTATTATTGACACGTTACTTTGAATACTTAGAAAAAGCATAGTTTGATAAGAATATTGCTATTGAATACTAATACTGTAGTCTCTCGGGCATAAGACCAGACAAACAAACATCTTGAAAACATGGGGGTGGGCTTTTAGACAGGAGAGACCCCAAACTCAGATGAAAATTCATATGGAGAGTGTCAGACAGTCAGAATAGTTTTATTTTAAGGACACTTAACTTAAAAATCATATTATAGATTTATGTAATGTATGACCATGGAACATCTGGCAAAGTTGGGGGTGGGCTATAACCTGAGAATAACCCCAACCAGTACAAGCCCTGAAAAGTGGGGATGGTCTAAGGCTCGAGTATGGTCTTATACCCGAGAGAATACGATAGATTCTTTTAGGGATAAAGATATAAAAATGACTACAGTACAGAGTATACAGAAAATTATAGTAGTGCATGTTTATAATGTGAATATGTCCATTGACATTGATTTAACTTTTTCATATTAATTCTTTAAGAAAATCAAAAGAAGTTATTGTTAGTCAGTCTTATCAATGAATGATTGATTGTTTGCAGACAAGATGAGGATGAAGATGAAGAACTGGATCAGGAACAAATAATACAGCAACATCTGGGTAAGGCCTTTGAACTTTGTTCAGTCTAATATTTTATCAAACAAAAATGCAAGGCTCAGCCAGTTTTTTTACAAAGAAAATTTGTTTATTCATATCATGATGATGTCAATTCAGATTTCACAGAAAGGTTTTGGGTTAAGAATGATCTTTTTATCCGATTCACTCTCCAACCCTGATGCCCACTCTGGAATGATTTAGCTACTGGATTACACTTGATGTCTGGAGTTGCCACGTTACCATGTAGTTACGCTTGATGTCTGGAGTTGCCACATTACCATGTAGTTAGACTTGATGTCTGGAGTTGCCATGTTACCATGTAGTTGCACTTGATGTCTGGAGTTGCCATGTTACCATGTAGTTACGCTTGATGTCTGGAGTTGCCACGTTACCATGTAGTTACACTTGATGTCTGGAGTTGCCACATTACCATGTAGTTACGCTTGATGTCTGGAGTTGCCACGTTACCATCTAGTTACACTTGATGTCTGGAGTTGCCATGTTACCATGTAGTTAGTAGTTACGCTTGATGTTTTTTAATTATCCCCCGCCGCGCGTTTAGCGCGAAGCGGGGGATATAGTATTCGGCTGCGTCCGTCCGTCCGTCCGTACGAAATGGAATAACTCAAATACTATTCACTGGATTCTTTTCATATTTTGCATATGGGTTCATCATGGGAAGAGTAATGTTCTTACATAGGATTGTGACCTTGACCTTCATTTCAAGGTCACAACAAGACTTTGTTATTTTACCCTTGTCAGCGGGATATCTCATTATCCATTCTCTGGATTCTCTTCATATTTTACACATAGCTTCTCCAAGGAAAGACGACGGGCTGATTAGATTTTGGTGACCTTGACATTATTTTCAAGGTCACAGCGGAACTTTGAATTTTTCGACATGTTAATGTACATGTAAAGCTTGTCAGCGGGATATCTCAAGAACCATTCACTGAATTCCATCATTTCTTACACAAAGCACCTTCTAGGGAAGACGATGGGCTGATTAGATTTTGGTGACCTTGACATTATCTTCAAGGTCACAGTGGAACTTTGAATTTTTAGGCATGTTAATGTACATGTAAAGGTTGTCAGCATAATATCTCAAGAAACATTCACCGGAATTTCATCATTTCTTACACAAAGCACCTTCCAGGGAAGACGACGGGCTGATTAGATTTTGGTGACCTTGACATTATTTTCAAGGTCACAGCGGAACTTTGAATTTTTCGACATGTTAATGTACATGTAAAGCTTGTCAGCGGGATATCTCAAGAACCATTCACCGGAATTCCATCATTCTTACACAAAGCACCTTCTAGGGAAGACGACGGGCTGATTAGATTTTGGTGACCTTGACATTATTTTCAAGGTCACAGTGGAGCTTTGACTTTTTCGACATGTTTGACAGTCGATTTTGCTGATCTTGACATTATTTTTAAATTTTGAAGTATTAATTTTCGGCTGGGGATCATGTCACCTTAGTGACAACTACTTGTTGAAGTCTGTATTACAGTGTAAGTTGTAACTAGCTGCCAACATTCACATTAGGATTATGTTTTATGTGCTATGTTTTGTACGACAAATGGAAGTGCTTCAAACCTAACAGGAACCTTGTTGGAATGTTACAACGAATTTTTCTAACCAAATGTTTCAAACCCGCATCAAATTGAATTGCAAATTCTGTTCAGTCATTACAACATCAACAGTAGGTCATAGGTAACATCAATATGTTCCATGTAACTTGCTACATTTCATTGTCCTGAATCCAGAATTCATGGAGTGTGGTATAAACATGTGTCCTCTCAAACAAATTATAGACTCCACTCACAATGCAGTTATTGTCACATGGACTTATCAGGCACTAAGAATCTAGGAAAGATAATGATATCTTTGAACAGTATGATATACTTTATCAAGAGCTCAAGAGTTTCAAATCATGCAAGGAGCTTGGCAAAATTTTTTGCGGTAGAGAACTGTTCTACATGCAGTAAGGTTTGGTTGGAATAATACTTTCTTGATTTGCCTCTGCCCCTAGCTATTTATTACCCTTTAGATAAATTTCTTGAATTCTGATTGGTCAATAGCCAATGCATACGAAACCGTGTAGATGGATTTGCCGGGTTGTACCATCCGTATGACCCGTGAAGACAGGTCATGTGACTAACTACACAGGTCATACGGATGACCTTGACCTTAGATGGAATGCGGAAGTTAAACGGTTGCTCGACTCAGAATTTCAGAATCGAAACTTACTTTACAAACATAAGTACGGTAATTTCAACCTATATAAAAAAATTATTTTGTTCGTGTCAATAAACTAATTCAATAAAAACATGTCTCTCTATTGTTCTTCAGGTAATAATTAATTCAAAATCGATAATTTTTTAGCCGCAGAGTTATCTCCCTTGATATGGAGCGGTAAACTCTTTACAGTGTTTTCGCTGTTTCACAGTGTGCGGAGTCTTTATCACAGACGGAAATAGCTATGCAGCCTATATTTTTTTATCGGAAATGGTTGAAATACATACTAATAATAGATCTAAAGAGTAATAAATTCGTTACACAGTGTTTTGACAGGGGGTACGGGACTGTAAGACCCTTGTATATTATCCGCATTTTCTTCGGCTGTATAACTAATAGTGTCCAGAGACTTTCCCCAAGCTTATCTCCCTTAATGGAGGAGCTGAACAACCTATATTGTTCCCTTCTTTTATTATCCACTTCTGTCTCCCATGTAATGAGTCTAGGGAATTCTCTCCCTTCCCTTCACTTATTTTGATAAACCACCTCTCTCTCTCCCCTAGCGAGGACCCGAGGGAAGTTCACGACCACTGTGATGGTGGAGAAGCCTCACTCCCCGCCCCCGACAGACGAGGATCCCCTCCCTCCTCCCCCTCCCCCCGAGATGCTGGCAAGCATGCACATGGACATTGGGGAGGAGAAGGATGAGGCTGTAACCTCGTTCTCAGTCAGGTCAACTCAGAATGAGACTGCAATGTCCGACCCAGAGGATGCGGTGATGACATTTGACCATTCAGAGGACAAGGAGAATGAGGAGAGTCCAGAACACAATTGGTCAGAAGAACGTGTTGAGAAGGTATTAGCGCCTTGATTCATTGCATATCTCTATTCAAGTTCATTCCTGGATGAGGCATTTAATTTTGATTTAAAGTTTTAAAGATCGACATGTTTGCAAAATGCAGTATAACAGATTAATGTTTGGATTTGAATCTGCAACTCATCTCTCATTGTCTGAATGTTTCTTCCACTGAGCTCAAAGGCTAGTGTCTAAGAGAAGATCATTAATCAGTGTGATCCATGTGTTCTACAACAAAGGGAACGTATGTTCTAAGCCTCACAACTGTGCAACCCACTTCTCTTGAAGAAATATCTGATACATTTTGTGTGTAAAACCTCCTTCATTGTATAATATGAAAAAGCAAACTGAGTCAGAGAGAAATTTGGAAAGGAAAATATAGACCCTTTTGAATTATTACAAACCAATTTGTTGTTATTTCGACAAATCTAGTACTGTTTTTCCCCCAGCCAATGGTGTTCGGCGGTAAAGCAGCCATACTTGCAGCTCGACAAGCGAAGAACTCTGGACCAACTCTCCTCGGCGTCAGCAGTCACCCAGGCAACATCAGCATGGATTCTGTAGACGACCCATACTCATTGGTGAGCTTTAAACACATATCAGAAAAACATTTGGTAACGGTTTACCTACCAGGGTGAAAAGTATATTCAAACTTTGCTGAGGTTGTGTGTCTTTACAGAGAAATGGGAAAGGAATCGGTTTTTTTGTATCAAAAGGAAACAATTTCCATAATAATGGTGTTCATATGTGGTGTAGATTGACTATCAATAGAACTTGTCCTTCCCTTCTAAGATGTTGACATTCTAAAGTAATATACTCCTGTAATGTGGTTCCTCTCTTACTGAAAATTGATTCTATAAGCCACGAAAGTGTTTTAAATAATTGGCTGATATTGAAAATTTATTGTTGATCGTTTTAGTTCAGTATGTTCTTATTGTTGCAGTTTCCGCCTGAAGTGACTGCAGGGAAGGATCTCTGTCTCGTGTCTGTGTCTCTAGATGATGTACGTTTACTCACTTAACTCTTCCTTCCTTTCTTCTAATGCTGATCAGTTGAATCACCCTTCACTTCTTCTGGATTAAAGGATAGATACTTATATACGGCTTTTAAAAAAACCCGCCTAATTTAGCCCCGGCGACCAGAATGAAAGTCTGCAGGGGTGTGGCCCGTGAAGGGATGACTTCTTTGACGTATCTGGAGGAATCTCATTATCGCTGATAGTCATAATTCAACGTAATTTCGCAACATTTTGATTGTTAATTTCACAAAGAAATCTTCAATAAACCAACTTAAATTTGCCATATAATGAATGTTTAGATATCCAACTAGGTAATTCCGCAGATGACAATTACACAATTATTACATAAACATGTCTTTTTCGCGATGTAATAACCTCATAAATTCATTTAGCGGCAGTGATAATCATCATTTATTAATTAACGAGACTCGGCGGAGTAGCTGTCTAGCCAGCCCCATCTGTCGCTTATCACAGTCATGCCTCATTGAGCATTTTCAAAATGAATCGCCCAACTTATTGCGGTAGTGTTAAAATGGGTGAATTAAAATCGTCTTAATTATCAATTGCAAGTGTATATTGTCTCGATTTTATGCTCAATTGATTCCAATATACAATATACGTAGAGGTAATCATCTGTCATTCTTGAGAAAAATCCATTTCACCAGATCTTTTAAGCTTTGTTTACAGGAGCAATTTAGTACACACTAGCTACAGCTCCATCCTTACTTTCAGTGCAGTCAGCCCATTACATAAATTATCAGGCAGATGTCACTGTGGATGATCCAGAATATGAGTTGAAGCTAATAGGAATGTATACCCTGGAAGTGTTTGATGATGGAAAGCCTGAGATATGTACTTTTACTGACTGCCCTACCGGTTTCAGTCTCCATGTTAACACTGACATCTGCTTGCAGAATGAGTCGCTGGGTATCGGTGTAGACGGAGGTATCGGCACGCCTCTCGCAGACAAGATCTTAGTAGCAGATCTGTATGGAGCGGCGGAGAGAAACGGTAAGTAGTGCCTTAGAGTCTCAATGACATATATCAAGGGCGGGTTTAATTGAAAATGTCACAAAATGAAATTCAGAATTATGACATTCCTTATTAATCTTGTGTGCCCTATTTCTATTCAGACTCCTCCCAGGGCATTTACATGCAGTGAGTTTGAGTAACAGTGTCACATTTTAATCAGGCTTCCATGTTTCATCACAATGCCGGTCACAATGGTAGTGCAGGTACGGAATAGGGCTGGGACGGGTAACCCGGATACCCGGGACGGGTGGGTATTGAGTAGGACTCGGGTACCCATCACACTACACGGACCTGATTTTATCATGTGACTAATCATAAAACAGTTTTATTTGCTATTCTTTCATTTCAAGATTACAATGTATTTGAAGATTCTAACATAATATTAAAATGATCAAGTTGTCATTCATAATAAATTTGATTGAAATAGCCATGGGTCTCTATGCTTTAGGTTTCTAGCCCCATGTTCCAGCCAACCAGTTGAATAAAGTAGTACAAAATCTTACAATTAGATGTTGGAGATCAACAAAACAGGTATCCGGGTAGGGTAGGGTAACAGATGGTCGGGTACCCGGGTAGGAAATATCTACCCGTCCCAGCCCTAGTACAGAACATACATATATAGCCTATATATGTGTGTTAGTTACGTCTTGGATTGAGTAGATTCAGTCTGAATTTTCATCTCAATTGGGGGTCTCTTGCCTCTTATATATACCTATATGTTTGCCAGGCCCACTGGTTTCATACCCGCCGGAATGAGGGAATCAGACAATTTGGCCAGGGACAAGTGATAGGCTCAAGAACAATAGTACTGAATCTGAGTTAAAGAAACTAAGAGTGCATGTGTACCTGTTACAGGTGAAATAGACCGAGGGGACCAGATCATGATGGCCGCCGGGCGGAGCTTCCTCAATCTGTCCGCCGCCCAGGCAACCAACATTCTTAGAGAGTCAGAGTCTGCTAACTTGGTGCGTTCTTTCATAGGGACGATTATAATCCCTTCAACTCCCTTCTCATAGATTCTAACATGTGATATTTGTGTTTGTGTGGTGAAAATACATTCTGCAGTGCTCATGATGCATGTTTTGTAGATAAACATATAAATGTTTCACTGTACCACTGATCACATCGATAAAATAGTTTAAGGAAAGTTTCTGTATTTTAAAATTAAAATCATGTTATTTGATTAACAAACGTATTAAGGTTAACTAAATGTAACAACTTAAATGTTTATAGGCCTGTATTTTGCTTCATGTCCTCCGTGTCACAAGGATGGTATGTTTTCTGTTTGTCCAGGGTTCAGTGAAACTGATAATAGCCAAGAGTGGTCTTCTGAACCACGAGGACGAAGTGTAAGTATAGCACTAGGTGCTTTTAGTTATAAATTCCCTGTCACGAAGTGAAGAGGTGTATTTAGAGAGTCTCACCAAAGTGTCTTCTGATGTCAGTCTGATAAAAATCAACCGTTTTCCGGGGATTAAAAGTTGCAAAATACCCAGTCTGATTAAAATCAACCTTGTTCCGAGGAATAAAATTAGCAAAATAATATATCTGCCGGGATACGAACAGGTTCTGTAGATTCCTCGCCACAAGGTCTGAGAACATCCCGTATAGGCGTGTGTTCCGAACCAGTTTAGCGCAGCCAAAGCCCAGTCAAATAGCTGACCAATCACATCATAGTATTTAAACGGTCGCTGTTTTGAAAGCATTCGGAACAGACAAAAGGATAGCTGTTTGGAGTTATCTGCCCCTAGCTTCTCGCACCGAAAGCATTTGTTGGGCATCTTTTGATTGGCTACCTGAATTGCGCTCGAACACGCGAGTCTACAGGCTGTAATCAGACGGTTTGGCATGGAACCTACGACTGATATGAGTTCGCATCCCAGTAGATGCACTATTTTGCAATGTTTATTCCACGGAAAAATGTCGATTTTAATCAGACTGCAAAATACTGGTAGTACATTCATCGGAATACGAACTCATATCGTTCTGAGCTTTCTTGCAAAACCGTCTGACGGCCTGTCATCACAAGACCTCCAATAAAACCTTTCTGTGCGAGAAGCTAAGGGCAGATACCTCCAAACAGCTATCCTTTCTTCTGTTCCAAATGCTTTCAAAACGGCAACCGTTTAAAAACTTTGATGTGAATGGCCAGTTATTTGACTAAACTGGTACATAACTGCGCCTATTTGGCATATTCTCAAACCTTTTTTTATAAAAAGATTGTGGCGAGGAATCTATAGAACCAGTTCATAAGAACTGCTTTGCAGATTTTATTCCTTGGAGTAGGATCGATTTTAATCAGATTGGTGAAGCATTTCTCCGAACCTGGTTGATTTTGATCAGACTGCTTCGGGTATCAAATATATCAAGGCAAGTGTTATAAGTGTTACAATTATCTAAGGCTTGCTGTTGATACATTTGATATCGTAGGACACTTGGGTGAGATTCTATTTATCATCCATCTATTTACATTAACATTTCAATGAGCAACAGACTGATACTTGTGCAGAAACTGAAACTGCTCATCCTATTTACACACAGTAGTTATATAACCTATTAAACATTACCAACCCAAATTTTTCTATTTGTTTGTTGTAGATAAGTTTCTTAATTACATGTGACGAATTGATACACACAAGCCGTGATTCATTGCCTATATTTTATCATACTTTCACTTTTATATGGTCTCTGAACTAAAAATGCGAAAGCAAAATCCAACACTTCTTGATAAATAACACCATTTATTAAGTTTGGTATATTTGACCCAAAGGACACAATGGATGTCACTTTCATGCACATGCATTGAATGATTCAGACTGCAATTTAAATACATTCACTGCATTCAGTTTGATAGTGTAGGAGTTTGTGATGAAAATCCCCTGCCTAAAAAAGCAATATGGAATCATAAATATTTTTATAATTTGTCGATAACAAATGTTTTACTTTTGTTTTCAGCACCTACTTCTAAATGGACAAGATGCAACCGCTAAGCTCCCTTCAAGTATATATAACTGTTGTTGATGTTTTGGGATTATAATATTATGTTTTATGACATAAGTAATTGAAGAAAAAATTTACAAGTTTCAATTTGGTGAAAAAGTAATACAATCACAAAATTATTTATAGTAACCTCTTTTCTGTCACTGTATTGTGAATGCTAAAAGTTAGAAGTTGTATTTTTGGAGCTTGCAGTTGTTGGTTGCACACTGTTAGGAGCTTTCTCATCATTGCAGAGAGCATGGACATTTTCATTCTCTTCCCACAGGGGTTACTCCCTTCAGATTTGCGATCCTAATTTCTGTTCTACATCGCCTGAATCCGAGAGCTTCACCAAAATCCCCTAGCAGGGAGAATGGGAACCTCATACTGTATCCCTGCTTCTTAGCCAATGAAACTCATCTTTCAGCAGCCATGACTTCAAAGATCTACCCGGTAGGCATTTGACTCTTAAGGGTCTTGCTAATTAGCATATGTCCTTCGAATATCTCTGATGTAAATAACACAAATGAACTTTTTTTGGTATTTGTCTCTGATTTGGTCTTCTTTATTTATCAGCATTTTTTATGATCGATTGTTTTTACAAAATCCAATAGCATATTTCAAGGAAAACCCGTTTATTTTATCATTATGACGTGTCATTGGCAAATGCCACTTTTACAACGGCGTTGCTGATTGCACAACTAGATTCAATTGCAACCAATCAGGACACTCCATTTCTGCTCTCAGATTCAGGCAATGTAGAACAGAGGTTAGGATCGGAAATCTGAAGGGAGTATAACCTCTGTGGGTAGGGAATGGGATATTAGAGACAGCAAGGATATTAGAAACGTCATGTGCGATCACTTTTTGTCTGGAGACAAGGTGAACTTTGTATACTACTTGTCAGAAAACAACTTATAGTCAAAGTACAGAATATGCTACTAGTCAGACAACACATTGTCTCATGTTCATTATCCAAGGTGAAGACGGATAAATCAGAGCTTCCAATCCCTGCCAAGCGAATAGTTGTGATTTCTAAAACTTTGTTGATTTATCTTTACCGTTAAGCATTGCTTTACAACTTTTATGAATATTACTGCATATCAATTTACATTTGATGTATATTTTATATTAATTATAAAAATAGTAAGATGAATGTCTCAAATGAAGAGCTTGATTTATGAGAATACCTTTGTATGTTCAATACATAAATTATATGTATTTCATATATTTTTCACATTTGACATTTTGAAGAAAATTTAAACTGAAAATAAATATTTGATTTATAGACGCTGAGAATATTTTTGTAAATCTCAGCATGATGAAAAGTCATCTTAATCAGAACTCAGGTTGTTGTTTTGCAATATTATTTTTTATATGCCAAAGCACATTCACAATTAACAAGATTAAATAAACGTTTCTGTGATCTTCCTGTGCAAAATTGTTTATATTCAAGTGTGAAAATAAAGCTTGAAATCAAACTTGTTTTTCTGTTTTATTTCATTTAACACGTTTGTAATATCAAATTTTAAGAGTTTTACCAGAAATAACTTAAAAACTGAACATGAGCTTTTAGATTTGATATCAGTTTTGATATTCATCAGAATAGTTTATTATCATTATATTATGTTTAAATGCCAAATGTAATGCTTCAACAGTCCAAATTTACAAAGGAAAACCCCTCAATTACTCTGAGACAGTATATAGTCATCCTCAACAGTGAGGGAGATGTTTTAAAGAAACATACTTAAACAGCTCCATTCTTTGACACTTTTACATTTCATCTCTTCCCTCCTGAATAGCTGCATGGATCTGCCTTCACCCAACTGACATTATTTGACAGAATATGCTGATTATATGACAGAATTTGCTGATTATGTTACAGAATAAGTTTAATATTTGGATGGTGGTACAATGAACATACAAGACCATGTTTATTTTTCAGTTAAAATTTATTCATGTAATTAATCAAGTTACCTTCTGGTCTAAACCACTAAATCAAGATCAGAATCATTCAACATAATTATTATATGAGTAACATTTATTGTTCTACATGCAGTAAGGTTTGGGTGCAATGCTACACTGAATTTCAGCGTAGTACCACCCATGGTTCGCAATTCCAGCCGATGCTCCGCAAGATTAACCGTAATGCATAGCCACATGGCGTTGCAGGATTTCTCCCTGCCACAATACTAGCAGCTGCGTTATAAGTGAAATACTCTTGAAAGCGGCATTAAACCCCAACTCACCTCACCTCACCCATTCTCCAACTAGAAAAGCATCTTGATTAGGAGTAGGAGTTGTCACTCACTGGTTGTAGCATGTTGAAAACGTCAACTCTGTAGAATGATTGTGCCTAAAGCTGCTGTTTAGCACGTGTTTAATTATACTAAATATGTTGACCTTGAACACCGTCCTCGTACACACCAGGTTAATGTCGCAAAGATAGAGAGAAAAAAATGGTACAAGATGTACATTCATATGATACAAAATATTGCACAAAGCGTGTATTTACTTAATGTTTTCTGTCCACGTCATGTCTAACATGATTAGAAATGAATATGATTCTACATGGTTGCAAATATTGGGAATGCTTATAAGGTCAACATGATATCAACAGGTTTCTGCTTTATAACGGAAACTTGACAAGTAACTGTTGTTCCGCCAAATTGGTAAACACACTAAACATACAACTATATGTACATGCTTCAATAATCTGTACTGAATCGAACCTGTTACTTGTGCATGTGCATTATAACTGATTTAATCACACAGTTATTGATATCAATTGTAATTTAACAAGCTTAAAACGGATTTCAATCAAATATGTTGCAACAAATATAACAATATAAAAAGCATAATATTTACTATGTGTACAGTTGACAGAAGTCAGTGAGAAACAACTTGTCCAGAACATACTACATCAGTCTGTAAACGAGTACAAATCATGGCATTTGTAGTTTACTGCTTCTTTATGTACATAGAATTACTACGCGTAGCCTTGCCACTAATTGCTATCACATGGACTATTTCTAGAGTCAGTTTAATCTACCATGGATTGCGCTTGTAATGTTGATACTTAATGAGTGTCATCAAATAGATCGAATGATAACGATCTTAATTGCAGTTTAGGCAGAACAAATAAAATATTTATAAAAGTCAAATGATATTAATGGGCCTTCTAAGTCAATACTAACCGTGTTTGTCAATGTAATAAGTGAAATGTCATTTGGATAGTGGATCTGCATGTAAGTACGGTTATTTTGTATATTTTTAATGTACATTACTAACTAATTTCTCCTTTCTCATATACAAACTATAGAAATAAAAAAAGAAGATAGAACTACCCAGCTGTCCTCTAAATCTACGACACCTTTGCTAAGAAAACAAAGGATAAATACCATTATTCAATTCTGACTGAGAAACATTGCAAAAAATATCAGTGGGATAACGAGCTGCAATGTAACATTTCTGTCGAAACATGGACCAAATATAACATCATACCGTTCAGATGTACCACCCATACAAACCTGCAATGGTTCCAATACAAAAATCATTCACCATATCCTACCAACCAATAGCCGTTTACATAAAATGGGATATTCTAAGACTGATAAATGCGATATTTGTTCAAACAATACAGATACAGTGAAACACTTGTTTTGAGATCATGTGCAACCGTTGTGGACCAAATTGTAAGGTTGACTTAGAGAGAAAAAAACACGAGTAAAAATCAATCTTAATGAAGAAAACATACTTATTGGTTTCCCCGAGAGAAACAATGACCAAGTAAACATAATCATCCTGATCTTCAAAAAGTCTATTTTCGACCATAAACAGAAAACAACTGCCAACCATCCAATCACTAACAACTCAAGTCCGAGACTATTATAATGTTACTAAATGTGCAACTGAAATGTATACAGTAGATGTGTTCTATAAATTCTAGCCCCCTTGTCATCTTCTGTTTATATGAATGTATTTGTGTGATTGATACTTGTAAAAAAAAAAAAAATAGAAAATAAAATAAAATAAAAACTTTCTCCTATCGCATATTGTGATCTCAAATGTTACAATGTTACACATGTTATAAAAGATGATAATGTAAGGACATACAGAAGGATATTTAGTGTACGCTGGTAACGATGATACCATTAAACAACATTTAATAAGTGAACGTCATCATTACTGTGAATGATTTACACTAGTTCTTCAGTTGAGTAAAACGGAATCCTGTCTCAGGATTTAATCCATGGTGATGACGTCACTCTATTGTGTTAACAGTGGGTTATTTTTAAGAATCTAATGGTCATTGACTAATCCAGTCAGGAGGGGTGTCAGGTTTTGACATTTTCGTAATGGCTCACAAAGTAATTAGTTCAAGGATGATGTATTTTGTCGTAGTATATCTGATTAGAATCTTAAAATATCTGATTATTTTGTAATGTCTGACCCGGGAATCGAACATGTAACCCTTCGACTGTTACGCAGCGCCCTAATCTATTAGGCTACCAGGCCTGCTGGTAATCATTTGATTGTTTGTCAGTAAGATCCCTGCATTCTAAACAAGACTGGTAAAGTGTGAAACTCATGGGGATCGTGCTGAAACACATGAAATGCAGGTGTTTGGCTGTCAGTTAAATCGCTTTGCGTGGAAGATTTGCGCCATGCACGTGCGTGGAAGAATCCATTTCAATCTACGTGTACCATATCCGATGAATGGGCATCGAAATTTGCAAAATAATATTTTTTTAGGTTACATAATTGAAATGTATTGTCTATAATGCTAGATAATCACATATGTATGTTTCGTGACGTCATACATGGATTAAGATGGAGAATGCATTCGGAGCCGTGGATTCGTGGCTCCTCATGCATTCTCCATTACATAACGTACACGCTTCGCCCCACTTTCATACCCTGGATTAAAACCCCACATAAAACTTCGAAGCGTATGCGTTTAATCCCGAGACAGGGTGAGTAAAACAGCAGTAAAACAGTCCCTCAGACTATCATCCACACAATAACGATCTCAATAGGATAATATTAATTCAAACACTAGTGATATCAAATCAAAATGAAATTGGACTTGATAGTGATCACTATCAGGTAATGGTGATGTGTGAACGTACTAGCATAGGCGTTACCTTATCGTTTCTCTCATTTCTGTCAAAATAGTCTAGTCACATTTTCTGTAATACAATTCATGATTTCATACACATGTACTTGAAACACAATTGTTACTGAAACCATTTTCGGTAAATCTAACACTCCATTTTCCATCTTTATGTCAAGTACATAGTTATGTATTCCCAAATATTGAATATTTACATGTCTGTATCACATTATATCAAATTTAGGAAGATTAACACAAGACAACTTTCATGTAAATTCAGATATTATTTTTTGAGAATTTATTTTGATTTCAGAGACGAAACGTTATGCATTAAAGTACTTATGTAGTCACATTGTGGAACTGTCTGACATGAAACAGAACTTGTTAACTACATGTGTGCTCTTATCACTCCGCGGAGACAAGATATGATGTAGGATTATTTCTATAATATCTGACACTTTGTCCTAATAGGGACACAACTATACTTAGGGGACTTCGTAAGGTTAAGTGCCACCCTTCCGTGAGTTAAACATTCCAGTCTATTCTAGATAATGGCATTATTCTGATAATTAGATCATGGCTGATGCGATAGGGGGTCACCGGGGATACTTCATCATCCAGGGTCATGGAGAGAACCGAAACATGTACAGGTCTAACATCATAATTGTCATTTACTATGCATGGTCTCAGAAATATTTTGTCTTACCAACAACATTTTACAAACAATTCAAATAGTTATACAAAATGGAGCCAAAAATATGCCTTAATTTCTGAATGTCCTATACCTGGGTAATCTAGACTTGCTATACTTTTCTAGACTGGGCTGATCGTCAATTGAATATTTTGCTCTATGGTCTAGATGACAGACTAACCTGACTCTAGATAAAAGAGATCCCAGCGCTTGAAAAGTTCACAATATGACTTAACACTTCCTGGATCTGATTGTGCACATTGTTTGATCAAGTCTAGGTTTGTTTTGTTTTTTGTTTGATGTTCTGCATCATTGAAATTGTTTACATAACATTTATCTAAAGAGAAGCCCACCGTCTAAAGTCAGATGACTTGATAAACTAAATATAATTTTATGTTTTGTATTTTTTTATAGCAAGTAAATCTGACATTCTGAAATTCAAATCAATATCTGAATATTGTTTTCACAGACTGAGAACAAAATCTTTTTCTGAATAATCACATTCCCATATGAGAAAACACCAGACAGAATGTATGATTAAAATGATGTGCACTGTCAGACACAACATGTTTTTGAATACTACAGGGAGATGTTTTTACTCAGTCTTTTTTAATGGCATTACTTGGACTCGATTTTATTGCGGCAATGTTTAATTCGTGAAATGTAGGTTTCCATTGAACGCTTCTCGTATGAACGAGAGCAATCACATTTCATATCCTCCAGTGAATGACTATACTGTTAACGTTAAAATTACCCATACAACAGTAAGTCTCATCAGTATAGTTTGACCATACCTAAAGGTATTTTATAAAATCATCTCTGGTTGTTCTTTAATGTCGCCCGAATGTTTTGATCTAGTATACAATACAGACTTTTACAATTCACAGATGGCGAAGATTTTCAGATAAAGATGTTGAGTTAACTTAAATAATCTGTGCATTTTACCACAAGCCAGTGAATTACTGACAAAAACATTACACACAGTCATGCGTCGACTTTGGTGTACTGTAGGGTAATATTCTTGATGAGGACGTATTCCATTTTGATAGTGCTATATGAAGATTTTAAAAATTCTAACTGTTTAAACAGTTGTTTGAGGAATTTCAAGTCTTCACTTTAGATTAACAATGATATGTACCAATAATGAAATTGACCTTTTAGGGTTTGTCTTAAAGTACATTACAGATAGACCTCTCTTTGCTTATTCATTAAATGCCTAGCATTTGATATACAACATATGCTTATACCCACGAGAATGGAGTTTTCACGTTTTTTAAAATATATTTTTGTTTTAATTGAGTGTGTAAATATGGGTGTAATATGTTGATGACTTTGTATTTGACAGTTTGATAAAGACTAATGTACATTCATGAAAAAGTTAAACAATGAGGAATGAACCCCTGCAAATGTGGAAAAATGATACGCCATAATCAGACATTGTTGATCATTCTAATGATTACAGCATTTGTTACTTCGTGGATATTTGATAAATATGTTTTATTATTTAAAAGTTGCAAAACTAGTAGAATACAGCGTTCTTCTTCTTTCACGTAATGCACAAAATCAAAAAGCTAATACTCCGATAGAACCTTCTCTTTAATTACGTATGGTATTTCAGATCCCCCATGGTAATGAGCAGTGTAGGATTATTTCTACAATATCAGACATCTTGTCCTAATAGGGACACAACAACTCCTCATACGTGCCATCCACATTTGAGTTTAACATCCAAATCTCTTCCAAAATATTTCTATTATTCTTATAATTAGATCTTGGCATTTTGATATGTCTAATTCGTTTTAACGAATGCACACATTACCAGGCTTTGTTTTTTCAATCAGCCATATTCTCATTACCGTTTGTAATAGCTAACGAAATTCTCCCTGGCGGTCCTATAAATAATGTTTGAACACTCTGTGTTTTGTGTTTAACTGTTTTGAAAACAACATTCACATTCATTCACATCACTAATAGCTGGTACAATGTATTTGAATATAATTTCAACAGTTGCAGTGCTCCTATGTAATGCAATGAAATATCTCACGTTACACATAAACAATAGCAATTTATGTAAGTGAGATAGTGAGATATTAGAAAAAGTTCTGTCCACCCGTCCATTGTATCATCTGTCCTTAAATCGCCTCCGTAGCAGAGACCCGAAAACAATAAGGCCTTATCTTCAATATATTCTTGAAATATTATTCCATCAGCTATATTATGTTAAGCATTACCGAGCAAATATGCATCAATACCATTTACTGCAAGAAAAATATGTAGTTTTATTACATCCGGACCAACATCACAGAAGCAGTAACCACGTTACATTGAAATAGTCCCTGAGCAAGAAGGTGTCCCGGGGGTACGCCTGTCTGAAGAGTCGCGTGTCTATTGCAGTTCATGATTTTGATTTTGTTTAGGTGATGTCTAAATGTCCGAGTTTTCCTTTGAGAACGCATGTTAAAGCCCTTCACGGCATAGAATGTCAATATTTGATTCAGATAATTTGTAAAACGTTTAGGCTAAGTTGGTTTCCAATTTAATCAACTTTAACTGCATCACTTGGCTCTTTCATCATCATCAAAACATCATCAGCGAAATGTAACAACTTAGCAATATGTCTCTAAATGTAATGTTCTACAGTAACGAAATTTTATTGACTTCTTCTGAAAATATAAATTGATTGGACTCAAGTTATTGACTTTTGTGAACAACGAGATTCACATATTTAACCTTTTTACGCCTCTTGTTATACACTGTGCTAATTAAATTATTTCCACAAGTCCTAAAACATTGTTCAATATAAAATACTTTTATTGTAGATATTAATCGTTACATGTTACATCGTTACAATGGTTGCATTATTTCATGCTGATTTCAATGTTTAACATATCTACTCGTATATGCCGTGATTTAAAGCTTTAGTTCAGTCAAATGTGAGTTTATTTGGCATTTTGAAAACCACTTATGTACCTCGACTTTTTCGTAATTTTCGTAATTTTGTATGCTATTCAACTGAGTGTACAAATCAAACACTCATTAAACGTAATGTTTGTGTCAAAAGTTATAAATCATGTTATTTAAACGAGAAATACTGACTGTTACGGAAAATTACAGTTTTACTGACAATATAAAGTAAAAGGAATTATTTTTGATCGAAAACCAAACAATATACTGTGGCCTGAGCGCAGCAATTAGTTACACAAAAAAAATGAAAACTTATTTAACAGACAAAATGACAATTTTTGGTTGGTAATGTTTAATAGTACTACTACTGTGTATGTAAATGGGCCCTGTATTTTCGGATTGTTAATTTATTTTCATCGGCAAAAAGTAATCATCACAAATTTGGCGATTGGAGTTCAATATGCAAGTCGAGTAGGATGACTTAAACTCAAATTAGCATATGACAAGGTATTGTGTCATGTTTCAAAGCAAAATAGATATAATTAACAAACTGAATTAAATTTTACATGATACTACTTGTATATCTAGTAAGTTTCAAGAACGAGAGATGTTGACAATACAGATTGGTATATTCTGTGAATCCCTAACAACATGCTTAATTGACAACAAAGTTTGTCATTTGTCAAACATATATTCAACAAAAGTTCACAAAGGAATGATTAATGTGTTGAGTAAAAATGTCTGACGTCATGTCGTTTTGATAAATAGATAAACATACTAAATAAACAGAACACACCTTCAAAGATTCCTGATTAATGTGAAAGAATTTCCTAAATATATATATGTATTTTATGCGGATACATTATCGTGACGTTTACGACTTAAGCTATACATTGTAAAAATAATAAATGTATTTTACAAACCATATAACTTTCCTCATATTTTGATAATACAAAGAAGGAAGAAGCAGTTCTTTGTCGCATGAATATAACCCGTTTGAAATTATGTTATTTTAAATGGGAATTTATCATAAAGTTATAAATTCGATTTCACTTAGACGTGACGTGACAATATATTATTTTATCTATATGAAGTTATACAGAACACTATATATTCTCATGGTTATCTTCTAGAAATGGTAAATAGGAGACGAACCAACAAGAAAATACGATCTTTCTTTTTGTTATCAACAAAATAAAGAAACAAATTCAACGTGAAGAAAGATAATCTGATATGTCTGGTGATGTTTAAAAATGTAAAAATGTTTACAGTGTTTATAAGTCTTACGCCTCAATTACAAGTAAACAAATTCGGAATAACTCAAATGTTTCAAATTCTGATAACATAAACACATTCCCGAGCGTTGATACTCCTGTATCTTACAGAGAGCACAAATCTTCGTCTGTTACACTGTTAAATTAATGTACAGTATTTTCTCTTGGAGATATCCGTCATAATCAATGTTTTATATCTAATAGGCCTAGGCGATCGTAACAATAGATGCTATGTGTTATATGGTTATTATGATATGATAATGCTGGCTTAACTTAGATTCTGCAGCCTCGTATGAACGATGTTTCCCAAATACCGCTGGGCAAAATGATGACTTGGAATCAATTTAATTAGACAGTTGACAAATGCAAATTGGTGACGTGATACAAAATGTAATGTCTATTGGAGGAAATCTGGTATAATCTTATATCATGTTCAGAGCGTCGTCGAGTGCTTGTTAGATTAATGTGGACAGTCAGAGAAGAAACGAAACATTTATTCCTGGTTAAAGATCTGACACGAGACAAGATCGCTATGCTTTGAAGTTATCAAAAAGCTATTTCGTGTGAGAGTTCTAGTGAAATTTGTTTATCATTATGCTGACAAGGTAATGGCCTAAGTAACTAAATGATCGTGACTTATGCAGCAACATAAATTGTTTGTCGTTCCTCTCTCTGTTTATTGATGTTAAAAACATGTAACATATTTATGTATGTACGCTCGTACTTATTGCAAGACTTACATCATTCATTCCATTTACTTTTGCAACAATTGTCTGAGTTAAGTCTTTTGCCTCATCCTCAAAAGTGAGCTTCGACTTTCATATTGTCGAACAGCTAACATCTTCACTAAAGCCGTGAAGTGGGCCTACATGCACATGAAATTCACAGGTTGCTGATATAGTCACAATAGAAATACCGTAAAATACCAATAATTTGTATGCTTGCAATATATTTAGTAAATGTTAATATAACTAAACTATCGTTACAATTCAAGCAAATAGTTATAAGAAAATTCTGTAGGATGATGACAGTCGAGAAATTTTTTTCGCATTCGTTGTCATAGCGACAGTGCAATTGACAAGCTCGCAGTTTTCAAAACCAGTGATATTGGGTTCTACTCATTGATGAAGATCAATAGGCACGTGGAGACAAACATTTGACTGAATTTCATAACTATCAGACCATACTTAACTAAACAACAAGTTTAGATATAAACAATATCATTTTCAATATCACTTAACTTTCACACCATCCAATAACAATTATATCCAATTTCATTCCAGCTGCGAGCTTGTCATGCTATGTGAACCGATTCAGCTAACCATACAGTGGAGCACAGTGGTGTAGTGGTAAGCGTGCTGGCCTCTCACGCCAATGACCTTGTTCGAATCCTGACTGAGACACCAAAAAGTAGTGATCTGGGTCTCATACTGTGTTGTGTCCCAGGTCAAGGCACTTCATCATTGTACCATGGTCCACCCAGCTGTTTAAATGGGTACCTGAAAACGGGAATTATGGACCAATGGTCGCTTAGTAGCTCCACCGAAAGTAAAATTCCTTCAGGGTAATAATGTATTGCCAGTGAGCAGTACTTGCACTGGATACTAGGCGTTTAAATGTACATTATTATTATTATACACGTTAGTCGTAATATATTATAATTGCCTACCTGATGATAATAATATATGATCCGTTGTAATCATCAACTTTCAATATTCTAAAAATATCAGTAACACTTTTAGCAATGGAATCAACTTTAAATAATTTTATTCCAAAACAGATTGGTATCATTTTGACTATTTCAAACAATCAATAAACGTTTGATCTAATCAATAATTGTTAAAATCCAAGATCTAAAAGAAAGGATTTTATTCTGAAAGCGTCTATAATTAAAATAAATATGATTGCTTGACCATACTTAACACATTTTTAAGTGTCATTTTATTTAAACTCAATCCAGTTGATTCAATACCATAAGAAAACATCTCAAATATTTGCGGTTCATGTGTCGTCCTTAAACGTCTTGTGACAGGTACATTTATAAACAGTTTCACTACCGGAAACTGGAAACCTGACATGAGATCAAAACTGGGAAGTTACACTGATTCTGTCTCAGAGGCGTTTAAGTGGTATTTGAGCCCGAAGCAATATGTACATCGGTTGGAATTGTCACTTAAAAGAAATTGCACCACTGATAGAAAAAAAACAAGAGAGCAGTTGATATCATTATATTGGTAACAGCAGTGAGTAATGAGAAGAGGTAATTGCTGGAAAACTTACACACTGTTCCATTTGAAGCCACACAGCGAATCAAGAAGAATGTTTTTACACCTAATTGATTTCATAACGTGTTTTACATTATTTGAATCAAATTTGAAGTTAATGGCACCCACCATCCACAAAACATGAATAATGGTTTTAAATTTTCGAAATCCCGAAGGAAAACGCAGACATGTTGACAACTCCCCAACATGATTGATAAATCCAATCTCATGAACTGCTACAGACACTTGACTCTTCACACAGGCGTACCCCAGGGACACCTTCTTGCTCGGGCATGCTTTCAGTGTAACGTGGTTACTGCGGTGTTATGTTGGTCCCATGGTGTAATAAAATTACATTTTCCCCTGCAGTAAACGTTTGTAGTGACAAAGGGTTTTTATACTGAATTTAATTCATTAAGCTTAACATAATATCTGGGATGGAATCGTCTTTCAGTAAAAATGCCTTAACGGTTGGAATTCGCTTTAAACTGAAACTTTTTGTGTCCAAAAATTAAATTGTCAAAAATGTCAAGATGGTCGCCTGTAAAACATTATTGATCTTCGTGAACTTTGAAATAATGTTAAGATTAATTCGAGGAAGTTTTAATCAAAAGCATCGCCTGACAGCACTTATGTGAAGATAATTAACTCTAATCTGTAAAAAGTAGAATCAATCTTTGATTCGAGTACCAGATGAATATTACCCACTTGTATTGAAGTTCTTATAGTTTGGCTTTTGGAGGTTGAATTAACATTTTAGTTAGGATTGAGATTTATAGTCATAAATCATTCGTTGAGTGTTGTATTATAATTCATCATAAAATACCGGGCAAAATGCACCAAAAATCAAAATTCAGAGAATACATTGATAAGTTAAGAAGAATTCAAGTTGTCAATAGATGCACATGATCATGAATTTTGTGATATTTTACACCTTGGCGGATCCTTGTCCAGGGGGGACCCGCCCCTCTTAAATGTTTTGCATGGTATGGGGACCCCAAAAGTGAACCCACTCCCCTTTTCCATTGGTGGACCCCCCTTTCAAAACTCCTGGATTCGCCACTGTATCAGTTAGTGAATCCTGGAATTTGTGTTGGTGCCCACGTAAACTCCAAGATAGTTTATATTTACTATTTAAGTTCTTTCAGTTCATGTTATTGTACTTCTAACATCATCAAGATTTTCCCTTTGACATATTGTGTAGCTGTCATGTTTTCTATATGCAATGACACGGAGCAATTTTGGTGGCCAATGTCAGGGGATTGTACTTTATCTTGAGAACAATCTATTTCAGTCTCCAACGTTGAGCTACACAGCACATGGCCCTTTTTTAAATTCAGACATTATTTTCTGAAAATTTATTTTCATTTCATTTTAGAGATGAAATGTTATTCTCTCGAGCACTTTAGCAAATCGTGAAACTGCATCACATGAAACAGAACTTGTTAACTACATGTGTGCTCTTAACACTCCGCGGAGACAAGATATGGTGTAGGATTATTTCTATAATAGCTGACACTTTGTCCTAATAGGGACACACCTATACTTAGGGGACTTCGTAAGGTTAAGTGCCACCCTTCCTTGAGTTAAACATTCCAGTCTCTTCCTAGATAATGGCATTATTCTGATAAATAGATCATGGCTGAAGCGACAGGACGTCACCGTGGGATGCTTCATCATCTAAGGTCAAGAAGAGAACTGAAACATGTACAGGTCTTAATTGTTTTTATTAAAGTTTAATTAATTTAAAAACAACCCTCATGTGATATTAAGAATTAACAACAACAGGTTTTCAGGGATTTGGCTGGTTTGTTCAGGTATCTTGTCCAAAGATAACCTCCTTAGTTAGTAATGTGTTTAATGTACTTAAATATGTTAAATATTCCAGACGAACCATTTCCTTTTAAGCTCATCAGACCTGAAAGATCCGATGGGCTTTTGGCATGGCGTCCTTCCATCCATAAAGTTTTTGCTTTTTCAACTTCTCCAGAACCAGTGACTCAAGAGAGGCAAAATTACTTGGCCAACGAGGAGTCCAAATTGTAGATTTGGTAACCCTTTGACCCCAAATATGGGTTACATGGGTCATGGCCAAAAAACATAACTTCATCTTGTTCTCGAGTATGAAAAGCCCCTAGAATGCTGAAACATTACGTACAGGCCCGTAGCGGCGTGATGTTGATTGATTGATTGATGTTCATTTTAATTTTTATCACAATGAGATAGAGAGATTATTGGACGTCTTGCCTTCACTACCTCGCATACTCTATACATACGTGCCACCCATATTTGAGTTAAACATCCTAGACTCTTCCAAATTTTTTCTATTATTCTTATAATAAGATCTTGGCATTTTGATGTTGTATTCATTTTAACGAATTCATACATACTAAGCTTTGTTTTATTTGTTTAAATAAGCAACCATTTCTTATCACAGTTTGCAATAATAAGTAGCGAACTACATTTCTTGCTATCCTCATTAAAAAATGTTTGAACACGCTGTGTTTTGTCTTTTTAAAGGAGACACTTTCCTTCTGAAATATATATCCCAGCACATAGACAATTATGTGAAGTTTGACTAGCATTTTGTCACACCATTCTAGTCTGTTCTGTGTTTATGTAAATCACAGAATATATGTTTGGTATATACGGTTGGAGACTATTAGCTAGTGCAGTGCACATGAATATAATTTAAACAGTTAGAGTGCTACTTAAGAGATGGATGTCACAATGTGTTTGTCCACGCGATTATAACCTGTTTGAAACATGAAATTTAAACTTGATTAACCGGCGTACAAAAGTTTAAATTTCTACGTTTCAAACAGGTTATAATCGCGTGGACAAACACATTGTGACTTTCATTTCTTATAAATTCAGACTTTGAAATTTAGGAAAGAAGTTAATATTTTACATTCAAAACTCACTGCAAAGATAACTTACTTGTGGCACTGACCTAGATACCAGTCACACACTGGCGGATCTCTTCCGGATACAAGCGCATGCATAAAATAGTCCCGACAAAATTATGAATTTTTAAAACTTTTTATTTGATATTACTAACAACAACAATATTATTATAATAAAAGACTGAATTTTAAGTTTGATTTTAAATGCAACAGAAAAAAGTATTTGTCATTAATTCGACCTATTGAGCGAATTGATTCAATATGCAGATTTGTGTGCAAGGCGAGGTCACCAGGTCAGCTGATGAACATGACATGGGCCTGGTCGTCACGTAACTTAGGGAAGCTGTTTTGCATTGATTGCCAAATTTTTTGTAAAATTACATTTATTGAATTTTCCCCATGACATATTGAATCATTTGCTGACCCACTGATGTTTGACATCGTCATAGACATTGACGGATTTAGTTTTCAAACATTGGAACTCTATATCGTAATTATAACGTAGGTAAAACATAGGTATAAAAACCTACCCCTATATAATAGGGGGTAGTTTTTTTACCTACGTTTTACCTAAGTTATAATTACGATATCGAGTTCCTGTGTTTTCAAACAGGCATGAACTTGTCGCAACACACTTTGAGACATGGGTTAGGGAACTAGAAACAGTTAACTTATGTCTTATTTTATGTTATTAACTTATGTTATGCCTATATGTAGTCAGGTCATTGAACATAGAGTTCACACATTGGCCTTCTTCTGACCTGTCATGAAAATAATATTTCGTAGTTAGACGTGTGCACATGTATGCCAACATAAAACCTGGGTCAGTGCAGTTCAAACGGGCCACTTTTTACATTAGTTTTGGGTAATTGAAACTGGCGTTATAGCCTAATGGCAGAAGTTTGCTGGAATACCAAACATGATCGATAACAGCTGCATTGCAATACTACAAAAAGATTTACGTTTAAAATTATTATATTCGTAGGAGTGAGGTCATTTAGTGATCGAGATCTAGGGTGAAGTGACAACTCTCAAGAATGTGATAGGACCAGACTCGCGATACTGGGAAATCCGGGGAAAAATAGTTCCGGCACTATTTCGTGGATCCTTCATTTACTGTAATTTATTTTATGTAAACATCAGTCCTTTGTTTACCGAGGTATATACGAGTCATGTGACCTTGTTTAGTCCAATCAAAAGGCAGCATTTCGCTTAAATTGCAAAGTCTGAATTTATTATGTAATACAACGAAATATCACGCTATACAAAAACAATAACAATTTATGTAAGTCAGGTTTTATTGACATAGTGAGATATTATAAAGAGCTCTGCCCGTAAATCGCTTCAGTAGCAGAGACCCGAAAACAAAAAGGCTTTATCTTAAATGTAAATATATTCTTGAAATATATTCCATCAGCTACATTATGTTAAATATAACCGAGCAAATAAGCATCAATACCATTTACTGCAAAAAAAAGAGATTTGTAGTTTTATTACATCCAACATCACAGAAGCAGCAACCACGTTACATTGAAATTGTCCCTGAGAAAGAACTGTCCCTTGGGTATGCCTGTCTGAAGAGACTGTAGCAGCTCATGATTTTGAGAATTTTGATGTATCAATGATGTTTAGCTGATGTCTGAATGTCCGAGTTTTCCTTGTATGCATGTTAAAGCCCTTCTCGGCATAAAATAACAGTATTTGATTCAGATCATTTGTTAAACGTTTTAGGCAATCAAGCTCAGTTGTTTTCCAATTTAATCAACTTTAACTGCATCACTCGGCGCTTTCATCATTATCAAAACACCATCAGCTAAATTTAACAACTCAGTCATATGTCTTTCTATAAGTTTCTGTAATTGACTTCTTCGCTTGATATAAATTGATTGGACTCAAGCTATTGACTTTTGTGAACAACGAGATTCAAATATTCAACCTTTTTACGCCTCTTGTGCTCTTGTGCTTATTAAATTATTTCCACAAGTCCTAAAACATTGTTCAATATAAAATACTTTTATTGTAGATTTTAATCATTACATGTTAGTCCATGAATGGATGCATTATTTCATGCTGATTTCAATGTTTAACATATCTAATAAATAATATCACAAGCTAATTTAGTTCAGTCAAATGTGAGTTTATTTGGCATTTTGAAAAAAACTTATGTACCTCGATTAATGTGTTGAGTAAAAATGTCTGACGTCATGTCGTTTTGATAAATAGATAAACATACTAAATAAACAGAACACACCTTTGAAGATTCCTGATTAATGTGAAAGGATTTCCTAAATATATATATGTATTTTATGCGGATATATTATCGTGACGTTTACGACTTAAGCTATACATTGTAAAAAAAATAAATGTATTTTACAAACCATATAACTTTCCTCATATTTGGATGATACAAAGTGGGAAGAAGCAGTTCTTTGTCGCATGAATATAACCCGTTTGAAATTATGTTATTTTAAATGAGAATTTATCATAAAGTTATAAATTCGATTTCACTTAGACGTGACGTGACAATATATTATTTTATCTATATGAAGTTATACAGAACACTATATATTCTCATGGTTATCTTGTAGAAATGGTAAATAGCAGACGAACCAACAAGAAAATACGATCTTTCTTTTTGTTATTAACAAAATAAAGAAAGAAATTCCACGTGAAGAAAGATAATCTGATATGTCTGGTGATGTTTAAAAATGTAAAAATATTTACAGTGTTTATAAGTCTTACGACTCAATTACAAGTAAAAAAAAGTCGGAATAACTCAAATGTTTCAAATTCTGAGTAAATAAACACTTTTCCGAGCGTCGATACTCCTGTATCTCACATAAATCACAAAGCTTCGTCTGTTAGACTGTAATTCTGTACATTAAATTAATGTACAGTATTTCCTCTTGTAGATATCCGTCATAATCAATGTTTTATATCTAATAGGCCTCGGCGATCGTAACAGTATATGCCATGTGTTCTATGGTTATTATGGTATGATACTGCTGGCTTAACTTAGATTCTGCAGCCTCGTATGAACGATGTTTCCCAAATACCGCTGGGCAAAAATGATGACCTGGAATCAATTTAATGAGACAGTTGACAAATGCAAATTGGTGACAAAATGTAATGTCTATTGGAGGAAATCCGGAATAATCTTATATCATTTTCAGGGTGTCGAGTGCTTGCTAGATTAATGTGGACAGTCAGAGAAGAAACGAAACATTTATTCCTGGTTACAGATCTGACACGAGACATGATCGCTATGCTTTGAAGTTATCAAAAAGCTATTTTCTGTGAGAGTTCTAGTGAAGTTTGTTTATCATTATGCTGACAAGGTAATTGCCTAAGTAGCTAAATGATCGTGACTTATGCAGCAACATAAATTATCTGTCGTTCCTCTCTCTGTTTATTGATGTTAAAAACATGTAACATATTTATGTATGTACGCTCGTAAGTATTGCAAGACTTTCATCATTCATTCCATTTACTGTTGCTTTTGCCTAATCCTCAATATTGAGCTTCAACTTTCATATTGTCAAACAACTAACATCTTAACGAAAGTCGTGAAGTGGGTCTACATGCACATGAAATTCAAAGGTTGCTGATATAGTCACAATAGAAATACCGTAACATACCAATAATTTGTATGCTTACAATATATTTCGTAAATGTTAATAAAACTAAACTATTGTCACAATAAAGTGAAGAGTTACAAGAGAAATCTGTAGGATGATGATAGTCGAGAAAAAACATTTTCGCATTCGTTGTCATAGCGACAGTGCAATTGACAAGCTCGCAGTTTTCAAAACCAGTGTTATTGGGTTCTACTCATTGATCATGATCAATAGGCACGTGGAGACAAACATTTGACTGAATTTCACAACTATCAGACCGTACTTAACTTGATTAAGTTTAGCTATAAACAATATCATTTTCAATATGACATAACTTTCACACCATCCAATAACAATTATATTCAGTTTCATTCCAGCTGTGAGCTTGTCATGCTTTGTGAACCGATTCAGCTAACCATACAGTGGAGCACAGTGGTGTAGTGGTAAGCGTGCTGGCCTCTCACGCCAATGACCTTGTTTGAACCTCGATGGAGACACCAAAGAGTAGTGACCTGGGTCTCATACTGTGTTGTGTCCCTGGTCTGACAAAATTTAGAGAATTTGGAAATGAATCTTGTATCCTTGGTGGAGATTTCAATCTTATTCTTGACCAAGATAAAGACACAGATAAATATAAAAATATTAATAATCCAAAGGCTAGAGAACAACTACTGGAATTTGTTGGAGAATTTAACCTTATAGATATATGGCGTGATAATAACCCTGGTTTAAGACAATATACATGGCGTCGTACAAAACCTGTGAAACAAGCTCGATTAGATTTCTTTCTTATGTCGGAAAATCTCTGCCGAGATGTATCTCAAGTCAAAATAAACCCAGGGTACAGAACAGACCACTCACTTGCAAGTTTCTATATGAATATTGAAAACTCTATAAAGAGAAAGACATACTGGAAGTTCAATAACTCCCTGTTGCAAGATAAGGAATATGTTGAGAAAATTAAAGCTACTATACTTTCAATCAAAAGAGACTACGCTGTGCCAATTTATAGTTTTGAAAACATTCATAACATTCCAAATCAGGATCTTGAATTTACAATCAATGACCACTTATTTTTAGAAACACTTCTAATGACAATTAGGGGGAAATCAATCTCGTATGCATCATTCAAGAAAAAAGAGGCTAATAAGAATGAAGAAAAACTGAAAACAGATATAGAAAAATTAGAAAATGACTTTGGAGAAACAACTTTAGAAGAATTAGAAATTAAAAAGCAAGAACTACAACAACTAAGGCAAAGAAAACTAGATGGTATGCTAGTTAGGTCTAGAGCCAAATGGATTGATGAAGGAGAATGTATCAGTAAATATTTTTGCAATCTTGAGACAAGAAATTATGTAAGTAAAAACATGAAAGAAATAGAAACATCTAATGGTAAAATACTAAATAATACTGATGAAATCATAAATGAAGCTACAAAGTTTTATCAAGATTTATACTCTTCCAGGGAGAAACTAGTGAAGGATGTAGACCTCAACACCCTACTCAGTGATCAAGATATAAGTAAGGTTGAAAATCCAAACAGTATTGAAGGACCTATTGCTAAAGATGAACTTCTGTGCGCATTAAAAAAATAAAAAAAATAGTAAGAGTCCAGGCTCTGATGGTTTCACCTATGAATTTTTTTAATTTTTCTGGCTTGACCTTGGAGATTTTCTATTTAGATTCCTGAACTATAGTCTTGAAATTGGTCATTTGTCTATAACTCAAAAACAAGGTATCATAACATGCATCCCAAAAGGAGATAAGCCAAAACAGTTTCTTAAAAACTGGCGTCCAATTACTCTTTTGAACTCTTCATACAAACTTCTGTCTCCAGTCATTGCAAATAGACTTAAAAAGGCTCTCCCACTTATCATTAATGAAGATCAAACAGGATTTATGACTGATAGATATATTGGAGATAATACTCGCATGATCTATGACCTTCTTCTACATACAGAATCCAAGCAAATACCAGGTATGCTATTACTTGTAGATTTTGAAAAAGCTTTTGACTCGGTTTCATGGTCCTTTATCTTTAAAACATTGAAATTTTTTGGATTTGGTGATGATATTATTAAATTGGTTTCTGTTCTCTATGAAGATACTAAATCAAGCCTGATTATAAATGGAAAAATGTCTCCCTGGATTTCCATTCATCGCGGCTGTAGACAAGGGGACCCCTTGTCACCTTATATTTTTTTACTATGTGCAGAAATATTATTAGCTCTCATCAGAAAGAATGAAGACATTAAAGGTATTGTAGTAAATGACATTGAATACCTGATCGCTCAATATGCAGACGATACTGAATTCATCCTGGATGGTTCGATGAAATCATTTGTAGGGGTTATTGAGACTCTGGATTTATATGCACAAATCTCAGGGCTTAGAATTAATTATGATAAATCAGAAGTTGTCTGGATAGGTAAAAGTAGAAATAGTAATGTCAAATTCAGACCAGATTTAAAGCTGCGTTGGAACCCAGAACATTTTAGGATTCTAGGAATAATCTTTTCGGTTGATATCAACAAGATGATCAAGCTAAATTATGAAAGTAAAATATATGAAATTGAAGAAATAATCAAACGATGGATGAAAATAACAATAACTCCGTTAGGGAAAATTGCTATAATAAAGTCATTGCTTATATCCAAACTAAACTTCCTTTTTCTCACTCTGCCCAACCCACCTGGTGAATTTCTAAAAAAGCTAAATAACATACTATTTGGTTTCCTGTGGGATAATAAACCAGATCAAATCAAAAGAATAATAGCTTGTAAGCCAGTTGCTGAAGGTGGTTTAGGAATGATTGATATATATGCTTATGTCGATGCTTTGAAAGTGACATGGATTAGAAAACTACTTCAACTAGATTATGAAAGAAAGTGGAAACACCTGTTAATGAAATCCTTTCCAGAATTTGTAAATCTTGCACCCTTTGGTAGTGAATTTTCACTCAAGCTTTCAAAATATATACAAAACAATTTTTGGAAAGATACTCTAAATGCTTTCGCCAAATATAGTTGTAATAACAGGCCAAATACCTATGATGAATTCCTTAGGGAACCACTTTTGTACAATAGAAATATAATTATAGATGGCAAATCATTTTACAGTAAGAAGTTTCTTGAACATATTATTGTTAATATTGGTTCTATAATCAGTGATGATGGCAACTTTATGACACTTGCACAATTTTGTCAGAAATTCTTCAAGATTAATTTTCTGGTGTTTCATGGAATTATCAGATCAGTTTGTAAGTACCTCAAAGCTACAAGCATAGAAAAGATTCCAGATATGATACTAGATAATTCCAGAAACATAAGTTTAAAAAATCTTTTTTCATGTAAAAAAGGATCAAAAAACTATTATTATAAAATCAAAGAAAATGACGAAAAGCTCAAGATAATTGAAAAATGGGAAGAAGAAACACTGATAATTGTAAATTGGAGTGATATCTTTATTAAAGCTTTTAAGACTACTCCTGATCCTAAATTAAGATGGATGCAATTCAGACTGCTTCACAGAATTTTTCAAGGAAACACTCTCCTGTTTAAAATGCATATTGTTGATGATAATCTATGTACATTCTGTGAGGCAGAGCCTGAAACCATCCTTCATCTCTTCTGGAATTGTAGAATAAGCAAACAATTCTGGCAACACTTTTCGCAGTGGATTGAACTTAACTGCTCTCACACAGGTGATATAAACCTTCAAGTTGACTTGATCCTTTTTGGCTGTTCATCTTTATTTCAAACTGATGATACTTTTGATTTAATTCTGCTACTTGCTAAATACCACATCTATAAATGCAAGTTACAAAATAAATTACCAACTCTACTGCACTTCAAGAGAGATTTAAGATACTATTTTGTAATAGAAAAAGTTAGATATTGTAAAAAGAATAAGTTTAATGATTTTGAAAGGAAATGGGCAATGTACAGTAATTTAATAAATGAAAAAGTACAGACACCGTAATGTAGGTATGCAAGGGTATGTATGGGTGTATGAATGATTGATTTTTCCACTTTTTTTATTATCATTTTTTATCTTTTTATTTATTTATTTTTATTAATTTTTTCTCTTTCACCTTGTGTTAAATTCCTGTCTCGCCTCCTGTACTACTCAGGGAAATGTAAAAACTCTCAATACAGGAATAAATATAAACAATAAAAAAAAATTTAAAAAAATAAACAATAAAAAAAAACATTTGACTGAATTTCACAACTATCAGACCGTACTTAACTTGATTAACTTTAGCTATAAACAATATCATTTTCAATATCACATAACTTTCACACCATCCAATAACAATTATATTCAGTTTCATTCCAGCTGTGAGCTTGTCATGCTTTGTGAACCGATTCAGCTAACCATACAGTGGAGCACAGTGGTGTAGTGGTAAGCGTGCTGGCCTCTCACGCCAATGACCTTGTTCGAATCCCCATTGAGACACCAAAGAGTAGTGACCTGGGTCTCATACTGTGTTGTGTCCCTGGTCAAGGCACTTCATCGACATTGCACTCAGTCAACTTGGCTGTTTAAAAGGGTAGATGAAAAGCGAAGTATGGACAAATGGTCGCTTAGTAGGGGCACCGAAAGTACACTTCCTTCAGGGTAATAATGTATTGCAAGTGAGTAGTTAGTTAGTCGTTATACATTATTATGGTCTACCTGATAATAATATATGCTCCGTTGTAATCATCAACTTTCAAGATTCTGGAATATCAGTAACACTTTTAGCAATGGAATCAACTTTAAATAATTTTATTCCAAAACAGATTGGTATCATTTTGACTATTTCAAACAACCACTAAACGTTTGATCTAATCAATAATTGTTAAAATAAACATGATTGCTTGACCATACTTAATACATTTTAAGTGTCACTTTATTTAAAGTCAATCCAGTTGATTCAGAGAACATATTAAAAATTTGTGGTTCATGTGTCGTCCTTAAACGTCTTGTGACAGGTACATTTATAAACAGTTTCACTAGTTCTTTTATTACTTTTCAAATATTAATGGACAAACCGGAAACCTGACATGCGATCAAACCTGGGAAGTTACACTGATTCCGCCTCAGAGGTGTTTAAGTGGTATTTGAGCCAGAAGCAAAATGTACATCGTTTGGAATTGTCACTTAAAAGAAATTGCACCACTGATAGAAAAAACAAGAGATCAGATGATATCATTATATTGATGAATGCAGTGAGTCATGAGAAGAGATAATTGCTGTAAAACTTACACACTGTTTCATTTGAAGCCACACAGCGAATCAAGAAGAATGTTTTTACACCAAATTGATTTCATAACGTGTTTTACATTATTTGAATCAAATTTGAAGTTTATGGCATCCATCATCCACAAAACCTGAATAATGGTTTTAAAAATTCGAAATCTCGAAGGAAAACGCAGACATGTTGACAACTCCCCAACATGAATGATAAATCCAATCTCATGAACTGCTACAGACACTTGACTCTTCACACAGGCGTACCCCAGGGACACCTTCTTGCTCGGGCACGCTTTCAGTGTAACGTGGTTACTCACGGTGTTATGTTGGTCCCATGGTGTAATAAAATTACATTTTCCCCTGCAGTAAACGTTTGTAGTGACAAAGGGTTTTTATACTGAATTTAATTCATTAAGCTTAACATAATATCTGGGATGGAATCGTCTTTCAGTAAAAATGCCGTAACGGTTGGAAGTCACTTTAAACTGAAACTTTTTGTGTCCAAAAATTAAATTGTCAAAAATGTCAAGATGGTCGGCTTTAAAACATTATTGATCTTCGTGAACTTTGAACTAATGTTAAGATTAATTCGAGGAAGTTGTAATCCAAAGCATCGCCTGACAGCACTTATGTGAAGATAATTAACTCTAATCTGTAAAAAGTAGAATCAATCTTTGATTCGAGTACCAGATGAATATTACCCACTTGTATTGAAGTTTCTTATAGTTTGGCTTTTGGAGGTTGAATTAACATTTTATTTAGGATTGAGATTTATAGTCATAAATCATTCATTGAGTGTTGTATTATAATTCATCATAAAATACCGGGCAAAATGCACCAAAAATCAAAATTCAGAGAATAAATTGATAAGTTAAGAAGAATTCAAGTTGTCAATAGATGCACATGATCATGAATTTTGTGATATTTTACACCGTGGCGGATCCTTGTCCAGGGGGGACCCGCCCCTCTTAAATTTTTTGCATGGTATGGGGACCCCAAAAGTGAACCCACTCCCCTTTTCCATTGGTGTCCCCTTTCAAAACTCCTGGATCCGCCACTGTATCAGTTATTGAATCCTGGAATTTGTGTTGGTGCCCACATAAACTCCAAGATAGTTTATATTTACTATTTAAGTTCTTTCAGTTCATGTTATTGTACTTCTAACATCATCAAGATTTTCCCTTTGACATATTGTGTAGCTGTCATGTTTTCTATATGCAATGACACGGGGCAATTTTGGTGGCCAATGTCAGGGGATTGTACTTTAAACTCTTATTAGCATATGACAAGTTATTGTGTCATGTATCAGAGCCAAAAAGATATAATTAACAAACTGAATTAAATTTTACATGGTACTTCCTGTATATCTAGTAAGTTTCAAGAACGAGGGATGCTGACAATACAAATTGGTATATCCTGTGAATCCCTAACAACATGCTTAAATGACAACAAAGTTTGTCATTTGTTAAACACATATTCAACAAAAGTTCACAAATGAATGATTAATGTGTTGAGTAAAAATGTCTGACGTCATGTCGTTTTGATAAATAGATAAACATACTAAATAAACAGAACACACCTTTGAAGATTCCTGATTAATGTGAAAGGATTTCCTAAACATATATATGTATTTTATGCGGATATATTATAGTGACGTTTACGACTTAAGCTATACATTGTAAAAAAAATAAATGTATTTTACAAACCATATAACTTTCCTCATATTTGGATGATACAAAGTGGGAAGAAGCAGTTCTTTGTCGCATGAATAAAACCCGTTTGAAATTATGTTATTTTAAATGAGAATTTATCATAAAGTTATAAATTCGATTTCACTTAGACGTGACGTGACAATATATTATTTTATCTATATGAAGTTATACAGAACACTATATATTCTCATGGTTATCTTGTAGAAATGGTAAATAGGAGACGAACCAACAAGAAAATACGATCTTTCTTTTTGTTATCAACAAAATAAAGAAACAAATTCCAATGTCCAGGGGATTGTACTTTATCTTGAGAACAATCTAGTTCAGTCTCTAACGTCAATCAATGTAAACCCTATTGAGCTACAGAGCACATGGCCCTTTTTTAAATTCAGACATTATTTTCTGAAAATTTATTTTCATTTCATTTTAGAGTTGAAATGTTATTCTCTCGAGCACTTTAGCAAATTGTGAAACTGCATGGCATGAAACAGAACTTGTTAACTACATGTGTGCTCTTAACACTCCGCGGAGACAAGATATGATGTAGGATTATTTCTATAATAGCTGACACTTTGTCCTAATAGGGACACACCTATACTTAGGGGACTTCGTAAGGTTAAGTGCCACCCTTCCTGGAGTTAAACATTCCAGTCTCTTCCTAGATAATAGCATTATTCTGATAAATAGATCATGACTGAAGCGACAGGACGTCACCGTGGGATGCTTCATCATCTAAGGTCAAGGAAGAACCGAAAAATGTACAGGTCTTAATTTTTTATTTAAGTTTAATTATATTAAAAACAACCCTCATGTGATATTAAGAATTAACAACAACAGGTTTTCAGGGATTTGGCTGGTTTGTTCAGGTATCTTGTCCAAAGATAACCTCCTTAGTTAGTAATGTGTTTAATGTACTTAAATGTGTTAAATATTCCAGACGAACCATTTCCTTTTAAGCTCATCAGACCTGAAAGATCCGATGGGCTTTTGGCATGGCGTCCTTTCATCCATACAGTTTTTGCTTTTTCAACTTCTCCAGAACCAGTGACTCAAGAGAGTCAAAATTACTTGGCCAACGAGGAGTCCAAATTGTAAATTTGGTAACCCTTTGACCCCAAATATTGGTTACATGGGTCATGGCCAAAAAACATAACTTCATCTTGTTCTCGAGTATGAAAAGCCCTAGAATGATGAAACATTACGTACAGGCCCGTAGCGTGATTTTGATGTTCATTTTAATTTTTATCACAATGAGATAGAGAGATTATTGGACGTCTTGCCTTCACTACCTCTCATACCCTATACATACGTGCCACCCATATTTTAGTAAAACATCCTAGACTCTTCCAAAAAAATTCTATGATTCTTATAATAAGATCTTGGCATTTTGATGTTGTATTCATTTTAATGAATTCATACATACTAAGCTTTGTTTTTTAAATTAGCAACCATTTCTTATCACAGTTTGCAATAATTAGCGAACTACATTTCTGGCTATCCTCATTAAAAAATGTTTGAACACGCTGTGTTTTGTCTTTTTAAAGGAGACACTTTCCTTCTGAAATATATATCCCAGCACATATACAATTATGTGAAGTTTGACTAGCATTTTGTCACACCATTCTAGTCTGTTCTGTGTTTATGTAAATCACAGAAGATATGTTTGGTATATACGGTTGGAGACTATTAACTATTGCAGTGCACATGAATATAATTTAAACAGTTAGAGTGCTAATTAAGAGATGGATGTCACAATGTGTTTGTCCACGCGATTATAACCTGTTTGAAACATGAAATTTAAACTTGAATAACCGGCGTACAAAAATTTCTACGTTTCAAACAAGTTATAATCACGTGGACAAGGTTTTATTGACATAGTGATATATTATAAAGAGCACTGCCCGTAAATCGCCTCAGTAGCAGAGACCAGAAAACAATAAGGCCTTATCTTAAATGTAAATATATTCTTGAAATATATTCCATCAGCTACATTATGTTTAATATAACCGAGAAAATAAGCATCAATACCATTTACTGCAAGAAAAAAAGATATATGTAGTTTTATTACATCCAACATCACAGAAGCAGCAACCACGTTACATTGAAATTGTCCCTGAGAAAGAACTGTCCCTAGGGTATGCCTGTCTTAAGAGTCTGAAGCAGCTCATGATTTTGAGAATTTTGATGTATCAATGATGTTTAGCTGATGTCTGAATGTCCGAGTTTTCCTTGTATGCATGTTTAAGCCCTTCTGGGCATAAAATAACAGTATTTGATTCAGATCATTTGTTAAACGTTTTAGGCAATCAAGCTCAGTTGTTTTCCAATTTAATCAACTTTAACTGCATCACTCGGCGCTTTCATCATTATCAAAACACCATCAGCTAAATTTAACAACTCAGTTATATGTCTTTCTATAAGTTTCTGTAATTGACTTCTTTGCTTGATATAAATTGATTGGACTCAAGCTATTGACTTTTGTGAACAACGAGATTCAAATATTCAACCTTTATACTCCTCTTGTTATACACTGTGCTTATTAAATTATTTCCAAAGTCCTAAAACATTGTTCAATATAAATACTTTTATTGTAGATTTTATTCATTACATGTTAGTCCATGAATGGATGCATTATTTCATGCTGATTTCAATGTTTAACATATCTAATAAATAATATCACAAGCTAATTTAGTTCAGTCAAATGTGAGTTTATTTGGCATTTTGAAAACCACTTATGTACCTCGACTTTTTCGTAATTTTCGTAATTTAGTATGCTATTCAAATTAGTGTACAAATCAATCACGCATTAAAGGTAATGTTCATGTTATTTAATCGAGAAATACTGACTGTTGCCGAAAATTACAGTTTTACTGACAATATAAAATGAAAGAAATTATTTCTGACCGAAAACCAAACAATATACCGTGGCAGGAGCGCATCAATTAGTTAAAAATAATTTAGAAAACTTATTTTAAAGACAAAATGACAATTTTTGGTTGGTAATGTTTAATAGTACTACTACTGTGTATGTAAATGGGCCCTGTTTTTTCGGATTGTTACTTTATTTTCATTTGAAAAAAGTAATTATCACATATTTGGCGATTGAGGTTCAATATGCAAGTCGAGTAGGATGATTTAAACTCTAATTAGCATATGACAAGTTATTGTGTCATGTATCAAAGCCAAAAAGATATAATTAACAAACTGAATTACATTTTACATAGTACTTCCTGTATATCTAGTAAGTTTCAAGAACGAGGGATGCTGACAATACAAATTGGTATATCCTGTGAATCCCTAACAACATGCTTAAATGACAACAAAGTTTGTCATTTGTCAAACACATATTCAACAAAAGTTCACAAAGGAATGATTAATGTGTTGAGTAAAAATGTCTGACGTCATGTCGTTTTGATAAATAGATAAACATACTAAATAAACAGAACACACCTTTGAAGATTCCTGATTAATGTGAAAGGATTTCCTAAATATATATATGTATTTTATGCGGATATATTATCGTGACGTTTACGACTTAAGCTATACATTGTAAAAAAAATAAATGTATTTTACAAACCATATAACTTTCCTCATATTTGGATGATACAAAGTGGGAAGAAGCAGTTCTTTGTCGCATGAATATAACCCGTTTGAAATTATGTTATTTTAAATGAGAATTTATCATAAAGTTATAAATTCGATTTCACTTAGATGTGACGTGACAATATATTATTTTATCTATATGAAGTTATACAGAACACTATATATTATCATGGTTATCTTGTAGAAATGGTAAATAGCAGACGAACCAACAAGAAAATACGATCTTTCTTTTTGTTATCAACAAAATAAAGAAACAAATTCAACGTGAAGAAAGATAATCTTATATGTCTGGTGATGTTTAAAAATGTAAAAATATTTACAGTGTTTATAAGTCTTACGACTCAATTACAAGTAAAAAAAAATCGGAATAACTCAAATGTTTCAAATTCTGAGTAAATAAACACTTTTCCGAGCGTCGATACTCCTGTATCTCACATAAATCACAAAGCTTCGTCTGTAAGACTGTAATTCTGTACATTAAATTAATGTACAGTATTTTCTCTTGTAGATATCCGTCATAATCATATATTTAATAGGCCTCGGCGATCGTAACAGTATATGCCATGTGTTCTATGGTTATTATGGTATGATACTGCTGGCTTAACTTAGATTCTGCAGCCTCGTATGAACGATGTTTCCCAAATACCGCTGGGCAAAAAAGATGACCTGGAATCAATTTAATGAGACAGTTGACAAATGCAAATTGGTGACAAAATGTAATGTCTATTGGAGGAAATCCGGAATAATCTTATATCATTTTCAGGGTGTCGAGTGCTTGCTAGATTAATGTGGACAGTCAGAGAAGAAACGAAACATTTATTCCTGGTTACAGATCTGACACGAGACATGATCGCTATGCTTTGAAGTTATCAAAAAGCTATTTTCTGTGATAGTTCTAGTGAAGTTTGTTTATCATTATGCTGACAAGGTAATTGCCTAAGTAGCTAAATGATCGTGACTTATGCAGCAACATAAATTATCTGTCGTTCCTCTCTCTCTTTATTGATGTTAAAACATGTAACATATTTATGTATGTACGCTCGTAAGTATTGTAAGACTTACATCATTCATTCCATTTACTGATGCAACAATTGTCTGAGTTAAGTCTTTTGCCTAATCCTCAAAAGTGAGCTTCAACTTTCATATATAGTGTCAAACAACTAACATCTTCACTAAAGTCGTGAAGTGGGCCTACATGCACATGAAATTCAAAGGTTGCTGATATAGTCACAATAGAAATACCGTAAAATACCAATAATTTGTATGCTTGCAATATATTTAGTAAATGTTAATATAACTAAACTATCATCACAATTCAAGAAAAGAGTTACAAGAACATTCTGTAGGAGGATGACAGTCGAGAAAAAATATTTTCGCATTCGTTGTCATAGCGACAGTGTAATTGACAAGCTCGCAGTTTTCAAAACCAGTGATATTGAGTTCTACTCATTGATGAAGATCAATAGGCACGTGGAGACAAACATTTGACTGAATTTCATAACTATCAGACCGTACTTAACTAATCAAAAAGTTTAGGTATAAACAATATCATTTTCAATATCACATAACTTTCACACCATCCAATAACAATTATATCCAATTTCATTCCAGCTGCGAGCTTGTCATGCTAGGTGAACCGATTCAGCTAACCATACAGTGGAGCAAAGTGGTGTAGTGGTAAGCGTGCTGGCCTCTCACGCCAATGACCCTGTTCGAATCCCGATTGAGACACCAAAAAGTAGTGATCTGGGTCTCATACTGTGTTGTGTCCCAGGTCAAGGCACTTCATCATTGTACCATGGTCCACCCAGCTGTTTAAATGGGTACCTGAAAACGGGAATTATGGACCAATGGTCGCTTAGTAGCGGCACCGAAAGTACAATCCCTTAAGGGTAATAATGTATTGCCAGTGGGCAGTACTTGCACTGGATACTAGGCGTTGAAATGTACATTATTATTATTATACAAGTTAGTCGTAATATATTATAATGGCCTACCTGATAATAATATATGCTCCGTTGTAATCATCAACTTTCAAGATTCTGAAATATCAGTAACACTTTTAGAAATGGAATCAACTTTAAATACTTTTATTCCAAAACAGATCATTTTGACTATTTCAAACAACCACTAAACGTTTGATCTAATCAATAATTGTTAAAATTGCTACATGTGAATATCCACCATACATTCTCAATTTATTCAAGGATGCATGCTTAATATCACACAACACACTGAAACAATCTTAATCCACCCATTCTTCATCCCGCCAGGGGCACGGCAACTTCGTCTGCAGTAGAGAACTGTTCCACACACAGTAAGGTTTGGGTGCAATGCTACACTGAACTTTAGCGTAGTGCCACCCATGGTCGCTAGTTCCAGCCGATGCTCGCGGGTTTCACCGCAATGCATAGCCACATGGCGATGCGGGCTTTCTCCCTGCCGTAATACTAGCAAGTGAAATACTCTTGAAAGCAGCTTTAAACCCCAAATCACCTCACCTCACCCATTCTCCATCTAGAAAAGCATCTTGATTAGGAGTAGGAGTTGTCACTCACTGGTTGTAGCATGTTGAAAACGTTAACTCTGTAGAATGATTGTGCCTAAAGCTGTTGATTAGCACGTGTTTAATTATTAATTAGGGCAAACTGACCGAGGTTCGGACAGTGTTCCGATCTAAATACTTTCGCTCGTTGTATTTTCAATATTTGACTCTTTAACAGCCAACAATAAGTGGTGAAAGTCGAGAATGGGATTATTTTTCAAAATTCTAAACACTATATTTGTTCATTATATGAAAAAATATGTAATTTAGCAGTTTTAGGCGAGTATACCAATTCGCCCAAGGTTCGGACAGTTTTGACCTTGGTTCGGACAGGGTCGCCCGAAGTTCGGACAGTTCGTTTTCAGTCCGGCATGGACACAGAAAGGGTGAAAGATAAACTGCTGTGCGCTATTTGTTTCAGCCTGTAATGTACTTTTAATATTTTTTTAAAGTAATTAGTAGGCAGGATAATTAATTACATCTATTCACATGCAGGTAAGAACGTTTTGTGTCACGAGTAAAAGCTCTGAGCAATAAGAATAGCTCACATTTTTTAAATCTATTCAAATCGATTTCACCTTTACCATGGGCCGGGTACAGTATCATGTGATTACTACTTGCTTACAATTTAATACACATGCATCTGTTAAAAAAAACATTTCAGAGCACCGTAAATCTTTGATTAAGTAATTGCATAAAAATTATCAAGGAGTCTATGCAGGCTTTCATTGTAATCATAATCGATCAACAGCCGTGTTTATCACGCCGTCCTAAGTGATGCGCATCATATTTTAGCGTTTGTGGTTCAAATACATCATAATAAATTTCGAACAGTATTAAAACAAAGAAAATATATGCAGGTAATAGTTCAAGTAATTACTCGGCTATAATTAAATGATTTACGGTACTCTAACCACGTGTAGACGTAAATAAAACCTCTCGGGGGACCGGGAGGGGATGTGCGTTGGCAACAATGTTGTACATGTGCATTAATTGTTTAATTGTTATTCTTTTCATACGTTATAAAATATGATAATGCTTAGTAAAAACTACAGTGTAACACATTGAAGTTATTAACCTAATAGATATAGTTGGAGTTATGTGATACGCATTGTTCATTTGTAACACATTTAGATAACTTGGTATTCTTTGTAACATTGAGCCAAACAAAAGATGAGAGTCGACAAGTGACAAGACACAAATAATCAATCATTTCAACACCATACAGTGCCCTGTTAGCGGGCATGTCGATCAGTTTCCTCTCTTCAGTGTTGGCGAGTTGATTTTGTACCCCATTCTTAGCATACACTTTTACCCTGCCTTTATTTATTTAACATTGACCCGATCAGAAATTGTAGATTTCGCAACGTTATACATCTTGGAAGCTTTTCTTATAAACAGCAAAACAGCTTTCATAAGCCTGGGGACTTGACATGTTTCTAACGCAGCTTTTACTTGTCTGGCTGACTGGTTACCGGAGATACGGCCACTATGACGTCATTGTAATATATGACGTCATACAGGCATCGCATATAATGGCGCCATATCATTAGAGTACTGCCCCATGCAAAACAATCTTACTTTGTTGTTTTACTGTCCATTATGAAATTCCCGCGTGAAACTAAAAATGTTCCCGCCATTTTATTCAGCAGCCGGAAGTGTCCGAACCTTGGTCGATTTGTGTCCGAACTTTGGTCTACTAGTGTCCGAACCATGGTCAAACCTGTCCGAACCAAGGTCATTTTGACATGTTATCATAATCGCAATTCTAAACCCAAGAATAAATTTGAAAGTTCTAAAATACAAAGTTAATCGACTACCTAATTGTTTCTTCATGTACCTGCAATTATTTGAAAGAATATGATCGCTTCCTTCATTTCCTGAATCGTCACACAAAATTTACGTTGACACAAATATTTTGTCGATTTCTTTAATGAAACCGGTATTTGTACCACTCGCTAAATTTCATTTTTTTAAAGTATATCTGAATGTCAGATATTTCTCAAAAGAATCAAGTATTGTCAGAAATTGAACAGAAATATTTAGAAACCAACGGAGTGTTACACTTCGTTTGTTTTTGCGTCAGCTGTAACTTGAAAGTGTCCGAAGTTCGGGCGACTTTGGGTGGTGTCCGAGCTTAGGTCAGTTTGCCCTAAATATGTTGACCTTGAACATCGTCCTCGTACACACCAGGTTAATGTCGCAAAGATAGAGAGAGAAAAATGGTACAAGATGTACATTCATATGATACAAAATATTGCACAAAGCGTGTATTTACTTAATTTTTTCTGTCCACGTCATGTCTAACATGATTAGAAATGAATATGATTCTACATGGTTGCGAATGTTGGGAATACTTACAACTACGTCAACATGATATCATCAGGTTTCTGCTTTATAACGGAAACTTGACAAGTAACTGTTGTTCCGCCAAATTGGTAAACACACTTAACATACAACTATATGTACATGCTTCAGTAATCTGTACTGAATCGAACCTGTTACTTATGCAGGTGCATTATAACTGATTTAATCACACAGTTATTGATATCAATTGTAATTAAAACAGCTTAAAACGGATTTCAATCAAATATATTGCAACAAATATAACAATATAAAAAGCATTGATGAACTCCTATAAAGAGTTCTAATATTGACAATGTGTACAGTTGACAGAAATCATTGAGAAACAATTCACCAGAACATACTACATCAGTCTGTAAACGAGTAGAAATAATGGCATTTGTAGTTTAATGCTTTTGTATGTACATAGAATTACTACGCGTAGCCTTGCCACTAATTGCTATCGCATGGACTATTTCTGGAGTCGGTTCAATCTACCATGGATTGCGCTTGTAATGTTGATACTTAATGAGTGTCATCAAATAGACCGAATGATAACGATCTTAATTGCAGTTTAGGCAGAACAAATAAAATATTTACAAAAGTCAAATGATATCGATATTAATGGGCCTTCTAAGTCAATACTAACCGTGTTTGTCAATGTAATAAGTGAAATGTCATTTGGATAGTGGACAACTGTCACAACTATCTGCATAAGTACGATTTTTTGGGTATATTTTTAAGGTACATTACTAACTAATTTCTCCTATATCCTATACAAACTATATCTCCTATCTCCTATACAAACTATAAAAAAATTTAAAAAAAGAAGCTAGAACTACCCATCTTTCCTCTAAATCTACGACACCTTTGCAAAGAAAACAAAGGATCAAAATACCATTATTCAATTCTGACTGAGAAACAATGCATACAAAATCAACATATCAGTAAGTGGGATAACAAGCTGCAATGTAACATGTCTGTCGAAACATGGACCAAATATAACATCGTATACCGTTCAGATGCACCACCCATACAAACCTGCAATGGGTCCAATACAAAATCCCTTCACCATATCCTACCAACCAATACCCGTTTACATAAAATGGGATATTCTAAGACTGATGAATGCGATATTTGTTCCAACAATACAGATACAGTGAAACACTTGTTTTGGGATCATGTGCAACCGTTGTGGATCAAATTGGAAGGTTAGCTTAGAAAAAAAAAACACAAGTAAAAATCAATCTGAATAAAGAAAACATACTTATTGGTTTCCCCGAGAGAAACAATGACCCAGTAAACATAATCATCCTGATCATCAAAAAGTCTATTTTCGACCATAAACAGAAACAACTGCCAACCTTCCGATCACTAACAACTCAAGTCCGAGATTATTATAATGTTACTAAACGTGCAGCTGAAATGTATACAGTAGATGTGTTCTATAAGTTCTAGTCCTCTTGTCATCTTCTGTTTATATGAATGTATTTGTGTGACTGATATTTGTAGTTTAAATAAAAAATAAAATAAAATAAAAACTTTATCCTATCGCATATTGTGATCTCAAATATTACAATGTAACACATGTAATAAAAGATGATAATGTAAGGACACACAGAATGATATTTAGTGTAAGCTGGTAACGATGATATCATTAAACAACATTTAATAAGTGAACGTCATCATTACTGTGAATGATTTACACTAGTTCTTCAGTTGAGTAAAACAGCAGCCTGTCTCAGGATAAAACGTATATATATACGCTTTCTCCACTTTTATACCCTGGATTAAAACTCCACATAAAACTTCGAAGAGTATACGTTTTTATCCTGAGAAAGGATGAGTTAAACAGCAGTAAAACAGGTTATAATCCACACAATATCGACCTCAATAGGATCATATTCAAACCCTGGTGATATCAATTCAAGATGAAATTGGACTTGATAGTGATCAATATCAGGTAATGATGACGTTTGAAGCTACTAGCATACGTTATCGTTTCTGTCATTTCTGTCAGAAAAGTGTAGTCACATTTCCTGTAATACAATTCATGATTACATACCGTTACTGTTACCGTGTACCGTTAACTTGTTTTGATAAGTGTAGGGGTTATGGGAGACTACCTTACATACAAATGTACTTGAAACATAATTCTTACTAAAAACATTTCGGTAAATTTTACACTCCATTTTCCATCTTTACGTCAAGTACATAGTTATGTATTCCCAAATATTGAATATTTACATGTCTGTATCACATTATATCAAATATAGGAAGATTAACACAAGACAACTTACATGTAAATTCAAATATTATTTTTTGAGAATTTATTTTCATTTCAGAGACGAAACGTGATGCTCTAAAGTACGTAGTCACATTGTGTAACGGTCTGACATGAAACAGAAACAGAACTTGTTAACTACATGTGTGCTCTTAACACTCAGCGGAGACAAGATATGATGTAGGATTATTTCTATAATATCTGACACTTTGTCCTAATAGGGACACAACTACACTTAGGGGACTTCGTAAGGTTAAGCGCCACCCTTCCTTGAGTTAAACATTCAAGTCTCTTCTAGATAATGGCATTATTCTGATAATTAGATCATGGCTGATGCGAAAGGGGGTCACCGGGGGATATGCTTCATCATCCAGGGTCATGAAGAGAACCGAAACGTGTACAGGTCCAACATCATAATTAATATTTACTATGCATGGTCACCGCTAGTTAAGTTAAACACAACCCTCGTGTGATACTTTTTTTTGGTTAAAAAGGGTTTCAGGGATTTGGCTGGTTTGTTCAGGTATCGTGTTGTCCCGAAATAACCTCCTTAGTCTGTGATCCTTATTAATGTGTTTAATGTAGTCAAATATGTTAAATATTTTAGACAAGCAATTTACTTTTTGCTCATCAGACCTGACCCTAGACTACGTTCAGTCTCAGAAATATTTTGTCTTACCAACAACATTTTACAAACAATTCAAATAGTTATACAAAATGAAGCCAAAAAGATGCCTTAATTTCTGAATGTCCTATACCTGGGTAATCTAGACTTGCTATACTTTTCTAGACTGGGCTGATCGTCAATTGAATATTTTGCTCTATAGTCTAGATGACAGACTAACCTGACTCTAGATAAAAGAGATCCCAGCGCTTGGAAAAGTTCACAATATGACTTTAACACTTCCTGGATCTGATTGTGCACATTGTTTGATCAAGTCTAGGTTTGTTTTGGTTTTTGTTTGATGTTCTGCATCATTGAAAATGTTTACATAACATTTATCTAAATAGAAGCCCACCGTCTAAAGTCAGATGAATTGATAATCTAAATATACTTTAATATTTTGTATTTTTTTAAAGCAAGTAAATCTGAAATTCTGAAATTCAAATCAATATCTGAATGAATGAATAAAATGATGTGCACTGTCAGACACAACATGTTTTGGTATACTACAGGGAGATGTTTTTTACTCCGACTTGTTTAATGGTATTACTTGGACTCAATTTTATTGCGGCGATGTTTAATTCGTGAAATGTAGGTTTCCATTGAACGCTTCTCATATGAACGAGAGCAATCACATTTCGTATCCTCCAGTGAATGACTATACTGTTAACGTTAAAAGTACCCTTACAACAGTAAGTCTCATCAGTATAGTTTGACCATACCTAAAGGTACTTGATAAAATCATCTCTGGTTGTTCTTTAATGTCGCCCGAATGTTTTGATTTAGTATACAATACAGACTTTTAAATTCACAGATAAAGATGTTGAGTTAACTTAAATAATCTGTGCATTTTACCACAAGCCAGAGAATTACTGACAAACACTTAAAACATTACACACAGTCATGGGTCGACTTTGGTGTACTGTAGGGTAATATTCTCGATCAGGGCGTTTTCCATTTTGATAGTGCTATTTGAAGATTTTTAAAATTCTAACTGTTTAAACAGTTGTTTGAGGAATTTCAAGTCTTCACTTTAGATTAACAATGATATGTACCAATAATGAAATTGACCTTTTAGGATTTGTCTTAAAGTACATTACAGATAGACCTCTCTTTGGTTATTCATTAAATGCCTAGAATTTGATATACAACATATGCTTATACCAACGAGAATGGAGTTTTCACGTTTTTTAAAATATATTTTTTTTTTAATTGAGTGTGTAAATATGAGTGTAATATGTTGATGACTTTGTATTTGACAGTTTGATAAAGACTAGTGTACATTCATGAAAACGTTAAACAATGAGGAATGAACCCCTGCAAATGTGGAAAAATGATACGCCATAATCAGACATTGTTGATCATTCTAATGATTACAGCATATGTTACTTCGTGGATATTTGATAAATATGTTTTATTATTTAAAAGTTGCAAAACTAGTAGAATACAGCGTTCTTCTTTCACCTACTGGACAAATCAAAAAGCGAATAATCCGATAGAACCTTCTCTTTAATTACGTATGGTATCTCAGATCCCCCCATGGAGATGAGTAGTGGTGTAGGATTATTTCTACAATATCAGACACCTTGTCCTAAAAGGGTCACAACAACTCCGCATAAGTGCCATCAATATTTGAGTTAAAAATCCAAAACTTTTCAAAAATATTTCTATTATTCTTATAATTAGATCTTGCCATTTTGATATGTCGTATTCGTTTTAACGAATGCACACATTACCAAGCTTTGTTTTTTCAATCAGCCACCATTTCTCATCACAGTTTGTAATAGCTAACGAAATTCTCCCTGGCGGTCCTTATAAATAATGTTTCAACACTCTGTGTTTTGTGTTTGACTGTTTTGAAAACGACATTCACACCCGTTGAAAGTATTCGGTCACACCATCCTAATCTGTTCTGTGTTAATGTAAATCACAGAATATATGTTTGTTATATGGTTGGAAACTAATACCTGGTACACTGCATTTGAATATAATTTTAACAGTTGCAGTGCTCCTATGTAATGCAATGAAATATATCACGTTACACATAAACAATAGCAATTTATGTAAGTGAGATAGTGAGATATTAGAAAAAGTTCTGTCCATCCGTCCATTGTACCACCCGTCCTTAAATCGCCTCCATAGCAGAGACCCATAAACAATAAGGCCTAATCTTAAATATATTCTTGAAATATTATTCCATCGGCTATATTATGTTAAGCATAACCGAGCTAATATGCATCAATACCATTTACTGCAAGAAAAATATGTAGTTTTATTACATCCGGACCAACATCACAGAAGCAGTAACCACGTTACATTGAAATAGTCCCTGAGCAAGAAGGTGTCCCGGGGGTACGCCTGTCTGAAGAGTCGCGTGTCTATTGCAGTTCATGATTTTAATTTTGTTTAGGTGATGTCTAAATGTCCGAGTTTTCCTTTGAGAATGCATGTTAAAGCCCTTCTCGGCATAGAATGTCAATATTTGATTCAGATAATTTGTAAAACGTTTAGGCTCAGTTGGTTTCCAATTTAATCAACTTTAACTGCATCACTTGGCTCTTTCATCATCATCAAAACATCATCAGCGAAATGTAACAACTTAGCAATATGTCTCTAAATGTAATGTTCTACAGTAACGAAATTTTATTGACTTCTTCTGAAAATATAAATTGATTGGACTCAAGCTATTGACTTTTGTGAACAACGAGATTCACATATTGAACCTTTTTACGCCTCTTGTTATACACTGTGCTAATTAAATTATTTCCACATGTCCTAAAACATTGTTCAATATAAAATACTGTTATTGTTACATGTTACATGTTACATCGTTACAATGGTTGTATTGTTTCATGCCGATTTCAATGTTTAACATATCTATATGCCGTGATTTAAAGCTAATTTAGTTCAGCCAGATGTGAGTTTATTTGACATTTTGAAAACCAGTTATGTACCTCGACTTTTTCGTAATTTTCGTAATTTTGTATGCTATTCAAATTAGTGTACAAATCAAACACACATTAAATGTGATGTTTGTGTCAAAAGTTAAAAATCATGTTATTTAATTGATAAATACTGACTGTTGCCGAAAATTACAATTTTACTGCCAATATAAAGTGAAAGGAATTATCTCTGATCGAAAACCAAACAATATACCGTGGCCGAAGCGCCGCAATTAGTTTAAAAAAAATTGAAAACTTATTTAACAGACAAAATGAAATTTTTTGGTTGGTAATGTTTAATAGTACTACTACTGTGTCTGTAAGTAATTATCACATATTTGGCGATTGGAGTTCAATATGCAAGTCGAGTAGGATGACTTAAACTCAAATTAGCATATGACAAGGTATTGTGTCATGTATCAAAGCCAAATAGATATAATTAAGAAACTTATTTAAATTTTACATGGTACTTCCTGTATATATAGTAAGTTTCAAGAACGAGGGATGCTGACAATACAAATTGGTATATTCTGTGAATCCCTAACAACATGCTTAAATGACAACAAAGTTTGTCATTTGTCAAACACATATTCAACAAAAGTTCACAAAGGAACGATTAATGTGTTGAGTAAAAATGTCTGACGTCATGTCGTTTTGATAAATATATAAACATACTAAATAAACAAAACACACCTTTAAAGATTCCTGATTAATGTGAAAGAATTTCCTAAATATATATATATGTATTTTATGCGGATACATTATCGTGACGTTTACGACTTAAGCTATACATTGTAAAAATAATAAATGTATTTTACAAACCATATAACTTTCCTCGTATTTGGATGATACAAAGTAGGAAGAAGCATTTCTTGTCGCATGAATATAACCCGTTTGAAATTATGTTATTTTAAATGAGAATTTATCATAAAGCTTTAAATTCGATTTCACTTAGACGTGACGTGACAATATATTATTTTATCTATATGAAGTTATACAGAACACTATATATTCTCATGGTTATCTTCTAGAAATGGTAAATAGGAGACGAACCAACAAGAAAATACGATCTTTCTTTTTGTTATCAACAAAATAAAGAAACAAATTCCACGTGAAGAAAAGATAATCTTATATGTCTGGTGATGTTTAAAAATGTAAAATGTTTACAGTGTTTATAAGTCTTACGCCTCAATAACAAGTAAAATAATTTCGGAATAACTCAAATGTTTCAAATTCTGATTACATAAACACTTTTCCGAGCGTTGATACTCCTGTATCTTACATAGAGCACAAAGCTTCGTCTGTTAGACTTTAATTCTGTACATTAAATTAATGTACAGTATTTCCTCTAGTAGATATCCGTCATAATCAATGTTTTTATATCTAATAGGCCTAGGCGATCGTAACAATAGATGCCATCTGTTATATGGTTATTATGGTATGATAATGCTGGCTTAACTTAGATTCTGCAGCCTCGTAAGAATGATGTTTCACGAATACCGCTGGGCAAAAATGATGACCTGGAATCAATTTATTTAGACAGTTGACAAATGCAAATTTGTGACGTGATACAAATTGTTATGTCTATTGGAGGAAATCCGGTATAATCTTATATCATGTTCAGAGCGTCGAGTGCTTGCCAGATTAATGTGGACAGTCAGAGAAGAAACGAAACATTTATTCCTGGTTACAGATCTGACACGAGACATGATCGCTATGCTTTGAAGTTATCAAAAAGCTATTTTCTGTGAGAGTTCTAGTGAAGTTTGTTTATCATTATGCTGACAAGGTAATTGCCTAAGTAGCTAAATGATCGTGACTTATGCAGCAACATAAAATATTTGTCGTTCCTCTCTCTGTTTATTGATGTTAATAACATGTAACATATTTATGTATATGTATGTACGCTCGTACGTATTGCAAGACTTTCATCATTCATTCCATTTACTTTTGCAACAATTGTCTGAGTTAAGTCTTTTGCCTAATCCTCAATATTGAGTTTCGACTTTCATATATCGAACAACTAACATCTTCACAAAAGTCGTGAAGTGGGCCTACATGCACATGAAATTCACAGGTTGCCGATACAGTCACAATAGAAATCCCGTAAAATACCAATAATTTGTATGGTTGCAATATATTTCGTAAATGTTAATATAACTAAACTATCGTCACAATTCAAGCAAAGAGTTACAAGAAAATTCTGTAGGATAATGACAGTCGAGAAAAACATTTTCGCATTCGTTGTCATAGCGACAGTGTAATTGACAAGCTCGCAGTTTTCAAAACCAGTGTTATTGGGTTCTACTCATTGATGAAGATCAATAGGCACGTGGAGACAAACATTTGACTGAATTTCACAACTATCACACCATACTTAACTAAACAAAAAGTTTAGGTATAAACAATATCATTTTCAGTATCACATAACTTTCACACCATCCAATAACAATTATATTCATTTTCATTCCAGCTGTGAGCTTATCATGCTTTGTGAACCGATTCAGCTAACCATACAGTGGAGCACAGGGATGTAGTGGTTAGCGTGCTGGCCTCTCACGCCAATGACCTTGTTTGAACCTCGATTGAGACACCAACAAGTAGTGATCTGGGTCTCATACTGTGTTGTGTCCCAGGTCAAGACACTTCATCGACATTGCACTCAGTCCACTTGGCTGTTTAAATGGGTACCTGGAAACGGGAAGCATGGACCAATGGTCGCTTAGTAGCAGCACCGAAAGTACAATCCCTTTAGGGTAATAATGTATGGCCAGTGAGCAGTACTTGCACTGGATACTACATGTAGGCGTTGAAATGTACATTATTATTATTATTATACACGTTAGTCGTAATATATTATAATGGTCTACCTGATAATAATATATGCTCTGTTGTAGTCATCAACATTCAAGATTCTGAAATATCAGTAACACTTTTAGCAATGAAATCAACTTTAAATAATTTTATTCCAAAACAGATTGGTATCATTTTGACTATTTCAAACAATCACTAAACGTTTGATCTAATCAATAATTAAGAATAATAAAAATAATAAATAAAAATAATGTTAAGAACATGATGAATAATTTTATTCTGAAAGCGTCTATAATTAAAATAAATATGATTGCTTGAACATACTTAACACATCTTTAAGTGTCATTTCATTTAAACTCAATCCAGTTGATTCAATACCATAGGAAAACATCTAAAATATTTGCGGTTCATGTGTCGTCCTTAAACGTCTTGTGACAGGTACATTTATAAACAGTTTCACTAGTTCTTTTATTTCTTTTCAAATATTAATGGACAAACCGGAAACCTGACATGAGATCAAAACTGGGAAGTTACACTGATTCTGCCTCAGAGGTGTTTAAGTGGTATTTGAGCCCGAAGCAAAATGTACATCGTTTGGAATTGTCACTTAAAAGAAAATTGCCCCACTGATAGAAAAAAACAAGAGAGCAGATGATATCATTATATTGATGAATGCAGTGAGTCATGAGAAGAGATAATTGCTGTAAAACTTACACACTGTTTAATTTGAAGCCACACAGCGAATCAAGAAGAATGTTTTTACACCAAATTGATTCATAACGTGTTTTACATTATTTGAATCAAATTTGAAGTTTATGGCATCCATCATCCACAAAACCTGAATAATGGTTTTAAAAATTCGAAATCTCGAAGGAAAACGCAGACATGTTGACAACTCCCCAACATGATTGATAAATCCAATGTCATGAACTGCTACAGACACTAGACTCTTCACACAGGCGTACCCCAGGGACACCTTCTTGCTCGGGCACGCTTTCAGTGTAACGTGGTTACTGCGGTGTTATGTTGGTCTCGTGACGTTGATCCCTTAGTGTAATAAAACTGCATTTCCCTTGCAGTAAAAGATTCCAATGACCGGGGTTTTATACTGAATTAAATTGATTAAGCTTAATATAATTTATTTGATGGAGTCATCTTTCATATTGGTCATAACGGTTTGAATTCACGTATAATTGAATTTGACGGTTATGTCTCCGAACATGGTATTGTTAAATTGCTTTAAGGGTCTGCAACATTATCCATGTTAACATTTATTGAATTTTGAACAATGTTCAGATTAACTTATTGGAACTTCTATTCCATTCCATCCGTTGTAAGCACGGAAACCTTCTAATACCTAGACAGTCACCAGCAACACTATTTCGGGTTGAGTGCATTGTGATACAGACTAGGATACTCGAGAAAAGCATAGGTTTTGTTCACAATTAAACTTTATTCAGCAAATTACAGCAAAATGATAGTTCTATGCATTTCAAAATGGCAAAAATAATAACACGATTAATAATAAATTAAAATAATTAATTAATAATAAGTACAACAGTACAAGGTATTTAACTGCTTTAACTTTCTTTTTTTAATAAAAAAAAACATATCACGAAACTCTAGGATGTCTGAATAAATTAGTTCAAACTTAAATCGTTTTGAATAATAAAAAAATGGTCATCACAAGCAGAGTGTTCTAATTAACACTACTTCATTTTAGTTATCCCCTACTGTAATGTATAAAACTGACTGTCTGTATATGGCTGTCTGTTACTGGAAAACAACCGACAGCGAATATATCTATAAACAGAAGAATCAATATTTGATTCGAGTACACACAAGTTTTACACTAGCAGGACCACAGTTCGTTATTATTAATCATATATTGTGAGTTAAATTATCATTTAATCAAGATTTAGAATTATAGTGATGATAATAAAGGTCGACTACCATTGTGTTTAACATTGAGCATGAAATAACGAAGTACTGCGATGCCAGATGATTATTGTGATCACTATGTATGATGTAACCTGTACAACTTTCCTTATAATTAATCAAGAAGGGAACACAATGTTAAATCCTCGATATTGATTTTGTCAGATATGTGTGCCAGTACTTAGTTACTTATAAACCTTTAAGAAATAAAGACACCATCAGACATCTGTAAATCCCAGGAGGTGTCCTATAACATCAGCCATGATCTAATTATCAGAATAATGCCATTATTTTTGGAGAGACTGGAATGTTTAACTCAAGGGTTGGTGTCGTTTACTCTTGAGAGGTCCCATAAGTGTAGTTCTGCCCCTGTTAGGACAAAATGTCAGATTTTATAGAATTACTCAGACATCATTTTTCATCCCCGTAGGGTGATCAGATCTAACACACTAGCTACTTAAACAAGTCATGTTACACAATGTGTTTGATTACGTCACTGAATTAAAGGAAGTTTGGTGTAAACAATTCCGGAATTGGTTGAAGTGGTTGAATGAATTCGTGTCAGGTATCTATATTCCTTGTAGATTCATCGAATTGTGTGTATAATGTTTCATATGCATTATGCATCTATGTACTGCATATATCATGGGAAACGTGATTATAGTGATTTCTCTTTCAACTTCAAGGTATTTAGTGGAAATCAATTGTCTTCTTGAAAACCTTTATTTGCATTTTCCATGGTTCAAAGTTTTGAGGTGACGTCATGAAGGGTTTCAAGTTACTTTTACATTTCAGATTTCAGATCCTAACCTCTGTTCTCCATGGCTTGAAATCAAATGCAAAAAGGGAATGTCCTGATTGTTTGCATTCGAATCTTGTTGTACAATCAGCGACGTCGTTGTAAAAGTGGCATTTGCCAATGACATGTCATAATGATAAAATAAATATAAGATAAACATTCTCCAGATGGGTTTTCCTCGAAATATGCTATTTGATTTTGTGAAAACTATTGATCATAAACAAAAATAAAGAAGACCAAATCAAAGACAAATTCCAAAATAGTTCATTTGTGTTATTTACATCAGACATATTCGAAGGACATATCCTAATGAGAAAGACCCTTAAGAGCCACATGCCAAGATCTTTGAAGTCACTCGGTCGACATCATTAAAAAGCAGGGATACAGTATGAGGTTCCCATTTCCCCCTGCTAGGGAATTTTGCTTGAGTCTAGAAATTCAGGCCATGTAGAACATAGGTTAGGATCGTAAATCTGAAGGGAGTAACCTCTGTTGGAAGAGAATGATTTATACATGCTTATTGCACAATCCACGTGAAACATTTGACTGAGAGTAATATATATATATATATATATATATATATATATATATATATATATATATATATGACTTCATGTTTTAAAATTGGATAAATTGTCATATCAACAATGATATCAACATCAGCGCTACAAGTGTTGGAAGCTTTGCTTTGGCACAACAAGAAATTGTTCATAAGTTTAATTATACATTATTTGTTACTTTTTGAAAAAAAAAAAATTCATATGTTTTATTATTTTTTTAAATGTTTATAAAACAGTATTTTTCATGTCACGTCTTCTCTGCTCTATCTGCGTGATTTGATGGCATCAATACCTTGATGGAGTTCGAAAATGATAAGAGCGCAATATTTGTTTCTTGAGTTATTGGACATTTAGGAGAAAGTTTCCAGGACCCCTAGTTTCGAAGCTATCTTAGCGCTAAGAAAGTCGTAAGTGCCATACATAAACATTGACTTACGACTATCTTAGCACTAAGACAGCTTCGAAAATATGGGCACAATCTATTCAAAACTACATTTTTAATTTTCGTCTGTGAAATGTTCAGTAAGTCCTAGGTTAACCATACATCATATATTTAATCTTCTACTCATGCATTTGTGATGAAAATATTCTCATTAAGTCGATATGAACACTTGTATTCGAAAAATAAGGACATTTGAATTTTCAAATTTTGACCCCTTCGGTTTATTTCATTATGCCAAATTTCATAAACATGCTCTACTGACGTGACGATCACAGGATACGTTTAATAATGATTTGTTTACACATTGGTATAGGATGGATCGCTGTCATTGTATGCAACTTGATTTAATTGCCGTTACAATGAACGTAAATTTACATGATATTTGCACTAAGATACACAATTACACATGTGATTGAACAAACTTTAGGTATGGAGCTGTATTTCATATTACTACAACAGTTTGTGAAGCATCGCAGCAGAACCGTTGAGTTCAGGACCATTTTGATGACATGCTTGATTTGAACATTAATCCGTCAACTGCACTCTCTGTGGAGAAACATTCTGAGAGTATCAAGAGATATTAGCACAGATCGAGTTACTAAACAAGGTTGGACAAGCACAAAGGAAAGCTTTTTTATTATTTTTATCGAGGGTTAGTCATGAAAACGCAACTGAGAATTGTGTTTTCAGAATATTACTCTAACGTTGATAACGGTCAAGCTCAATGAAACTTGGTATGGGAAACGATCATCAGCTTTATATGTGGTTCTTGGATTTTGTTTTATATTCATCAAACTTCTATTTTTGGATGTCTCCATGGAAACTCATGTTTCCAGAACAAAATTATAACTTTGAAGCAGAACTCAATTGAACCTTGGATGTAGAATAATCATTGTGTGGACTTATGTTATTACCAATTAACTGAAAAGCATGTCTGAATCAAATATCCTTCAAATGAGCACATTCTGTGAATAGAATTTTTTTTATTGCAAAAATGTAATCAGTTTAAAAAAACAATTTAAAACAGAATTACCATAATCAGGTTGTAATGTAGGGGAGATGACTGCATTTCTCGTACTTCAAAATATCAAACGATTTGGTTTAAATGATTGGCCTGTTGTAATGCGTACCGTAGCCGTATCAACATCTGAGCAAAAACATCTCCCTGTAGTACACAGTTATTAAGACCAAGCTCTGATGTTGTTGACTGCTTTAACATTCTGTCCGGCGAAAAGAAATTGAATCTTATCGGTCTTTTTTACATCATACGAGTAAGTATCTGATTTGAATTGTGAGAAATTGCGTCTGAACATTTCTAACATTCGAAGTATCTCACAAGCAGCTACATCAAAATAAACTCTCTCTGGTATCTTCAATTGACATGACAAAGTTTACATGATTTATTCCCAAACGACCTGTGTGCACTCAAACAGGCCACTATTAACGCACCATCTAGATAATCACATCAGAAATAATGTGAGATATTATACTCTAGGCATCAGGGGAGTTTGGGGTTTGGGGAATAATTTGGTCAATTATGCCAGTTGATGTCTCTATTGAATTTTATCAAAAGTAATCAATTCAGTTCTTGATTTTCATCAAAGGTCCCAACAGAGAAGGTCTCCACTGAGATGGTCCTAGTTGAAATGATGCTAAGATGCTCCTCACAGGGCTGGTCTAAAGCCACACATGTACGTTATTCGTAAACAATAATCGCTCATACCCTGAATGATTCCCAGACAATATTCCTAATAGTTTCCATAAAACATAAGGATTATAGAATTTTCAAATCAATTGATACTATGTAAATTGGTGTTACGTTATAATAAATCAAATTTTAACCAAGGCAAGACCAGACCATCATCATTAAATATATCAATTCACGAACAGAGATCACTGAGGAAACAATTCTGATATTACTGATTTTTCTTATGATATCTTGAAACTAACAGCCTCTAATACACTCGCAATGTCTCTTGAACTCGTCTAGAACATCAGACACTGATGTCATTACACATCTACATGAGCATCTAAAATCTTCTCATTTGTGAATTTAAGATCGCTAGTTTCAGTTAATATGTGAAGTATATCATATGATTAAAGATATTGTTTATCAACACTGAGTTGTATACAGTAACTTTTAATATGTACAGATCATATATCTATTCCCAAGGGAAAATTGAACTATTCTAAATGTACAGTCACAATTTAGTATAATGAAATTGAAAATTAATTACTGTAACTCTAATGGTTTGAATAGTTATCATTCAATAATGATATAGAATGTAACACTTCAAGTAACAAAATTAAAGGTACATCCATTGTGTTGTTAGGGATCACATATTCCAAACGTTTTATATGGTGTTACTTTATTGAGACGTACTAACTGTTACCGAAAACCACCATTTTGATGATAGTCGACTATATTGACGAAAGTAAGGTAAAAGCAGTGATTTCTGATCGAAAACCAGACTATGCATCCCGACTGACGCGCGCCAATGAGTCAAACGTTATTTTGGAATCTTAGTTATAACAGACATAATGATAAATTTGGGTTGTTATATATGATATAGCAGATGCATTAGATTGTTAAACATGCTTATTATTTGCTAATGATTAGTTGTATACGTTTTATTATCAAATTTCATCACAGATACATTGAATGAGTTTAAGATGAACTATAAGATGAAATATAAGATGTATGTTTGTCTCAGTTGGTCACTTACTGAATATAAACTGACGGGCAAAAGAAATTATATCACTCACTTGTTTTCGATTAATTCAATATTTTAAAGAAATGAGATGCATTTGATTATGGCACGATACAATAACACCTTTCGGTAGTAGTTTGAATGACTTACTTGGTTACTGTTTTATTTTTTTATCTAAAATATCATTATTTAAAGTAGACAGGGGTAAGAAATGAAATTTACACCAACATGACCCCTACCATGTTCAAAATGTAGTTAATGTGTGCAGGACGAAGCACATTTATTGATTTTCACACAGAGTATGTGTTATATGTCGATGAACAGTTGTGTTTTATCAAAATTAATTTGGGGGATCTCAAAAATTTTAATTTAAAAAAAGTTCAAACCGCGTAGAGGTATTCTTTGACTGATTTAATGTTTTGGACTAATTTCACAAATAGTCCGTTTTTTAAAACGATGTCGAAAACTCGAGATATTTGTCTTTGAAAATTATACATATGATAAATACAACTGATCCATATACTTTCTTTTGCCCGTCAGTGTATTATAAAAGAAACTAAAAACTGTAGTTTTGAAAAGATTGCCTGCTAGGCTCGTCAAAGAGCTGCCAACATTGTAACTGTTCACTAAGAGATATTAAGTCTGATTATGGTATGGAACACTCAACTGTCTTCTAATAATGCAAATGTTCCCAAAAAAATCGCATTGATACTATGCTTTAAAGGCATGCCAAATTACATTATATTTGCACTGAAATACGTATACACAAGTAAGTGAACAAACTTTCGGTAGACAGCTGTACATTGGATTCTACAGGAGCACCTCATGTCGTATCTGCGCCTCAGGAAAATTTGGAATACATAAGGGTCTTACAGTCCTCGACACCGTGGGAAAACACCGTGTTACTTATACAGTATAGTATTGTATAGTGTGGTTGTTGACTCACAACACGATTTTCAATACTCATCATTAATTTGTCAAGGTCGTTCTGACAATCTTAACATACAATTCAATATGTTTCTTGTGACCTTACATTAAGATATGTATATGTATTGTATTGAGGGTGATTTAAGTTGTATTCTTTGATATGATATGATTCAAGTTGTATTCTTGCGTTATGATATGATATGATTTGATTCAAGTTGTATTCGTGCGTTATGATATGATATGATATGATTCAAGCTGCATTCTTGCGTTATGAAATGATATGATTCCAGTTGTATTCGTGCGTTATGATATGATATGATATGATTCAAGCTGTATTCTTGCGTTATGATATGATATGATTCAAGTTGTATTCTTGCATTATGATATGATATGATTTGATTCAATTTGTATTCTTGCGTTATGATATGATATGATTCAAGTTGTATTCTTGCATTATGATATGATATGATTTGATTCAATTTGTATTCTTGCGTTATGATATGATATGATTCAAGTTGTATTCTTGCGTTATGATATGATATGATTTGATTCAAGTTGTATTCTTGTGTTATGATATGATATGATTTGATTCAAGTTGTATTCTTGTGTTATGATATGATATGATTTGATTCAAGTTGTAATCTTGCGTTATGATATGATATGATTTGATCAAAGTTCAGTCCCTGTCTGTCTACAATTTAAAACATATCTTAAACCTGATTTTGTTGTACATGTTCGTTGTATGTTGTGTGATGATATTAAATGTCACAGATACTCGACATTTAATACATTTAAATAATTGAATCTGGATGGATTCGGTTTCGTTGTTGAATCACTGAACTGCTTTAGACTGACGCTCATCACCTTTTGTGATGGATTAAAATTTAAATATGGATAGCATCAAAGGGAGACGGTTGCCATGATTTGTAAGATAGCTTTATCACATTTGAGTTCCAGTGAATGGTTTTACTAATCTAGAAGTGGATATGTTGGACGGAGACATACCTTTAACTTCCAATGAGTGTGAACAGTATGACAAAAGTTCGTTAATTTAGTCTTTTAAAAAAGAAGGAAAACGCCGTTGACAAATACTTATCACAATTCCAGGAATTAGGATGTATTTGTATTTATTCTCACATAGTGACCAATAATGTATTGAACAAGACGATATAAATAAAACAAATATTGTTGAAAATGAATGAGGGAAATTTATAATTGAAGTAGAAAACATCATTGCCATCATGAACACTTCAATAACATGGTAATGTTGATTTATGTTCAGATATGTATCCTAACTGAACTAAGATAAACACAAAATACATGACAGGTCTTTTAAATACTGTCACAGTGTATGGATGTCAATGTACCTGACTTATCAAGACATTCACTTCATTGGATGTGTAACAGCAGCTTATAGCACAGAGCATCAATATACGCTGTATACATGTTTGTATAATATCTTATATTATGAATACATAGATCTGTGACATGTCTCAACAAGATACCTTCTATTTGACGTTTGAGCAGCAACGTTTCATAAAAATGGAGTGTAATATGTGCATATATTTGTGACAATAAGACTCCTTTAAAGAATATTTTCTAAAACATTGATATATGAAAATAAGCTTTCATTCTTCATCATGCTACCTATCAACTCGCCAATGCAAGGCATAAATCTTGCCAGTCTCCATTACTGGATGATTTAGGCCTTGCAGTATTTCCTTAAGATCTCTGTGCTTGGAAATCCGGGCCCACTATGCATTTCAGGTGCAGCGATCCACTATCGTGACACAACAAACCGAGGGAAATACTGCAAGGCTTAAATCAGCCAGTAATGGAGACTGGCAAGAGTTATGCCTTGCGTTTGGAAGTGGAGAACACGAAGGCTGCATAAAAATGTTTCTGAGGTATATTTCTCTTAGTGACCTATATGCAGTTTACCTTCTGTAGATTATTGATTTCAAAACTGAATGTATGGATTCTTCTAATAGGTACTGTTTAGCATTAAAATAAAATTATTTTAAAATGAGTTCACATGAGGTATATAATGCATAGCAGTAAATTCGTATTTAGGTTATGATATTTTCATCATTTAAAAGTACAATTGATCTTATTTCAGATTCGAAAAAATGTTTTAAGAAGCATATGACAAATATGGACAGAATTGTTACTAATACTCTGGGTCCATGTATCTAGTTAAGTGTCGTTCACTTCTCCTATTAAGGACGGACAGAAAATGCTAAATGGTGCTCGATTTTCGCAAAACCGTTAACTATATATTACAAGTCGAAATAACAAAATCATATTTTTCAAATTTCAACTAGATTAAATTGTATTATGTTACCCCCATGCGATTCAAAGAGGATCATCACAATTCGCATTTCATTAAGAGAGGCGATTTTTGTCTTAACCCCGAGAGAAATATGGAGAAAGCGTCTACATACTGGCGATATTACTTCAATCATAATTATAATCGGTGTCAAAACTCGTGTGTGAGCGATCATAAAGCCATGATAGGAGGTTCTAGCCTAACGCTTTGACGACTCCGAGTTGATAGGATTCACCCCCGGGACATTCCCCTCCCTCTGGCCTGCTCGAGTAATAGAGATCTACTACCTTTAAAATGAGTGCTACCTTGAAATGTTTGATATAGTTTTGGAAATGGATTTCTACTCATCACGTCACCCATGCTGGAGGATTTGAATTATAGATAGTTCTCTTAAATCTTGGCTTTGTGTTTTGGAAAGTAAACAAGTAATTTCGACAGGTAAACATAACTAGATACGATGCTATTCATGGCGTTCTATAAATTATGGACAAGTTTAAAGTTGAAAGGATTTCAATATTTGTAAACAACATTACATTTCCTGCGCAATCTAAAAATGTTTTTGTCATTATGACAAGTTATTAAAGACGATTATGATTTTTTAAATTCTTTTCCAATGCAAATGTACACTAACGCAAATTTGTTCTGAGTAAAGAAACAAATTCCACGGCCATGATTTTAATTCATTGACGTGTTTGATAATATGGAAATAGCTCTGTGATAAATGGAGTCTGTTTATAATCTTTGAAACGAAACGGGACAATTTCTATATTGAAATTGATCTTTTGGTACAAAAACTTCTTCACCAGAATAGAGTTTAATGTTAAACATGTCTTTTTTTTCATTTGGTTGTGGTATTATTTGACTATGTTATCAATTTAAATAATTGTTAACAATCTACAATCCTTAATCCTGCACTACCAATCATCATAGTTTGGTCCAAGATATCAAGACAAGCGATCTCGTATTACTCGTACTAAAATCCAAGGGTTAAACATAAAAAATGACCTAATACTAAACATATATTTGTAATATTTTATTATATGAATTGATAAAGATTCAAAGTGATTATAAAATACAAATCTTCAGAATGCGGCAAATTTAAAAAAAAAAAGTCTTTATATTATTATTATAATGGTAATAAAAAGAAAAGGGTGATAATATTTTTAACAGGTTATTGTATAATTATTATATGTTTTAACCTTTCTTTCTTCTTCTCTTAGTAATAACTATGAATCGAAAGTGTGTGCAGGTCTTATTATTGTAATGTAACGAATTAGACATTTCGCATATTGCAATAATGACATAATCAATACTTGTTTCTACCTGTAACAAAAAGAAAGTAGTGACAGCAGTGTAGGAGTTAACATAATTAACTGCTTTAACTGTCATATTTCCAAAAATAACAACATAATCATTACGTGGAGAGAATATTTGACATTTTATTCCCTTTTTATCAAGATGAGTCGGGAACACAAATTAGCACTATGCTGTTTCAGACATGATATATCCCTCTCTATATTGTCTAAAAACTCTCTGGAATGTCTAAGCATTGGGACACAACTGTAAATATACAGTAGAGTCAATCTTGATTCGAGTATACACGGGTTTTACACACACTGGATCACAGTACCTTATTATTATTTATATTTATGCAGTTAAATTAACATTTAATCATGATTTATATTCATCGTCAATAATTTATGATGAAATAACAAAGTACTGCGATTTATAAACAAAATGCTAGATGATTATCGTGAAATTGCCAAAATGGATAATGTAAGCAGTTTGAGTTTCCTTATGGCCAATCAAGAGAGCATAATGTTAAATCATTAAAATGACTTTGTCAGATATGTGTATCATTACTTGGTTACTTATAAACCTTTAAGAAATAAAGACAACATCAGACATCTGTAAATCCCAGGAGGTGTCCTATCACATCAGCCATGATCTAATTATCAGAATAATGTCATTATTTGGGGAGAGACTGGAATGTTTAACTCAAGGGTTGGTGTCGTTTACTCTTGCGAGGTCCCATAAGTGTAGTTCTGCCCCTGTTAGGACAAAATGTCAGATATTATAGAATTACTCCTCCATCATTCCCTATCTCCGTGGGGTGATCAGAACTAACACACCACTTAACAAGTCATGTTTCATGCGAGACACTTACACAATATGTGTGATTATGTCACTGAATTAGATGAATTCGTGTCAGGTATCTATATTCGTTGTAGACTCACTGAATTGTGCTTATAACGTATATAATGTGTCTGTATACTAGACTGAAGTTGGGAAAACTGAGTGTGACAGTTTTTCATAATGTATATAACGTATTTAGTATCATTATATAGTTCTCAATAATTCAATCATTTGCACTTGCCATGGTTTGAAGTAATGCCACGATGGGGGTTTTAGTTGCTTTAATTTAACATTATAAATGCCTGCATTCCCCGGAACATTATAAATGGTCATTATTCTCGAAACGTTGATAGTAGCCAATGGGCTTATAACGATGCATGAAATTTAGCTAAACTGCACCTGTCTGTCCTCACACTAAATATCCCCCTTTCCATAAAGGCGCTGTAGCACGTTTTTCTTACTGAAATAAAATGATCTCACGAAAAGTTAAATAAATGTTACCAATGGATAAATAATTCTCCTGAATCAATAAAAAGAGTGTACATTGTACGGTTAAGCCATGCGTGTCAATTTCCCTTTGCGTGGCCATTTTAATGAGTTCACATTAAAATGGCTGCTTGAAGGTAGTTCTTCTGTGTATCCGTACTTTTTGTTTCCAGAACATAAATCTCAAGTTGTTCATTCTATTTTATTTTTTTAACTTTATTTTTATTTTTTGCATTTGTTTTTTTTTTATGCAAGTTTCTGTATTCATATAAATTCCTAAGAAAACATGACTTTCTGGATAACAACATGTGATTGTGAACATTGTTGTTATCCATACACAAATTGTATTATGTATTCCACTTCATAAAGACACAACCTTAATGGGATTGTTATGTGTGGGCTGTTCCATGAAAACGCAACTGAGAATTGAGTTTTCAGAATATAACTCAAACGATGATCGCTGAAGGTCCAGCTCAATGAAACTTGCTATGGGAAACAATTATCATTATCTTTATATGTGGCTCTTGGATTTTTTATATTCATCAAACTGCTATTTTTGGATGTCTCCATGGAAACTCAACTTACAATTTCGTTTCCAGAACAAAATTTTAACTTTAAAGCAGAACTCAATTGAACCTGGCATGTTGAACAACCACTGTGTAGACTTATTTTATTACCAATTAACTGAAAGGCTTACAACAGTATTCATTAACGAAACTGTGAGTGATTAAGGGTTGTTTTGGGGATATATATGTATATGCATGTTTGAATCAAATATGCAAGCGATCACATTCTTTGAATAGAAAATAAATTATTGTAAAATGTAACCAATTTTTAAAAAATAATTTAAAACAGAATTACCATAATCAGGTTGTAGTGTAATAGTTTGAAAAGTATACTTATTACTGTCAAACTTGCCCAAAGCAAAAACATTTACCAGGATGCAACAGGTTGAAGAAAGAGTGCGTTTAATATCAGTAGGGGAGATGACTGCATTTCTCGTACTTCAATATGTCAAACGTTTTAGTTTAAATGATTAACCTGTTGTAATGCCTACCGTGGCCGTATCAACATCTGAGGAAAAACATATAACTGTAGCACCCCATAGTCATTAGTGTAGTCATTAGGACCAAGCTCTGATTTTGTTGACTGCTTTAACATTCTGTCTGGCGAAAAGAAATTAAATCTTTTGGGTCTTTTTTACATCATAAGTATCTGATTTGAATTGTGAGAAATTGCGTCAGAACATTTCGAACATTCGAAGTATCGCACAAGCAGCTACATCAAAATAAACTCTCTCTGTTATCTTCAATTGACATGACAAAGTTTACATGATTTATTCCCAAACGACCTGTGTGCACTCAAACAGGCCACTATTAACGCACCATCTAGATAATCACATCATAAATAATGTGAGATATTAGACTCTAGGCATCAGGGGAGTTTGGGGTTTGGGGAATAATTTGGTCAATTATGCCAGTTGATGTCTCTATTGAATTTTATCAAAAGTAATCAATTCAGTTCTTGATTTTCATCAAAGGTCCCAACAGAGATGGTCTCCACTGAGATGGTCTCCAGTGATATGGTCTCCACTGAGATGGTCTCCACTGAGATGGTCTCAACTGAGATGGTCTCCAGTGATATGGTCTCCACTGAGATGGTCTCCACTGATATGGTCCTTGTTGAAATGATTCTAAGATACTCATCTCAGAGATGGTCTAAAGCCACACATGTACGTTAATGTAAACAATAATCGCTCATAACCTGAATGATTCCAGGTAATATTCCTAATAGTTTCCATAAAACATAAGGATTATAGAATTTTCAAATCAATTGATACTATGTAAATTGGTGTTAAGTGATAATAAACAAAATTTTAACCAAGGCAAGACCAGACCATCATCATTAAATATATCAATTCACAAACAGAGATCACTGAGGAAACAATTCTGATATTACTGATTTTTAATGATATCTTGAAACTAACAGCCTCTAATACACTCGCAATGTCTCTTGAACTCGTCCAGAACATCAGACATGTCATTACACATCTACATGAGCATCTAAATCTTCTCACTAGTGAATTAAAGATCGCTAGTTTCAGTTAATATGTGAAGTATATCATATGATTAAAGATATTGTTTATCAACACTGAGTTGTATACGGTAACTTTTAATATGTACAGATCATATATCTTTTCCAAAGGGAAAATTGAACTATTCTAAATAAACAGTCATACTTTAATATAATGAAATTCATAATGAATTACTGTAACTCTAATGGTTTGAATAGTTATCATTCAATAATGATATAGAATGTAACACTTCAAGTAACAAAATTAAAGGTACATCCATTGTGTTGTTAGGGGTCACATATTCCAAACGTTATATATGGTGTTAGTTTATTGAGAAGTACCAACTGTTACCGAAAAATACCATTTTGATGATAGTCGACTATATTGACGAAAGTAAGGTAAAAGCAGTGATTTCTGATCGAAAACCAGACAATGCATTGCGACTGACGCGCGCCGATGAGTCAAACGTAATTTTGGAATCTTAGTTATAACAGACAAAGTGATAAATTTGGGTTGATCATGTGCATGTAAACAGGATGTGCAGTTTCAGACATGCATAATGATGTTTCTCTATTTTAATTAGAAACTAGTAATTATGATATATTTGGCGAATGGGGATGAATATACAAGCTGAGTTAATTTATTTGCACTGTACGTATTAAAGCCTAATAACATTTTATGAAACACAATGGATGCACCTTTAAGTGCACTCTGAGTGTCAGTAGCTTTATTTTAATACATTGTATACATTAATGATATAGCAGATGCATTGGATTGTTAAACATGCTTATTTGCTGATGAGTTGTTGTAGGGGACAATAAAGCATACTTTTTATTATCATATTTGATATTACTGTGATGAAGAGATTCCTCTATGTGTGCAACTCCGCTAATAATGCACCTCAACAGTGCAATCTATACAACATGTTACCGGGACTGCACGTATTTAAGCCCGTTATTGTACAGCTGCGAACCGGAAAGTTGTCCACCTACATGTGTTTCCTAGTGCAAATATCATATAAATTGACGTTCAATAAAATTACATCCCATACAATGACATCTTATATCCATGAGTAAAATAATCATTTTCAAACGTATCCTGTGATCGTCATGTCAGTGGTGTATGTTTATGAAATTTGGCATAAAGATATAGACAGAAGGGTTCAAATTTCTTTAAATTAAAATTTTACATATTTTGGAATAAAAGTTTTAATATCGACTCAGTGAGAACAATTTCATCACATATACATTGGATGAGTTTAAGATGAAATATAAGATGTATGTTTGTCTCAGTTGGTCCATTACTGAATATATCACAGAAGAAACTAAAAACTGTAGTTTTGAAAAGATTGCCTGCTAGGCTCGTCAAATAGCTGCCAACATTGTAACTGTTCACTAAGAGATATTAACTCTGATTATGGTATGGAACACTCAACTGTCTTATAATAATGCAAATTTGCAAAATAAGTTTTGATACAATGCTTTATAGGCATTCCAAATTACATTATATTTGCACTGAAATACGAATACACAAGTAAGTGAACAAACTTTCGGTAGGCAGCTGTACATTGGATTCTACACGAGCACCTCATGTCGTATCTGCGCCTCAGGAAAATGTGGAATACACAAGGGTCTTACAGTCCTCGACACCGTGGGAAAACACAGTGTTACTTATAGTGTGGTTGTTGACTCACAACACGATTTTCAAAACTCATCATGAATTTGTCAAGGTCGTACTGACAATCTTAACATACAATTCAATATGTTTCTTGTAACCTTGATGTAAGTTGTATTAAGATATGTACATGTATATGTATTTTAGGCGTGATTTAAGTTGCATTCTTGCCTTATGATATGATATGATATGATTTGATTCAAGTTGTATTCTTGCCTTATGATATGATATGATTTGATTCAAGTTGTATTCTTGCGTAATGATATGATATTGATTTGATTCAAGTTGTATTCTTGCTTAATGGTATATACATATATGTATTTTGTGGTCTAGTAACAGATGGGACTCAATACACAAAATCCCTGTCTGTCTACAATTTGAAAAATATCTTAAACCTGAATATTTTGTACATGTTCGTTGTATGTTGTGTGGTGATATCAAATGTCACAGATAATCGACAATAAATAAATTTAAAAAATTGTATCTGAATGGATTCTGTTTAATTGATGTATCACTGAACTATTTTAGACTGACGCTCATTCGGGACCTTTTGTGATGGATTAAAATTTAAATATGGATAGCATCAAAGGGAGACAACTTTAACAAAGCTAGCGCTGCTGTGACGGTTGCCATGATTTGTAAGATAGCTTTATCACAATTGAGTTCCAGTGAATGGTTTTACTAATCTAGAAGTGGATATGCTGGAAGGAGACATACCTTTAACTTCCGATGAGTGTGAAAAGTATGACAAAAGCTCCTTAATTTAGTCTTTTCAAAAAGAAGGAAAACGCCGTTGACACATAATTATCACAATGCCAGGAATTAGGATGTTTGTATTTAATCTCACATAGTCACCATTAATGTATTGAACAAGACGATATAAATAAAACAAATATCGTTGAAAATGAATGAGGAAAATTTATAATTGAAGTAGAAAACATCATTGCCATCATGAACACTTCAATAACATGGTAATGTTGATTCATGTTCAGATATGTGTCGCATGTATACGTCTGTATTCTAACAGAATTAAAATAAACAAAAAATACATGACAAGCCTTTTAAATACTGTCACAGTTTTGATGAGTATGGATGCAATCTACCTGACTTCCACTTCATGGGATTTGTAACAGCAGCTTATAACACGGAGCATCAATATACGCTGTATACATGTTTGTATAATAATATATTATTATGAATAAATAGATCTGTGACATGTCTCAACAAGATACCTTCTATTGACGGTTGAGCAGCAACGTTTCGTAAAAATGGAGTGTAATATGCGTTTATTTGTGACAATAAGATTATTTTTTTTAACACATTAAGACAATAAGACACTTTTTTTTAAAAACATTTATATATGAAAATAAGCTTTCATTCTTCATCATGCTACCTATCGACTTCCCAATACAAGGCATAACTCTTGCCAGTCTCCATTACTGGCTGATTTAGGTCTTGCAGTATTTCCTTAAGATATCTGTGCTTGGAAATCCGGGACCACTATGCATTTCAGGTGCAGCGATCCACTATTGTGACACAACAAACCGAGGGAAATACTGCAAGGCTTCATTCGCCCAGTAATGGAGACTGGCAAGAGTTATGCCTTGCGTTTGGAAGTTGCAGTTTACGTTGTGTAGATTTAATATTGATTTCAAAACTGAACGTATGGATTCTTCTAATAGGTACCGATTAGCATTAAAATAATATTATTTTAAAATGGGTTCACATGAGGTATATAGTGTGTAGAAGTAAATTCGTATTCAGATCATGGTATTTTTATCATTTAAAAGTACAAATGATCATATTTCAGGTTTGAAAAAGGTTTAAAGTAGCATATGACAAATATGGACAGAATTGTTACTAATACTCCGGGTCCATTTATCTGGTTATGTGTCGCACTCTTCTCCTATTAAGGACATGGTGCTCGATTTTCGCAAAACCTTCAACTATATATTACAAGTCGAAATAACAAAAACGTATTTTTCAAATTTCAACTAGATTAAATTGTAATAAGTTACCCCCAAGCGATTCAAAGAGTATCATCACAATTCGCATTTTATTAAGAGAGGCGCATTTGGTTCACTTTTTGTGAACCCCGAGAGAAATATGGAGAAAGCGTCTACATACTGACAATATTACTTCAATCACAATTAAAAACGCTGTCAAAACTCGTGTGTGAGCGATCATAACACCATGATAGGAGGTTCTAGCCGAACGCTTTGACGACTCCGAGTTGATAGGATTCACCCCCGGGACATCCCCCTCCCTCCGGCCTGCTCGAGTAATAGAGATCTATTACCTTTAAAATGAGTGCTTCCTTAAAAAGCTTGATATAGTTTTGGAAATCAATTTCTGCTCATCACGTCGCCCATGCTGGATGATTTGAATTATAGATACTTCTCTTAAATCTTGGCTTTGTGTTTTGGAAAGTAAACAAGTAGTTTCGACAGGTAAACATAACTAGAAACGGTGCTATTCTGGCGTTCTATAAATTATGGATGAGTTTGAAGTTGAAAGGATTTCAATATTTGTTAACAACATTAAATTTCCTGCACAATCTAAAATGTTTTTGTCATTGTGACAAGTTATTAAAGAAGATTATGATTTTGTTGATTCTTTTCCAATGTAAACGTACAATGACGCAAGGTTTTTCTAAGTAAAAAAACAACTTCTACGGCCATGATTTTTAATTCAGTGACGTGTCTGTTACTGTTTAATGATATGGAAATAGCTCTGCGATAAATGGAGGCTGATTATAATCTTTGTAACGAAACGGGACAAGTTCTATATTGAAATTGATCTTTTGGTACAAAAACTACTTCACCAGAATAGAGTGTAATGTTTAACATGTCTTTTTTTTCATTTGGTTGTGGTATTATTTGACTATGTTATCAATTTAAATACTTGTTAACAATCTACAATCCTTAATCCTGCACTTATACCAGTAATCATAGTTTTGTCCAAGATATCAAGATAAGCGATCTCGTATTACTCGTACTAAAATAATTAACCAATCTTTTTCATTTGGTAGTGGTATTATTTGACTATGTTATCAATTTAAATACATGTTCTACAATCTCTAATCATGCATAATTCAATTTTTACCTTTTACGTGAATTTAAACCAAGGGTTAAAAAAAATGACCTGATAGTAAACATATAATTGTAATATTTTATTATATGAATTGATAAAGTTTCAAAGTGGTTATAAAAACAACACTTTAGAATGCAGCAAATTGGGAAAAAAATGTCTTTATATTATAATGATAATTATAAGAAAAGGGTGATAATATATAACAGGTTATTGTATAATTATTATATCTTTTAACCTGGCTTTCTTCTCCTCTTAATGATAACTATGAATCGACAGTGAGTGCAGGTCTTATTATTGTAATGTAACGAATTAGACATTTCGCATATTGCAATAATGACATAATCAATACTTGTTTCTATCTGACAAGTAACAAAAATAAAGTAGTGACAGGAGTGTAGGAGTTAACATAATTAACTGCTTTAACTGTCATATTTCCAAAACAACAACATATTCATTACGTGGAGAGAATATTTGACATTGAATTCCCCTTTTATCAATACAAGATGAGCCGGGAACATTATACCGTTTCAGACATGATATCCTTCTCTATATTGTCTAAAAACTAATTGGAATAGATGTCTAAGCATTGGGACACAACCGACATGCGAATATATAAATATACAGTAGAATCAATCTTTTATTTGAGTACGCAAGGGTTTTACACACACTGGATCAAAGTACCTTATTATTAATCATATAGGGAAAACTTACCGAGGTTCGGACAGTGTTCTGATTCAAATATTATGAAAGACCTTGAAATAAAAAATTATCTGTAAAATGTCAATTTCAGCAAATCAAAATATCAAATATAAAGTATTGTACTCGATTTCGACAAAAATATGCTGAATTGCTTTATATTTACGGGGAAAAAAACGGTTTCTGTTGGGTATACACTGGATCACAGTACCTTATTTTTAATCATATATAGGGAGTAAAAATAAACATTTATCATTTAAGATTAAGATTTATAGGCGATAATACCTTTGATAATTTATAGTTGATCATGAAATCACAAAGTTCGGAGATTTATAAACAAAATGGCACATGATTAATGTGAAATTGTCAAAATGGATAATGTAAGCAGTTTGAGTTTCCTTCTAGCTAATCAAGAAAGAACATAATGTTAAATCAAGAAAATGACTTTGTCAGATATGTGTACCAGTACTCGGTTACTTATAAACCCTTAAGAAATAAAGACACTATCAGACATCTGTAAATCCCAGGAGGAGTCCTATCACATCAGCCATGATCTAATTATCAGAATAATGTCATTATTTGGGGAGAGACTGGAATGTTTAACTCAAGGATGGGTGTCATTTACTCTTGCGAGGTCCCACAGGTGTAGTTCTGCCCCTGTTAGGACAAAATGTCAGATATTATAGAATTACTCCTCCGTCATCCCCTATCTCCGTAGTGTGATCAGAACTAACACTCCACTTAACAAGTCATGTTTCAAGTGAGACCGTTACACAATGTGTGTTTTATGTCACTGAATTAGATGAATTTTTGTGTAAACAATTCCTGTATTGGTTTAAGTGGTTGGATGAATTCGTGTCAGGTATCCATATTCGTTGTAGACTCATTGAGTTGTGCTTATAAGGTATATAATAAAGGCTGTATAGACAGTATAGATTGAAGTTGGGAAAACTGAGTATGACAGTTTTTCATAATGTATATAACGTATTTAGTATTATTATATAGTTCTCAATAATTCAATCATTTGCACTTGCCATGGTTTTGGATATGTTGGCGTTGAAGTAATGGGTTTTTAGTTGCTTTAATTTAACATTATAATTGCCTGCATTCCCCAGAACATTATAAATAGTCCTTATTCTCGAAACTTTGGTAGTAGCCATTGGGCTTATAACGGTGACGCTGCATTAAATTTAGCTAAACGGCACCTGTCTGTGCTCACACTAAATATCCCCCTTTCCTTAAAGGCGCTGTAGCACATTTTTCTTACTGAAATAAAATGATCTCACGAAAAGGTAAATAAATGTTACCAATGGATAAATAATTCTCCTTCTAAAACGAATGTACATTGTACGGTTAAGCCATGCGTGTCCATTTCCCTTTGCGTGGCCATTTTAATGTGTTCACATTAAAATGGCTGCTTGAAGGAAGTTCAAGTGATCTGGCTGATGTAGAGTTTTAATATGGTACCATGATAGAATGGTCAACCAATTTGCTGTCTGAATTCTCAAATTCGCATGGGGCCTACAAATTTACCGCTCACAGTGAAGAGTTCCATACCAATGTCGTTTTATATGTCGCACCATTTTCTTTCATTATGGATTACCGTTTTTTATGGATACTGCTTATCGGGTCGGGTAATAAGATGTTTATCATCTAACATAACAATATATTGTATAAACTTTAATAATAAATAGTAAATTTAGATAAACTAAATACGCAAAAAAACGTGTTACAGCGCCTTTAACATCACATCTGGTATAGTCTCACGCTAAGACTGATCCTTTAATGAACGAGACTAGTGTTCTGCCCAACTCCCTCATTCTTATTTGATTCAATTGGAACTCATTAAAAATGGCAACATTCCAATCACAATCCATTATTCAAATGTTTTATCACACGTGAAGTGACAAAATACCATGCTGTAGTACTCGCAGTGAAATGTTCATGTCAATATAAAAGCAATAAACTGTAAATTCCAGTGGGTTTGTACTCATTTACAGGCTGATATACCGGTAATATGTTCTAGTGAGTTTAAACTTACTTCTGTCAACTGTACACATTGTACATATTTGAACTCTGTTGTAACATTAATGGTTTTGATAGTGTAATATGTGGGGACAACTTTTCTCAGAAACGGTTTCAGACAGGATAACCAAATTTTGTGTCAGGCTTGAGGGCATACATAGCTTGATAGAATTCGAAAATGAGAAGCATGCTTCTATTTTTACCAAAGCGAATTCAGTTAAGTTCCATCAGTGCACCAGGTTTATTGAGAATTATGGCGGGGGATGTTGAAGACTCCTTGTTGTGTATGCTTACACATGATTGAACAATTGTCTTATAACTAGATAATGACAAACTGCGTGTGAAGTCTTGTGTTAAATCAAATAATTTTTTCTCAGAAATGTTCCATTGTAATATTGGGGTACGTCAGGGATGTGTTCTTAGTCCTCTTTTGTTCTCAATGTTTATTAACGAGTTAGTTGATACAATTGAGTCTGATTGCTATCCTGGTATCCAACTTCACCCTGAGTTAACTCAATTATTCCTCCTCTTGTTTGCAGATGACGTTATCCTTCTATCGGACAGTATTTATGGTCTGCAAAAACGTATTAATGTTCTGGAACAGCATTGTATTGATTATAATCTTACAGTTAATCTGGATAAATCTCAAATTGTTGTGTTTAGAAAAGGTGGAAAGCTTTCTAAGAGAGAGAAATGGTTTCTAGGAGGTTCTCAAATAGAATGTGTTCCTTCATATAAGTACTTGGGTGTGCAGTTTTCTCACACGCTTGCCTGGTATAAACATTTCCACAATTCCATGTTGCAATCAAAAAAGGCTTTGTTTAGTATCATTAGGTCTCTATCAAAGTTACATACTTTGAATCACCAAGTATATTTTAGAATCTTTGACTCTAAGGTAACACCAATTCTCCTGTATGGGGCGGAGGTGTGGGGGTTGGATTGTAATGTTACTTCAAGTGTGGAGAAAGTTCAGACTCTGGCATGTAAACATTTACTTGGTGTTAAATCATCTACATCCAATCAGGTTGTTCGTGGGGAATGTGGCAGATATCCCATGTTTATATATGCCTACAAACGATGTATTAAGTATTGGTATAAGTTGTTGAACATGCCAGTATCTCGTTTTCCTAAAAAGTGTTATAATTTAATGTTGCTGGATGTTGCGCATGGTAAAATTAATTGGGCCTCTAAGCTTAGGTTTCTATTAAATAGTATGGGATTCGGTTTTGTTTGGGATAGTCAGTTTATTTCTCACTTCGAGTCCTTTCTTTCTGAATTCATGGCAAGAGCACAAGATATGTATGTACAGGGTTGGCATGAATCATTAACGGCTAGCTCCAAGAGTTGTTCATATTCATATTATAAACATGTATTTTGTGCTGAGATTTATCTTAGCTGTATAGATATCAAGAAATTCCGTATTGCTCTTGCACAATTTCGTTGCAGTTCTCATCAATTAAATATTGAAACTGGTAGATATATCAATAAACCAAGGCATCTTAGATTTTGTCACATTTGCACGGAGGATGTTATCGAAGATGAATATCATTTCCTTCTTATTTGTTCTGCCTATGACCATCTCCGTTTATTATATATTCCTCGTCATTATTACACTCATCCCTCATTGTATAAATTTAATAATTTGATGTCTGTTGACAACATACATGTATTACGAAATTTGGCTATGTATGTTTACCATGCAAATATGCTTCGAAGAAGCCTCTTGGTGGCTGTAGAATAAATTCATTGTATTATGGGCCGATGGCCTACATACATCTGAATAAAGAATTGAATTGAATTGACAAACTGCGTATTATATATGACAAAAAATGTTTGTGGAACATCGATGTGGAATCTTTGAGTTCAGGACCAATTTGATGACATGTTTGATTTGAACATTAATCCGTCAACTGCACTCTCTGTGGGGAAACATTCTGAGAGTATCAAGAGATATTAGCAGAGATCGAGTTACTAAACAAGGTTGGACAAGCACAAAGGAAAGCTTTATTTAATAATCTTTATCCATGACTAGTTTGCTCTAAGGGAGTGTCCACGATTTTCAGTATCTTTGCTGAATGTTGCAATGGACAGATGTCACAATATAAATATCTGTACACGTCTTCCTCCTGTTATTGAAATTATCGCGACCACAACGAAGTTGGTTTTGATACAGGAATGACCTCCGTTCTTCCGTGCACTTGTGCTTCTGTATATCCGTACTTTTCGTTTCCTGACAATAACTCTAACGTTGTTAATTATATTTTCAAATTTTATGCATAAAAAAACGTGTAAATGTGACTTTTGGAGTTTTCAACTTAACGGTTTTGTTATGTGTGATCATTTCCATGGAAATTCAAATGACAGTTGCCTTTTTAGAATAGAACTCAAACATTGATCCCGAAAGTCGTAGTTCAATGAAACTTGGTATAGGAAACAGTATTATGTTTGTATGTGACTCTTGTTTTTTTAAACTTATTCATTGGACCTTATTTACAATATTGAAACTCGTTTCTAGAACATAATTTCAAACATTTAAGGCTGAGCTCAATGACAAATGTCTTTTTCAACAATTATCTTGTATCTTGTACATGTAGGCCTTATTTATTACCAATGAATTGAAAAGCTGACAATAATGTTGAATAACAAAAGTGTGAGTGATCAAGGATTGGTTCAAGAATCAAGCTTCAAAAGCATTGTTGAAAATATTTAACACTTTTGCCACTTGGCAGGATATATGCATGTCTCAATCAAATATCCTGCAGATGAGCAGATCCTGAGAACCGACCGCGACTAATGCTTCAATAACATACATTATTGTAAGTTTTAATAAGCGTTTAAAGCAGAATTACCACAATAAGTCAAAGTTGTAATGTAGTAGTTTGAAAAGCAGGCCATTCCAGACAAACTCGTCCGAGGCAAAAACAGTCAGACGGACAGATATTTTACTTAGTAATAGGCCCATAATTCTTTGTAGTCAAGCACTTTGTAATGTATAGAATAGAAGTATAGAATAATACATCCTTTATGATATTGGCATTATTACTTTGCAAATTGATATAAAATAATAGTAAGAGATTTGCTGAAAGTTTTGGATATGTTTTTAATTCTAATATCATAGTTTGTATCACAAACATAAAATGCACGCCACTCATCTTCAACAACAAACATACCATTTAATTTATAGAATACATAATGCTCTCATTATATGCTACATTTGTGTATCTACCAGTTTTTGCTGACTATTTAAAATTACAACATCGAATTCTGGCAAATATAAATATATAAAAATGTTTAAATATTAAGGGTTGTCATAACTTATTGAGTAGCTCTCTACATTTAAAACAGATTTGAAATGCTTTTTGTAATGACACTTATTAATGTTATCCAGAGATGATTGCCAGAATGTGGATAAATTATCTTTTAATCTATATCTACATTCTGATAATATCAAGAGATATAACTGATTTTGTTGATGATATCTTGAATCAAACAACCTCTAATACACTGGCAATGTCTCTTGAACTCGTCTAGAATATCAGACACTGGTGTCATTATGCATCTACATGAGCATGTAAAATCTTCTCACTAGTTAATTTAACGTCGTTAGTTTCAGTTAATATTAAAGCAAAGCAGGAAGAAGCTATGTCAAGTATATCATATGATATATATTGTTTATCAACACTGAGTTGTATACGGTAACTTCAAATATGTACAGATCATATATCTATTCCCAAGGGAAAATTGAACTATTCTAAATATACAGTCATAATTTAGTATAATGAAATTGAAAAATAATTACTGTAACTCTAATGGTTTGAATAGTTATCATTCAATAATGATATAGAATGTAACCCTTCAAGTAACAAAATTAAAGGTACATCCATTGTGTTGTTAGGGGTCACATATTCCAAACATTATAAATGGTGTTACTTTTTCGAGAAGTACCAACTGTTACCGAAAACCACCATTTTGAGGATAGCCGACTTAGTGTATTGACGGAAGTAAGGTAAAAGCAGTGATTTCTGATCGAAAACCAGAAAATGCATCGCGACTGACGCGCGCCAATGAGTCAAATCTTAGTTATAACAGACAAAATGATAAATTTGGGTTGATCATGTTTAATAGGACATATAACTACCGTGCGTGTAAATGGGACGTGTAGTTTCAGTTTCTGCACATGCATAATGATGTTTCTCTATTTTAATTAGAAACTAGTAATTATGATATATTTGACAAATGCTGATGAATATGAAAGCTGAGTTAATTTATTTGCACTGTACGTATTAAAGCCTAATAACATTTTATGAAACACAATGGATGCACCTTTAAGTGCACTCTGAGTGCAAGTATCTCTATTTTAATACATTGTATTAATGATATAGCAGATGCATTGGATTGTTAAACATGCTTATTTGCTGATGAGTTGTTGTAGGGGACAATAAAGCATACTTTTTATTATCATATTTGATATTACTGTGATGAAGAGATTCCTCTATGTGTACAACTCTGCTAATAATGCACTTCAACAGTGCAATCTATAGAACATGTTACCGGGACTGCACGTATTTAAGCCCGTTATTGTACAGCTGCGAACCGAAAAGTTGTCCACCTACATGTGTTTCCTAGTGCAAATATCATATAAATTGACGTTCAATAAAATTACATCCCATAAAATGACATATTATATCCATGAGTAAAATAATCATTTTCAAACGTATCCTGTGATTGTCATGTCAGTGGTGTATGTTTATGAAATTTGGCACAATGATATAGACAGAAGGGTTCAAATTTCTTTAAATTAAAATTTTACATATTTTGGTATAAAAGTTTTAATATCGACTCAGTGAGAACAATTTCATCACAGATACATTGAATGAGTTTAAGATGAAATATAAGATGTATGTTTGTCTCAGTTGGTCACTTACTGAATATTTTACAGAAGAAACTAAAAACTGTAGTTTTGAAAAGGTTGCCTGCTAGGCTGGTCAAAGAGCTGCCAACATTGTAACTGTTCACTAAGAGATATTAAGTCTGATTATGGTATTGAACACTCAACTGTCTTCTAATAATGCAAATTTGCAAAATAAGTTTTCGCATTGATACAATGCTTTATAGGCATGCCAAATTACATTATATTTGCACTGAAATACGAATACACAAGTAAGTGAACAAACTTTCGGTAGGCAGCTGTACATTGGATTCTACACGAGCACCTCATGTCGTATCTGCGCCTCATGAAAATTTGGAATACACAAGGGTCTTACAGTCCTCGACACCGTGGGAAAACACCGTGTTACTTATAGTGTGGTTGTTGACTCTCAACACGATTTTCAAAACTTATCATGAATTTGTCATGGTCGTACTGACAATCTTAACATACAATTCAATATGTTTCTTATAACCTTGATTTAAGTTGCATTAAGATATGTACATGTAGATGTATTTTGGGGGTGATTAAGTTGTATTCTTGCGTTATGATATGATATGATATGATATGATTTGATTTAAGTTGTATTCTTGCCTTATGATATGATATGATATGATTCAAGTTGTATTCTTGCCTTATGATATGATATGATATGATTCAAGTTGTATTCTTGCGCTATGATATGATATTGATTTGATTCAAGTTGTATTCTTGCGTTATGATATGAAATGATACATTTTTATTCAAGTTGTATTCTTGCTTAATGATATATACATATATGTATTTTGTGGTCTAGTAACAGATGGGACTCAATACACAAAATCTCTGTCTGTCAACAATTTGTAAAATATCTTAAACCTGAATATTTTGTACATGTTCGTTGTGCATGTTGTGTGATGATATTAAATGTCACAGATAATCGACACTAAATGAATTTAAATAATTGAATTTGAATGGATTCTGTTTCGTTGTATCACTGAACTACTTTAGACTGACGCTCATCCGGGACCTTTTGTGATGGATTAAAATTTAAATATGGATAGCATCAAAGGGAGACAACTTTTACAAAGCTAGCGCTGCTGTGCCGGTTGCCATGGTTTGTAAGATAGCTTTATCACAATTGAGTTCCAGTGAATGGTTTTACTAATCTAGAAGTGGATATGCTGGACGGAGACATACCTTTAACTTCCAATGAGTGTGAAAAGTGTTAGTCTTTTCACGAAGAAGGAAATCGTCGTTGACACATAATTATCACAATGCCAGGAATTAGGATGTTTGTATTTAATCTCACATAGTGACCAATAATGTATTGAACAAGACGATATAAATAAAACAATTATTGTTGAAAATGAATGAGGGGAATTTATAATTGAAGTAGAAAACATCATTGCCATCATGAACACTTCAATAACATGGTAATGTTGATTTATGTTCAGATATGTATCCTAACTGAACTAAGATAAACACAAAATACATGACAGGTCTTTTAAATACTGTCACAGTGTATGGATGTCAATGTACCTGACTTATCAAGACTTTCACTTCATGGGATGTGTAACAGCAGCTTATAGCACAGAGCATCAACATACGCTGTATACATGTTTGTATAATATCTTATTTTATGAATACATAGATCTGTGACATGTCTCAACAAGATACCTTCTATTTGACGTTTGAGCAGCAACGTTTCGTAAAAATGGAGGGTAATATGTGCATATATTTGTGACAATAAGACTCCTTTAAAGAATATTTTCTAAAACATTGATATATGAAAATAAGCTTTCATTCTTCACCATGCTACCCAACTTCCCAATGCAAGGCATAACTCTTGCCAATATCCATGCATTACTGGCTGATTTAGGCCTTGCAGTATTTCCTTAAGATCTCTGTGCTTGGAAATCCGGGACCACTATGCATTTCAGGTGCAGCGATCCACTATCGTGACACAACAAACCGAGGGAAATACTACAAGGCTTCAATCGCCCAGTAATGGAGACTGGCAAGAGTTATGCCTTGCGTTTGGAAGTTGCAGTTTACGTTGTGTAGATTATTGATTTCAGAACTGAACGTATGGATTCTTCTAATAGGTACCGATTAGCATTAAAATAACATTATTTTAAAATGGGTTCACATGAGGTATATAGTGTGTAGAAGTAAATTCGTATTCAGATCATGATATTTTTATCATTTAAAAGTACAAATGATCATATTTCAAGGTTTAAAGAAGCATATGACAAATATTGACAGAATTGTTACTAATACTCCGGGTCCATTTTTCTGGTTATTTGTCGCACACTTCTCCTATTAATGACAGGATAATGCTAAATGGTGCTCGATTTTCGCAAAACCTTCAACTATATATTACAAGTCGAAATAACAAAAACATATTTTTCAAATTTCAACTAGATTAAAATGTATTATGTTACCCCCATGCGATTCAAAGAGGATCATCACAATTCGCATTTCATTAAGAGAGGCGATTTTTGTCATTTTTTCTTAACCCCGAGAGAAATATGGAGAAAGCGTCTACATATTGACGATATTACTTCAATCACAATTATAACCGGTGTCAAAACTCGTGTGTGAGCGATCATAAAGCAATGATAGGAGGTTCTAGCCTAACGCTTTGACGACTCCTAGTTGATAGGATTCACCCCCGGGACATTCCCCTCCCTCCGGCCTGCTCGAGTAATAGAGATCTATTACCTTTAAAATGAGTGCTTCCTCAAAAAGCTTGATATAGTTTTGGAAATGGATTTCTACTCATCACGTCGCCCATGCTGGAGGATTTGAATTATAGATACTTCTCTTAAATCTTGGCTTTGTGTTTTTTAAAGTAAACAAGTAATTTCGACAGGTAAACATAACTAGATACGATGCTATTCTGGCGTTCTATAAATTATGGACAAGTTTAAAGTTGAAAGGATTTCAATATTTGTAAACAACATTAAATTTCCTGCGCAATCTAAAAATGTTTTTGTCATTATGACAAATTATTAAAGACGATTATGATTTTGTTGATTCTTTTCCAATGCAAACGTACAATGACGCAAGGTTTTTCTAAGTAAAAAACAACTTCTACGGCCATGATTTTAATTCAGTGACGTGTCTGTTACTGTTTGATGATATTGAAATAGCTCTGTGATAAATGGAGTCTGTTTATAATCTTTGAAACGAAACGGGACAAGTTCTATATTGAAATTGATCTTTTGGTTAAAAAAATACTTCACCAGAATAGAGTGTAATGTTTAACATGTCTTTTTTTTCATTTGGTTGTGGTATTATTTGACTATGTTATCAATTTAAATAATTGTTAACAATCTACAATCCTTAATCCTGCACTTATACCACTAATCATAGTTTGGTCCAAGATATCAAGATAAGCGATCTCGTATTACTCGTACTAAAATAATTAACCAATCTTTTTCATTTGGTAGTGGTATTATTTGACTATGTTATCAATTTAAATACATGTTCTTCAATCTCTAATCATGCATAATTAAATTTTTACATTTTACGTGAATTTAAACCAAGGGTTAAAAATGAAAAATGACCTAATAGCAAACATATAATTTTAATATTTTATTATATGAATTGATAAAGTTTCTAAGTGGTTATAAAAAACAACTTTGAGAATGTGGCAAATTGAAAAAAAAATGTCTATTATGATAATTATAAGAAAAGGGTGATAATATTTTTTAACGGGTTATTGTATAATTATTATATCTTTTAACCTTTCTTTCTTCTTCTTTTAGTGATAACTATGAATCGAAAGTGTGTGCAGGTCTTATTGTAATGTAACGAATTAGACATTTCGCATATTGCAATAATGACATAATCAATACTTGTTTCTATCTGACATGTAACAAAAATAAAGTAGTGACGGTAGTGTAGGAGTTAACATAATTAACTGCTTTAACTGTCAAATTTCCAAAATAACAACATATTCATTACGTGGAGAGAATATTTGACATTTAATTCCCTTTTTATCAATACAAGATGAGTCGGGAACACTAATTAGCACTATACCGTTTCAGACATGATATATCCTGCACTGGACCCAAAAACCTTATTATTATTTATATTTAGTGAGTTAAATTAACATTTAATTATGATTTATATTTATCGTCAATAATTTATGATGAAATAACAAAGTAGTGCGATTTATAAACAAAATGCTAGATGATTATCGTAAAATTGCCAAAATGGATGTGTACGCAGTTTGAGTTTCCTTATGGCCAATCAAGAGAGCATAATGTTAAATCATTAAAATGACTTTGTCAGATATGTGTACCAGTACTTGGTTACTTATAAACCTTTAAGAAATAAAGACAACATCAGACATCTGTAAATCCCAGGAGGTGTCCTATCACATCAGCCTTGATCTAATTATCAGAATAATGCCATTATTTGGGGAGAGACTGGAATGTTTAACTCAAGGATTGTTGTCATTTACTCTTGCGAGGTCCCATAAGTGTAGTTCTACCCCTGTTAGGACAAACTGTCAGATATTATAGAATTACTCCGACATCATTCCATATCTCCATGGGGTGATCAGAACTAACACACCACTTAACAAGTCATGTGAGACCGTTACAAAATATGTGTGATTATGTCACTGAATTAGATGATTTTTTGTGTAAACAATTCCTGTATGGGTTTAAGTGGTTGGATGAATTCGTGTCAGGTATCTATATTCATTGTAGACTCACTGAATTGTTCTTATAACTATATAATGTGTCTGTATACTAGACTGAAGTTTGGAAAACTGAGTATGACAGTTTTTCATAATGTATATAACGTATTTAGTATCATTATAAAGTTCTCAATAATTCAATCATTTTCACTTGCCATGGTTTGAAGTAATGCCCCGATGGCGTTTTTAGTTGCTTTAATTTGACATTATAATGCCTGCATTCCCCGGAACATTATAAATGGTCGTTATTCTCTAAACTTTGATAGTAGCCATTGGGCTTATAACGATGACGATGCATGAAATTTAGCTAAACGGCACCTGTCTGTGCTTACACTAAATGTCTCCCTTTCCTTAAAGGCGCTGTAGCACGATTTTCTTACCGAAATAAAGTGATCTCACGAAAAGGTAAATAAGTGTTACCAATGGATAAATAATTCTCCTGAATCCTCCTAGAGTTCTAAAACGAATGTACATTGCCATGCTTGTCCATTTCCCTTCGAGTGACCATTTTAATGTGTTCACACTACAATGGCTGCTTGAAGGTAGTTCAAGTGATCTAGCTGATGTAGAGTTTTAATATGGCACTATGGTAGAATGGTCAACCATCTTGCTGTGTGAATTCTCAAATTCGCATGGGGCCTACAAATCTACCGCTCACAGTGAAGAGTTCCACACCACTGTCGTTTTATATGTCTCACCATTTTCTTTCATTATGGATAACTGTTTTCTATGGATACTTCTTATCGGGTCGGTGATGAGATGTGTATCCTCTAACAAAACAATATACTGTATAAACTTTAATAATAAATAGTAAATTTAGATAAACTAAATACGCAAAAAAACGTGTTACAGCGCCTTTAACATCACATCTGGTATATACTCACGCTAAAACTGACCCTTTAATGAACGAGACTAATGAAAATGAATGTGTTCTGCCCAACCTCCCTCATTCTTAGTTGGTTCAATTGGAACTCATTAAAAATGGCAACATGCCAATCACAATCCATAATTCAAATGTTCCATCACACGTGAAGTGACAAAATACCATGTTGAAGTACTGAAGCAGTGAAATGTTCTTGTCAATATAGAAGCATTAAACTGTACATTCCAATGGGTTTGTACTCGTTTACAGGCTGATATACCGGTAATATGTTCTTGTGAGTTTAAACTTACTTCTGTCAGCTGTACACATTGAACTCTGTTGTAACATTAATGGTTTTGATACTGTAATATGTGGGGACAACTTTTCTCAGAAACGGTTTTAGACAGGATAACCAAATTTTGTGTGAGGCTTGAGGGCAAACATAGCTTGATAGAATTCGAAAATGAGAAGCATGCTTCTATTTTTACCAAAGCGAGTTCAGTTAAGTTCCACCAGTGCAATCAGGAGAAAGTTGCCAGGTTTATTGAGATTTATGGCGGGGGATGTTGATGACTCCTTGTGTATGCTTACACATGATTGAACAATTGTCTTTATAAATTATTCGAAGAATAACTGTTAACTAAATAATGACAAACTGCGTATATATGACAAAAAATGTTTGTGGAACATCGATGTGGAATCGTTGAGTTCAGGACCATTTTGATGACATGCTTGATTTGAACATTAATCCGTCAACTGCACTCTCTGTGGGGAAACATTCTGAGAGTATCAAGAGATATTAGCAGAGATCGAGTTACTAAACAAGGTTGGACAAGCACAAAGGAAAGCTTTATTAAATTAGCTTTCTCCTGGACTAGTTTGCTCTAAGGGAGTGTCCACGATTTTCAGTATCTTTGCTGAATGTTGCAAGGGATATATCTCACAATATAAGTATCTGTACACGTCGTTCTCCTGTTATTGAAATCATCGCGACCACAACGAAGTTGGTTTTGATATAGGAATGACCTCTGTTCTTCCATGCATTTGTGCTTCTGTAAATCCGTACATTTCGTTTCCTGAAAATAACTCTAAGCTTGTTAATCTATTTTCATATTTTATGCATAAAAAACGTGTAAATGTGCCTTTTGGAGTTTCGAACTTAATGTTTTTCTTATCTGTGATCATTTCAATGGAAATTCAAATGACAGTTGAGTTTTTAGAATAGAACTCAAACATTGATCCCGAAAGTCGTAGTTCAATGAAACTTGGTATAGGAAACAGTTATTATGTTTGTATGTGACTCTTGTTTTTTTTTAAATTATTCATTGGACGTTATTTTCAATATTGAAACTCAACTTTCAATTTCTTTTCAAATGTCAAACATTTAAGGCTGAGCTTAATGACAAATGTTTTTTAAAAAAAACAAAACAATTATCTTGATCTTGTACATGTAGGCCTAATGTATTACCAATGAATTGAAAAGCTGACAATAATGTTGAATAACAAAAGTGTGAGTGATTAAGGATTGGTTAAAGAATCAAGCTTCAAAAGCATTGTTGAAAAGTTTTGCCACTTGGCAGGATATATGCATGTCTCAATCAAATATCCTGCAGATGAGCAGATTCTGAGAACCGACCGCGAATAATGCTTCAATAACATACATCATTGTAAGCTTTAATAAGCGTTTAAAGCAGAATTACCACATTAAGTCAAGGTTGTAATGTAGTAGTTTGAAAAGCAGGCCATTCCAGACAAACTCGTCCGAGGCAAAAACAGTCAGACGGACATATATTTTATTCAGTAATAGGTCCAAAATACACATAATTCTAATGTACAATAATTGTAATGTATTGTAATGATTTGCCTTTCTTATCAAGAAAGTATAGAATAAGACATACATCCTTCATGATATTGGCATTATTACTTTGCAAATTTATATACAATCATAGTAGGAGATTTGCTGAAAGTTTTGGATATGTTTTTAATTCTAATATCACAGTATGTATCACAAACATAAAATGCACGCCACTCATCTTCAACAACATACATACCATTTAATTTATAGAATACATAATGCTCTCATTATATGCGACATTTGTGTATCTACCAGTTTTTGCTGACTATTTAAAATTACAACATCGAAATCTGGCAAATATAATTTTTAAATATTGAAATAATGTGGGTTGTCATAACTTATTGAGTAGCTCTCTACATTTAAAACAGATTTGAAATGCTTTTTGTAATGGCACTTATAAATGTTATCCAGAGATGATCGCCAGAATGTGGATAAATAATCTCTTAATCTATATCTAAATAATTTAAAAATAATTTGTAGTCATCCTGGCAATGAAAACAAACCCGAAGCACAATTGAAAAAAAAATATGTATAATTCTAGTTGCCAATGAAGTAGTGGGCAACTACACTGGTTATAACAACAAAACAAAAAAGCAAAAAAAAAAACCACCATGATTGGCACCGAGGCAGGAGTTGGTGTAATACCAATAGCGGAGATTTGCTAACTGATTCGTCAATTTACGAATAACCGTAACAGTATCAAACATAATATCATCAAAAACATCTCCCTGTAGTACCGAGTCATTAGGGTCAAGCTCTGATGTTGTTGACAGCAAGTTGATTCTTTTGCTTTTTACATCATGACTACCTCTTTTGAATTTTAAGACATCATGTTAGAATATTTCGAACATTTCAAATATTTAACTAGATGTAATATAAAAATACAATCTCTCTGGCATGACAAATTGACTAACTAACATGCTTTATTCCCACACAGCTTTCAGGCGTGTGCGTACTCAAACAGGCCACTACTTGTGCACAATCCAGATAATCACATTTGAAATAATGGGAGATATTAGACTCTAGTCATCAGGGGAGTTTGGGTTTGGGGAATAATTTGATCAATTATGCCAGTTGATTTCTCTGTTGCATCTTATCAAAAGTTTTCTTCTGGGTCCTTGATTTTCACCAAGGGTCCCCATTGAGATGGTCCTGACTGAGATGGTCCTAAAATGATCCCCGATGAAATAGTCTCCACTGAGATGGTATTGAGATGGTTCTCATCTAGATGGTCATGAGATGATCCTGAGGTGGTTCCCACTGAGTTTGTCCTGAGATGAACCTGAGGTGGTACCCACTGAGATGGTCCTGAGATGATCCTGAGGTGGTACCCACTGAGTTTGTCCTGAGATGATCCTGAGGTGGTACCCACTGAGTTTGTCCTGAGATGATCCTGAGGTGGTACCCACTGAGATTGTCCTGAGATGATCCTGAGGTGGTACCCACTGAGATGGTCCTGAGATGATCCTGAGGTGGTACCCACTGAGATGGTCGTCAGATGATTCTGAGGTGGTACCTACCGAGATGGTCCTGAGATGATCCTGAGGTGGTACCCACTGAGATGGTCTTGATGTTGTTTCTGAGTTTCAAACCCGTTATTTCCTCTCTTCCCCTCTTATTGATTCTGGTATCAATTCATCAATATTGACCCCCGAGGAAAGAAATCTGAGAATATCAAGTGATATAACTGGTGATTTAAGCCACACTGCTGATGATATGAGGTTGGTATCTTGAATCTAACAGCCGCCAAAAAAGTAATGTCTCCTGAATGTGTCTAAAATTTCAGACAATAATATCGTTACATCTTATGAATATCTCAAATATTCCCACTGGTTGCCTAGTTGATACAGTCTGATTAAAATAAACAGTTTTCTAAGGAATAAAAGTTGCAAAATAGTACATTTATCGGGATACGAACTCATATTGTTCGGAAGTTTACTCGAAAACCCAATCTTGTGGCGAGGAATCTATAAAACCAGTTCATATCCTGATATGAACTATTTTGCAGATTTCATTCCTCGGAATAGAGTCGATTTTAATCAAACTGATAGTTGACATTAAAGCAAAGCAGGGAACATTTTGTCAACTATCTCATATGATTGAAAATATGGGGATTCCTAAGAGAAAAATTAAGCAGCTTCAACGCACCTTGTTTCCGCACACTCTCAGTTGTCAGATTGGGAATAACATAGCCGTGTATAGCTGCTGTGTCCATTTTCAGTAACAGTGTCAAATATTTATTTTGGAGTTTTACACACACTTAAAGGAATAGGATCATTAAATTGTTGTAATAAACTTTATTTTATGATACAACTTTTTGGGTCTAAAATCTATTTAAAGTGAAAACTGCTATTTAAGTAGTTAGGTGACAAAATTGGCCTCCATTTTTTATTTATTTATTTTCTTTAAGGATCATTTGTACCATCGTCAACAATATATTTATCGATACAGTATCTATCCTTGTATTTCTTGGGTTCTAAGTAGTCACATTTTCTGTAATACAATTCATGATTACATACAAATATACCTGAAACATAATTCTTACTAAAACCATTTTCGGTAAATTCTACACACCATTTTCCAGTCAAGGACATAGTCTGTCATGTATTCTGAAATATTACATAGTTACATGTCTTATCACATTATATCAAATATAGGAACATTAACACAAGGCAAACTTACGGAAGCATCCTAGTGCCACAGTGAGAATTGTTTTACTATCACCTAATTAGAAGATACTTACTCCTAATTAGGACTTAGTTATCGCCTAATTAGGACATAACTTAGTCCTAATTAGGAAATAAGTAAGTCCTAATTAGGAGTTAGTATATCCTAATTAGGTGATACTAACTCCTAATTAGGAGATACTTACTCCTAATTAGGAGATACTAACTCCTAATTAGGACTTAGTTATTTCCTAATTAGGACTTAGTTAAGTCATAATTAGGCGATAACTAAGTCTTAATTAGGAGATAACTAAGTCCTAATTATGAGATATTAACTCCTAATTAGGAGATACTAACTCCTAATTAGGAGATACTAACTCCTAATTAGGAGATACTAACTCCTAATTAGGAGTTACCTATGTCCTAATTAGATGATAGTTATGTCCTAATTAGGCGATAACTAAGTCCTAATTAGGAGATAACTAAGTCCTAATTAGGAGATAACTAAGTCCTAATTAGGAGATATTAACTCCTAATTAGGAGATACTAACATCTAATTAGGAGATATCTCCTAATTAGGACTTAGTTATCTCCTAATTAGGACTTAGTTATCGCCTAATTAGGACATAACTATCACCTAATTAGGAGATATTAACTCCTAATTAGGAGATACTAACTCCTAATTAGGAGATACTAACTCCTAATTAGGAGATATCTCCTAATTAGAACTTAGTTATCTCCTAATTAGGACTTAGTTATCGGCTAATTAGGACATAACTATCACCTAATTAGGACATAGGTAACTCCTAATTAGGAGTTAGTATCTCCTAATTAGGAGTTAGTATCTCCTAATTAGGAGTTAGTATCTCCTAATTAGGAGTTAATATCTCCTAATTAGGACTTAGTTATCTCCTAATTAAGACTTAGTTATCGCATAATTATGACTTAACTTAGTCCTAATAAGGAAATAACTAAGGCCTAATTAGGAGTTAGTATCTCCTAATTAGGAGTTAGTATCTCCTAATTAGGAGTAAGTATCTCCTAATTAGGAGTTAGTATCACCTAATTAGGAGATACTAACTCCTAATTAGGACTTACTTATTTCCTTATTAGGACTTAGTTATGTCCTAATTAGGCGATAACTAAGTCCTAATTAGGAGTTAGTATCTCCTAATTAGGTGATAGTAAAACAATTCTCACTGTGGCACTAGGATGCTTCCGTACAAACTTAAATTCAGATATTATATTTTGAGAATTTATTTTCATTTCAGAGACGAAACGTGATGCTCTAAAGTTCTTATGTAGTCACATTGTGTAACGGTCTGACATGAAACAGAACTTGTTAACTACATGTGTGCTCTTATCACTCCGCGGAGACAAGATATGATGTAGGATTATTTCTATAATATCTGACATTTTGTCCCAATAGGGACACAACTATACTTAGGGGACTTCGTAAGGTTAAGTGCCACCCTTCCTTGAGTTAAACATTCCAGTCTCCTCTAGATAATGGCATTATTCTGATAATTAGATCATGGCTGATGCGATAGGGGGTCACCGGGGATGCTTCATCATCCAGGGTCATAAAGAGAACCGAAACATGTACAGGTCTAAAATCATAATTTTCATTTACTAAGCATGGTCATATAGTTAAGTTAAACACAACCCTCGTGTCATACTTGTTTTGGTTAAAAAGGGTTTCAGGGATTTGGCTGGTTTGTTCAGGTATCGTGTTGTCCCGAAATAACCTCCTTAGTCTGTGATCCTTATTAATGTGTTTAATGTAGTCAAATATGTTAAATATTTTAGACAAGCAATTTACTTTTTGCTCATCAGACCTGCACCTAGACTACGTTTAGTCTCAATTCAAATAGTTATACAAAATGGAGCCAAAAATTTAAAATGTTTAAACAGTTGTTTGAGTTATTACGTTTCAAGTCTTCACTTTAGAGTAACAATGATATGTACCAACAATGAAATTGACCTTTTAGGATTTGTCTTAAAGTACATTACAGATAGACCTCTCTTTGCTTATTCATTAAATGCCTAGCATTTGATATACAACATATGCTTATACCCACGAGAATGGAGTTTTCACGTTTTTAAAAATATATTTTTGTTTTAATTGAGTGTGTAAATATGAGTGTAATATGTTGATGACTTTGTATTTGACAGTTTGATAAAGACTAATATACATTCATGAAAAAGTTAAATAATGAGGAATGAACCCCTGCAAATGTGGAAAAATGATACGCCATAATCAGACATTGTTGATCATTCTAATGATAACAGCATTTGTTACTTCGTTGATATTTGATAAATATGTTTTATTATTTAAAAAGTTGCAAAACTAGTAGAATACAGCGTTCATCTTCTTTCACCTACTGCACAAATCAAATGGCTAATACTCCGATAGAACCTTCTCTTTAATCACGTATGGTATCTCAGATCACCCCATGGAGATGAGCAGTGTAGGATTATTTCTACAATATCAGACACCTTGTCCTAATAGGGACACAACAACTCCTCATACGTGCCATCCACATTTGAGTTTAACATCCAAATCTCTTCCAAAATATTTCTATTATTCTTATAATTAGATCTTGCCATTTTGATATGTCGTATTCGTTTTAACGAATGCACATATTACTAAGTTTTGTTTTTTTAATCAGCCACCATTTCTCATTACCGTTTGTAATAGCTAACGAAATTCTCCCTGGCGGTCCTTATAAATAATGTTTGAACACTCTGTGTTTTGTGTTTGACTGTTTTTAAAACGACATTCATACCCGTTGAAAGTATTTTGTCACACCATCCTAATCTGTTCTGTGTTTATGTAAATCACAGAATATATGTTTGTTATATGGTTGGAAACTAATAGCTGGTACAATGTATTTGAATATAATTTCAACAGTTGCAGTGCTACTATTTAATGCAATGAAATACATCACGTTACACATAAACAATAGCAGTTTATGTAAGTGAGATAGTGAGATATTAGAAAACGTTCTGTCCATCCGTCCATTGTACCATCCGTCCTTAAATCGCCTCCGTAGCAGAGACCCGAAAACAAGAAGGGCTAATATTAAATGTAAATATATTCTTGAAATATTATTCCATCAGCTATATTATGTTAAAAATAACCGAGCAAATTCCATTTACTGCAAGAAAAAGAGATATGTAGTTTTATTACATCCGGCCCAACATCACAGAAGCAGTAACTGCGTTACATTGAAATAGTCCCTGAGCAAGAAGGTGTCCCGGGGGTACGCCTGTCTGAAGAGTCGCGTGTCTATGGCAGTTCATGATTTTGATTTTGTTTAGGTGATGTCTAAATGTCCGAGTTTTCCTTTGAGAATGCATGTTAAAGCCCTACTCGGCATAGAATGTCAATATTTGATTCAGATAATTTGTAAAACGTTTGAGGCTATCAGGCTCAGTTGGTTTCCAATTTAATCAACTTTAACTGCATCACTCGGCTCTTTCATCATCATCAAAACATCATCAGCGAAATGTAACAACTTAGCAATATGTTTCTAAATGTAATTTTCTACAGTAACGAATTTTATTGACTTCTTCTGAAAATATAAATTGATTGGACTCAAGCTATTGACTTTTGTGAACAACGAGATTCAAATATTCAACCTTTTTACGCCTCTTGTTACACACTGTGCTAATTAAATTATTTCCACATGTCCTAAAACATTGTTCAATATAAAATACTGTTATTGTTACATGTTATATGTTACATCGTTACAATGGTTGCATTGTTTCATGCCGATTTCAATGTTTAACATATCTATATGCCGTGATTTAAAGCTAATTTAGTTCAGCCAGATGTGAGTTTATTTGACATTTTGAAAACCAGTTATGTACCTCGACTTTTTCGTAATTTTCGTAATTTTGTATGTTATTCAAATTAATGTACAAATCAAACACACATTAAATGTGATGTTTGTGTTAAAAGTTATAAATCATGTTACTTAATCGAGAAATACTGACTGTTGCCGAAAATTACAATTTTACTGCCAATATAAAGTGAAAGGAATTATTTCTGATCGAAAACCAAACAATATACCGTGGCCGAAGCGCCGCAATTAGTTTTTAAAAAATTGAAAACTTATTTAACAGACAAAATGAAATTGTTTGGTTGGTAATGTTTAATAGTACTACTACTGTGTCTGTAAGTAATTATCACATATTTGGCGATTGGAGTTCAATATGCAAGTCGAGTAGGATGACTTAAACTCAAATTAGCATATGACAAGGTATTGTGTCATGTATCAAAGCGAAATAGATATAATTAACAAACTGATTTAAATTTTACATAGTACTTCCTGTATATCTAGTAAGTTTCAAGAACGAGGGATGCTGACAATACAAATTGGTATATTCTGTTAATCCCTAACAACATGCTTAAATGACAACAAAGTTTGTCATTTGTCAAACATATATTCAACAAAAGTTCACAAAGGAATGATTAATGTGTTGAGTAAAAATGTCTGACGTCATGTCGTTTTGATGAATAGATAAACATACTAAATAAACAGAACACACCTTTAAAGATTCCTGATTAATGTGAAAGGATTTCCTTAATATATATATGTATTTTATGCGGATACATTATCGTGAGGTTTACGACTTAAGCTATACATTGTACAAATAATAAATGTATTTTACAAACAATATAACTTTCCTCATATTTGGATGATACAAAGTAGGAAGAAGCAGTTCTTTGTCGTATGAATATAACCCGTTTGAAATTATGTTATTTTAAATGGGAATTTATCATAAAGTTATAAATTCGATTTCACTTAGACGTGACGTGACAATATATTATTTTATCTATATGAAGTTATACAGAACACTATATATTATCATGTTTATCTTGTAGAAATGGTAAATAGGAGACGAACCAACAGGAACATACGATCTTTCTTTTTGTTATCAACAAAATAAAGAAAAAAATTCCACGTGAAGAAAAGATAATCTGATATGTCTGGTGATGTTTAAAAATGTAAAAATATTTACAGTGTTTATAACTCTCACGAGGAATAACTCAAATGTTTCAAATTCTGATTACATAAACACTTTTCCGAGCGTTGATACTCCTGTATCTTACATAGAGCACAAAGCTTCGTCTGTTAGACTGTAATTCTGTACATTAAATTAATGTACAGTATTTCCTCTAGTAGATATCCGTCATAATCAATGTTTTATATCTAATAGGCCTAGGCGATCGTAACAATAGATGCTATGTGTTCTATGGTTATTATGGTATGATACTGCTGGCTTAACTTAGATTCTGCAGCCTCGTATGAACGATGTTTCCCGAATAGGGCTGGGCAAAATGATGGCTTGGAATCAATTTAATTAGACAGTTGACAAATGCAAATTGGTCATGACGTGATACAAAATGTAATGTCTATTGGAGGAAATCTGGTATAAACTTATATCATGTTCAGTGCGTCGTCGAGTGCTTGCTAGATTAATGTGGACAGTCAGAGAAGAAACGAAACATTTATTCCTGGTTACAGATCTGACATGAGACAAGATCGCTATGCTTTGAAGTTATCAAAAAGCTATTTCGTGTGAGAGTTCTAGTGAAAGTTGTTTATCATTATGCTGACAAGGTAATGGCCTAAGCAGCTAAATGATCGTGACTTATGCAGCAACATAACTTATTTGTCTTTCCTCTCTCTGTTTATTGATGTTAATAACATGTAACATATTTATGTATGTACGCTCGTAAGTATTGCAAGACTTACATCATTCATTCCATTTACTTTTACAACAATTGTCTGAGTTAAGTCTTTTGCCTAATCCTCAAAAGTGAGCTTCGACTTTCATATTGTCGAACAACTAACATCTTCACAAAAGTCGTGAAGTGGGCCTACATGCACATGGAATTCACAGGTTGCTGATATAGTCACAATAGAAATACCGTAAAATACCAATAATTTGTATGCTTAATATAACTAAACTATCGTCACAATTCAAGCAAAGAGTTACAAGAAAATTCTGTAGGATGATGACAGTCGAGAAAAAATATTTTCGCATTCGTTGTCATAGCGACAGTGTAATTGACAAGCTCGCAGTTTTCAAAACCAGTGATATTGGGTTCTACTCATTGATGAAGATCAATAGGCACATGGAGACAAACATTTGACTGAATTTCATAACTATCCGACCATACTTAACTAAACAAAAAGTTTAGGTATAAACAATATCATTTTCAATATCACATAACTTTCACACCATCCAATAACAATTATATCCAATTTCATTCCAGCTGCGAGCTTGTCATGCTATGTGAACCGATTCAGCTAACCATACAGTGGAGCACAGTGGTGTAGTGGTAAGCGTGTTGGCCTCTCACGCCAATGACCTTGTTCGAATCCCGATTGAGACACCAAAAAGTAGTGATCTGGGTCTCATAATGTGTTGTATCCCAGGTCAAGGCACTTCATCATAGTACCATTGTCCACCCAGCTGTTTAAATGGGTACCTGAAAACGGGAATTATGGACCTAGTGTTGCTTAGTAGCGGCACCGAAAGTACAATCCCTTCAGAGTAATAATGTATCGCCAGTGAGCAGTACTTGCACTGGATAGTTGGCGTTGAAATGTACATTATTATTATACACGTTAGTCATAATATATTATAATTGCCTACCTGATAATAATAGATGCTCCGTTGTAATCATCAACTTTCAAGATTCTGAAATATCAGTAACACTTTTAGCAATGGAATCAACTTTAAATACTTTTATTCCAAAACAGATTGGTATCATTTTGACTATTTCAAACAATCACTTAACATTTGATCTAATCAACAAGTGTTAAAATGCAAGATCTAAAAGAAATGATTTTATTCTGAAAGCGTCTATAATTAAAATAAATATGATTGCTTGACAATACATGTACTTAACACATTTTAAGTGTCATTTTATTTAAACTCAATCCAGTTGATTCAATACAAACCAGAAAACATCTCAAATATTTGCGGTTCATGTGTCGTCCTTAAACGTCTGGTGACAGGTACATTTATAAACAGTTTCACTAGTTCTTTTATTACTTTTCAAATATTAATGGACAAACCGGAAACCTGACATGAGATAAGACGTGGGAAGTTACACTGATTCTGCCTCAGAGATGTTTAAGTGGTATTTGAGCCCGAAGCAAAATGTACATCGTTTAGAATTGTCACTTAAAAGAAATTGCACCACTGATAGAAAAAACAAGAGAGCAGATGATATCATTATATTGGTAAAAGCAGTGAGTCATGAGAAGAGGTAATTGCTGTAAAACTTACACACTGTTCCATTTGAAGCCACACAACGAATCAAGAAGAATGTTTTTACACCAAATCGATTCAAAACGTGTTTCACATTATCTGAATCAAATTTGAAATTTTATGGCACCCACCATCCACAAAACATGAATAATGGTTTTAAAAATTCGAAATCTCGAAGGAAAACGCAGACATGTTGACAACTCCCCAACATGATTGATAAATCCAATCTCATGAACTGCTACAGACACTTGACTCTTCACACAGGCGTACCCCAGGGACACCTTCTTGCTCGGGCACGCTTTCAGTGAAACGTGGTTACTGCCGGTGTTATGTTGGTCCCGTGATGTTGGTCCCTTAGTGTAATAAAACTGCATTTCCCTTGCAGTAAACGATATCAATGACTAGGTTTTTTTAATACTGAATTAAATTGATTAAGCTTAATATAATGTATTTTATGGAGTCATCTTTCATATTGGTCATAACGGTTTGAATTCACGTAGAATTGATTCTGACGGTTATGTCTCCGAACATGGTATTGTTAAATTGCTTTAAGGGTCTGCAGCATTATCCATGTTAACATTTATTGAATTTTGAACAATGTTCAGATTAACTTAATGGAGCTTCTATTCCAATCCATCCGTTGTAAGCACGGTAACCTCCTAATTTCTAGACAGTCATCAGCAGACACCTTATTCGGGTTGATACAGACTAGGATACTCAAGTAAACCATAGATTTTGTTCACAATTAAACTGCTATATTCAGCAAATTAAAGAAAAATGATAGTTCTATGCATTTCAAAATGGCATATAATAATAATACGATTAATAACTGTTAAGTACAACAGGACAAGGTATTTAACTGCTTTACCTAAAAAATGTTAATACAAACATATCATGCAACTCTCCGATGTCTGAATAAATTATTTCAAACTTAAATCGTTTTGAATAAAAAAAAAAAATGGTAATCATAAGCAGAGTGCACTAATTAACACTACTTATTTTTTTGTTATCTCCTACTGTAATGTATAAAACTGACTGTCTGTATATGGCTGTCTGTTACTGGAAAACCACCGACAGCAAATATATCCATAAACAGAAGAATCAATATTTGATTCGATTACACACGAGTTTTACACTAGCTGGACATTATTATTAATCATATATAGGGAGTTAAATTATCATTTAATCAAGATTCAGAATTATAGTCATGATAATATAGTCAACTACCTATCTATCTATCTATCTATCTATATTAAAATTTATATAGCGCAGGTATCCAGTTCACACTGCTCAAATGCGCTCCGAGGAGAAGTTGAATTCACAATGGATTGGTAATGAAGAAGTGGGTCTTTAGCTTTGCTTGAAGTTAGGCAGATTTTCATATCATACGATCACCATATGTTTTTGTACGTGTTGCTGTGACCTTTACCAGGTGACTGTCCTGGGACCTAAGTGATCTTGTTGGATTATAGTTTTCTACCAGTTCTGTAAGGTACTGTGGTGCCAGTCCATGCAGACATTTGAACATCAGAACAAGTATCTTGAAATTTATACGCAGACGTATAGGAAGCCAGTGGAGCTCCCGCAGCACCGGTGAGATGTGGTCGTTCTTCTTAGTTCGTGTGACTACTCTAGCTGCTGAGTTCTGGACCATCTGTAGCTTCTTTAAAAGACAATCAGGAAGGCCGTATAACAGAGCATTGCTGTAGTCCAAGCGAGAGGTGACATGTGCTTGTACAAGAGTGGCAGCAGCACTTCTGTCAATGTACTTCCTTATCAAGCCTATGTTTCGCAGATGATAAAAGGAGTTTTTGCAGATAGTGCTGACATGCTTTTCCAGGCTGAGTGTACTGTCGAAAATCACTCCCAGGTTTCGAGCTTCTTGACTAGGTTGTACGCTGCATTCGCCAATAACTACACTTTGCATCGGTCCAGCCAGTTTGGATTGTTTGGGACGCAAGACTAGGACTTCTGTCTTGTCGTCATTCACTACCGTTGTGTTTAACGTTCAGCATGACATAGCGAAGTATTGCGATGCCAGATGATTGTTGTAATCACTTTGTATGATGTAACCTGTACGATTTTCCTTATAATTAAGGAAACACAATGTTAAATCCTCGATATTTAGTTTGTCAGATATGTGTGCCTGTACTTAGTTACTTATAAACCTTTAAGAAATAAAGACACCATCAGACATCTGTAAATCCCGGGAGGTGTTCTATCACATCAGCCATGATCTAATTATCAGAATAATGCCATTATTTGGGGAGAGACTGGAATGTTTAACTCAAGGGTTGGTGTCGTTTACTCTGGCGAGGTCCCATAAGTGTAGTTCTGCCCCTGTAAGGACAAAATGTCAGATATTATAGAATTACTCAGACATCATTTCTCATCCCCGTAGGATGATCAGATCTAACAAACTAGCTTCTTAAACAAGTCATGTTACACAATGTGTCTGATTACGTCACTGAATTAAAGGAAGTTTGGTGTAAACAATTCCTGAATTGGTTGAAGTGGTTGAATGAATTCGTGTCAGGTATCTATATTCCTTGTAGATTCATCGAATTCTGTGTATAATGTATCATATGCATTATGCATCTATGTACTGCATATATCTTGGGAAACGTGATTATAGTTTCAACTTCAAGGTATTTAGTGGAAATCAATTGTCTTCTTGAAAACCTTTATTTGCATTTTTCATGGTTCAAAGTTTTGACGTGACGTCGTGAAAGGTTTCAAGTTACTTTTACATTTCAGATTTCCGATCCTTACCTCTGTTCTACATGGCTTGCAATCAAATGCAAAAAGGGAGGGTCCTGATTGTTTGCAACCGAATCGTGTTGTACAATCAGCGATGTCGTTGTAAAAGTGGCATTTGCCAATGACATGTCATAATGATAAAATAAATATAAGATAAACATTCTCTAGATGGGTTTTCCTCGAAATATGCTATTTGATTTTGTGAAAACTATTGATCATAAACAAAAATAAAGAAGACCAAATCAAAGACAAATACCAAAAGTAGTTCATTTGTGTTATTTACATCAGACATATTCGAAGGACATATCCTAATGAGAAAGACCCTTAAGAGCCACATGCTAAGATCTTTGAAGTCACTCGGTCGACGTCATTAAAAAGCAGGGATACAGTATGAGGTTCCCATTTCCCCCTGCTAGGGAATTTTGCTTGAGTCTAGAAATTCAGGCCATGTAGAACATAGGTTAGGATCGTAAATCTGAAGGGAGTAACCTCTGTTGGAAGAGAATGATTTATACATGCTTATTGCACAATCCACGTGAAACATTTGACTGAGAGTAATATTTATATATATATATATATATATATATATATATATATATATGACTTCATGTTTTAAAATTGGATAAATTGTAATATCAACAATGATATCAACATCTGCGCTACAAGTGTTGGAAGCTTTGCTAAGGCACAACAAGAAATTGTTCATGAGTTTAATTATACATTATTTGTTACTTTTTGAAAAAAAATTCAATTCATATGTTTTATTATTTTTTAAAAGTTTATAAAAAAGTATTTTTCATGTCACGTCTTCTCTGCTCTAGAACTGAGCCATGGACACTCATTTTTAACTTGATTTTCTGAAGAGAGAAGGGTGTTTTACAATTGGTGAAATTATTTTTCAAATACATTTCATCGACTTATTTGAGCAAAAAAACGTGCTACTGCCCCTTTAAGTATCTATGCGAAGAATAACTATTAACTAAATGAAAATGTACAGCTCATATCGAAAGTTTGATAACCTACTTGTGTATATTTGTGCCAATATCATCTTTTCGACATGTATTTGAAGCATCGTATCAACCCAAAAACTAAACCGATCACTATGCTTTTTTGCACTAGAAGAATACAGTTTAGTGCTCCATAACATAATCTGATTTGATAACTCAAAGTAAACAGTTACAACTGTGCAGCTCTTTGAAATGACCAGGGGTCAATCTATTCAAAACTACAGTTTTAATTTTCGTCTGTGAAATTTTCAGTAAGTCCTAGGTTAACCATACATCATATATTTAATTTCTACTCATGCATTTGTGATGTAAATATTCTCATTAAGTCGATATGAACACTTTTATTAGAAAAATAAGGACATTTGAATTTCAAATTTTGACCCCTTCGGTTTATTTCTTTATGCCAAATTTCATAAACATGCCCTACTGACGTGACGATTACAGGATACGTTTGATAATGATTTGTTTACACATTGGTATAGGATGGATCGCTGTCATTGTATGCAACTTGATTTAATTGCCGTTACGAAGAACGTAAATTTACATGATATTTGCACTAAGATACACATGTGATTGAACAAACTTTAGGTATGGAGCTGTATATCATATTACTACAACAGTTTGTGAAGCATCGCAGCAGAAGCGTTGAGTTCAGGACCATTTTGATGACATGCTTGATTTGAACATTAATCCGTCAACTGCACTCTCTGTGGAGAAACATTCTGAGAGTATCAAGACATATTAGCAGAGATCGAGTTACTAATAAAGGTTGGACTAGCACAAAGGAAAGCTTTTTTATTATTTTTATCGAGGGTTAGTCATGAAAACGCAACTGAGAATTGTGTTTTAAGAATATTACTCTAACGTTGATAACGGTCAAGCTCAATGAAACTTGGTATGGGAAACGATCATCAGCTTTATATGTGGTTTTTGGATTTTGTTTTATATTCATCAAACTTCTATTTTTGGATGTCTCGATGGAAACTCATGTTTCCAGAACAAAATTATAACTTTGAAGCAGAACTCAATTAAACCTGGGATGTTGAACAATCATTGTGTAGACTTATTTTATTACCAATAAACTGAAAAGCATGTCTGAATCAAATATCCTTCAAACGAGCACATTCTTTGAATAGAACAAAAATTATTGTAAAAAGTAATCAATTAAAAAAACCAATTTAAAACAGAATTACCATAATCAGGTTGTAATGTAATAGTTTGAAAAGCAGACTTATTACCGTCAAACTTGCCCAAAGCAAAAACATTTACCAGGATGCAACAGGTTGAAGAAAGAGTGCGTTTAATATCAGTAGGGGAGATGACTACATTTCTCGTATATGTCAAACGTTTTAGTTTAAATAATTAGCCTGTTGTAATTCCTACCCGTATCAACAACTGAGCAAAAACATCTCCCTGTAGTACACAGTCATTAGGACCAAGCTCTGATGTTGTTGACTGCTTTAACATTCGAAAAGAAATTGAATCTTTTGGTGGGTTTTTTTTTTTACATCATAGGTATCTGATTTGAATTGTGAGAAATAGCGTCAGAACAAAATAAACTAATTCTGTTATCTTCAATTGACATGACAAAGTTTACATGATTTATTCCCAAACGACCTGTGTGCACTCAAACAGGCCACTTTTAACGCACCATCTGGATAATCACATCAGAAATAATGTGAGATATTAGACTCTAGGCATCAGGGGAGTTTGGGGTTTGGGGAATAATTTGGTCAATTATGCCTGTTGATGTCTCTATTGAATTTTATCAAAAGTAATCAATTCAGTTCTTGATTTTCATCAAAGGTCCCAACAGAGATGGTCTCCACTGATATGGTCTCCACTGAGATGGTCCTAGTTGAAATGATTCTAAGATGCTCCTCACAGGGCTGGTCTAAAGCCACACAGGTACGTTATTCGTAAACAATAATCGCTCATACCCTGAATGATTCCCAGACTGTATTCCATATAGTTTCCATAAAACATAAGGATTATAGAATTTTCAAATCAATTGATACTATGTAAATTGGTGTTAAGTGATAATAAATCAAATTTTAACCAAGGCAAGACCAGACCATCACCATTAAATATATCAATTCATGAACAGAGATCGCTGAGGAAACAATTCTGATATTACTGATTTTTTTTATGATATCTTAAAACTAACAGCCTCTAATACACTCGCAATGCCTCTTTAACTCGTCCAGAATATCAGACACTGATGTCATTACACATCTACATGAACATCTAAAATCTTCGCCACTAGTGAATTTAAGATCGCTTGTTTCAGTTAATATGTGAAGTATATCATATGATTAAAGATATTGATTATCAACACTGAGTTGTATATGGTAACTTTCCAAAGGGAAAATTGAACTATTTTAAATATACAGTCATAATTTAGTATAATGAAATTGAAAATTAATTACTGTAACTCTAATGGTTTGAATAGTTATCATTCAATAATGATATAGAATGTAACACTTCAAGTAACAAAATTAAAGGTATACATCCATTGTGTTGTTGGGGGTCACATATTCCTAACGTGATATATGGTGTTACTTTATTGAGAAGTACCAACTGTTACCGAAAACCACCATTTTGATGATAGTCGACTATATTGACGAAAGTAAGGTAAAAGCAGTGATTTCTGATCGAAAACCAGACAATGCATCGCGACTCGCCAATGAGTCAAACGTTATTTTGGAATCTTAGTTATAACAGACAAAATGATAAATTTGGGTTGATCATGTGCATGTAAATGGGACGTGCAGTTTCAGTTTCTGCACATGCATAATGACGTTTCTCTATTTTAATTAGAAACTAGTAATTATGATATATTTGGGGATGAATATGCAAGCTGAGTTAATTTATTTGCACTGTACGTATTAAAGCCTAATAACATTTTATGAAACACAATGGATGCACCTTTAAGTGCACTCTTAGTGTCAGTAGCTTTATTTTAATACATTGTATACATTAATGATATAGCAGATGCATTAGATTGTTAAACATTCTTATTTGCTGATGAGTCGTTGTAGGGGACACTAAAGCATACTTTTTATTATCAAATGTGATATAACTGTGATGAAGAGATTCCTCTATGTGTGCAACTCTGCTAATAATGCACCTCAACAGTGCAATCTATTCAACCAGGGACCTTATATATAAGGTCCCTGATACAACATGTTACCGGGACTGCACGTATTTAAGCCCGTTGTTGTACAGCTGCGAACCGAAAAGTTGTTCACCTACATGTGTATCTTAGTGCAAATATCATATACATTGACGTTCATTGAAACGTCAATAAAATTACATCCCATTCAATGACATCTTATATCCATGAGTAAAATACTCATTTTCAAACGTATCCTGTGATCGTCGTGTCAGTGGTGTATGTTTATGAAATTTGGCATAATGATAAAGACAGAAGGGTTCAAATTTTTAAAATTTAAATTTTACATATTTTGGAATAAAAGTTTTAATATCGACTCAGTGAGAACAATTTCATCACAGATACATTGAATGAGTTTAAGATGAAATATAAGATGAAATATAAGATGTATGTTTGTCTCAGTTGGTCACTTACTGAATATAAACTGACGGGCAAAAGAAAGTATATCACTCACTTGTTTTCGATTAATTCAATATTTTAAAGAAATGAGATGCATTTAAGGATTTTTTTTACATGTTTTGTGCCTCTATCGAAGTATAACAGAAACAAATTGTATAACATCGCGTAGCGTAGCGGAGCGATGTTATACGAAATTAGTTGCTGTTATACTTCGATAGAGGCACAAAACATGTAAAACAATCCTTATAATTACAAAATCAACAAGTTTTTCTTTAAATATTTACAGAAATCTAATATATTTGTCATTTATCACGGGAGCCAGCAGCTTGTTACACGCAGCAATAAATGGCTGAATCAAAATTGAAGAATCCTTATTCTAAAACGGCCGAGGATTCAATTTCGTTTCCCCAGCATTCACATGCATACAATCAGGGTTCGTTTTATCTGGTTTACGCAATTTGTGATTAACCCTCATTAGCATATCACGCGACGTTCAAACATGGCTACCGTTTGCGAAGCGCAAGTGAATGAACAAGCTTGAGGACTTGTATCTATTAAAATGAAGTGTTCCCGGTGAACTTAATTGTCTCATTCGGAAAAGGAATGTATATTCCAGTTATCGGCGTAGGTTTGAAAACGAAATGAAATGTGTATATTTTATTTTGCATCAAAACGTTACGCTCAGTTGTAAGAACCGACTGACACGACCGTTTGTTCTGATGGATTGTGACGTCACAAGGTACGAATGCACGAGGTATGGTAGCACATTTTATCTGCATTCATCGAGAAATGGCAGCAGGTTTTTGAGAGCTCTCGTCCAATCAGAAACGCGGAAATTAGTGTAACAAACTCATTTTGTAATTATTTGATTATGGCACGATACAATAACACCTTTCGTAGGTTTGAATGACTTACTTGGTTACTGTTTTATTTTTTATCTAAAATATCATTATTTAAAGTAGACAGGGGTAAGAAATGAAATTTACACCAACATGACCCCTACCATGTTCAAAATGTTGTTAATGTGTGCAGGACGAAGCACATTTATTGATTTTCACACAGAGTATGTGTTATATGTCGATGAACAGTTGTGTTTTATCAAAATTAATTTGGGGGATCTCAAAATTTAGATTTTAAATTTTAATTTAAAAAAAGTTCAAACCGCGTAGAGGTATTCTTTGACTGATTTAATGTTTTGGACTAATTTCACAAATAGTCCGTTTTTTAAAACGATGTCGAAAACTCGAGATATTTGTCTTTGAAAATTATACATATGATAAATACAACTGATCCATATACTTTCTTTTGCCCGTCAGTGTATCATAGAAGAAACTAAAAACTGTAGTTTTGAAAAGATTGCCTGCTAGGCTCGTCGGCTGCCAGCATTGTAACTGTTCACTAAGAGATATTAAGTTTGATTATGGTATGGAACACTCAACTGTCTTCTAATAATGCAAATGTTCCAAAAAAATCGCATTGATACAATGCTTTAAAGGCATGCCAAATTACATTATATTTGCACTGAAATACGTATACACAAGTAAGTGAACAAACTTTCGGTAGACAGCTGTACATTGGATTCTACAGGAGCACCTCATGTCGTATCTGCGCCTCAGGAAAATTTGTAATACATAAGAGTCTCACAGTCCTCGACACCGTGGGAAAACACCGTGTTACTTATACAGTATAGTATTGTATAGTGTGGTTGTTGACTCACAACACGATTTTCAATACTCATCATTAATTTGTCAAGGTCGTTCTGACAACCTTAACATACAATTCAATATGTTTCTTGTGACCTTACATTAAGATATGTATATGTATTGTATTGAGGGTGATTTAAGTTGTATTCTTTGATATGATATGATTCAAGTTGTATTCTTGCGTTATGATACGATATGATTTGATTCAAGTTGTATTCGTGCGTTATGATATGATATGATATGATTCAAGCTGTATTCTTGCGTTATGAAATGATATGATTCCAGTTGTATTCGTGCGTTATGATATGATATGATATGATTCAAGCTGTATTCTTGCGTTATGATATGATATGATTCAAGTTGTATTCTTGCATTATGATATGATATGATTTGATTCAATTTGTATTCTTGCGTTATGATATGATATGATTCAAGTTGTATTATTGCGTTATGATATGATATGATTTGATTCAAGTTGTATTCTTGTGTTATGATATGATATGATTTGATTCAAGTTGTATTCTTGTGTTATGATATGATATGATTTGATTCAAGTTGTATTCTTGCGTTATGATATGATATGATTTGATTCAAGTTGTATTCTTGCGCTATGATATGATATGATTTGATTCAATTTGTATTCTTGCGTTATGATATGATATAATATGATTCAAGTTGTATTCTTGCGTTATGATATGATATGATTAAATTCAAGTTGTAATCTTGCGTTATGATATGATATGATTTGATCAAAGTTCAGTCCCTGTCTGTCTACAATTTAAAAAATATCTTAAACCTGATTTTGTTGTACATGTTCGTTGTATGTTGTGTGATGATATTAAATGTCACAGATACTCGACATTTAATACATTTAAATAATTGAATCTGGATGGATTCGGTTTCGTTGTTGAATCACTGAACTGCTTTAGACTGACGCTCATCCGGGACCTTTTGTGATGGATTAAAATTTAAATATGGATAGCATCAAAGGGAGACGGTTGCCATGATTTGTAAGATAGCTTTATCACATTTGAGTTCCAGTGAATGGTTTTACTAATCTAGAAGTGGATATGTTGGACGGAGACATACCTTTAACTTCCAATGAGTGTGAACAGTATGACAAAAGTTCGTTAATTTAGTCTTTTAAAAAAGAAGGAAAACGCCGTTGACAAATACTTATCACAATTCCAGGAATTAGGATGTATTTGTATTTATTCTCACATAGTGACCAATAATGTATTGAACAAGACGATATTAATAAAACAAATATTGTTGAAAATGAATGAGGGGAATTTATAATTGAAGTAGAAAACATCATTGCCATCATGAACACTTCAATAACATGGTAATGTTGATTTATGTTCAGATATGTATCCTAACTGAACTAAGATAAACACAAAATACATGACAGGTCTTTTAAATACTGTCACAGTGTATGGATGTCAATGTACCTGACTTATCAAGACTTTCACTTCATGGGATGTGTAACAGCAGTTTATAACACAGAGCATCAACATACGCTGTATACATGTTTGTATAATATGTTATGTTATGAATAAATAGATCTGTGACATGTCTCAACAAGATACCTTCTATTTGACGTTTGAGCAGCAACGTTTCGTAAAAATGGAGGGTAATATGTGCATATATTTGTGACAATAAGACTCCTTAAAAAATTTTTTTTAAAAACATTTATACATGAAAATAAGCTTTCATTCTTCATCATGCTACCTTTCAACTTCCCAATGCAAGGCAAAACTGTTGCCAATGTCCATGCATTACTGGCTGATTTAGGCCTTGCAGTATTTCCTTAAGATCACTGTGCTTGGAAATCCGGGCCCACTATGCATTTCAGATGCAGCGATCCACTATCTTGGCAAAACAAACCGAGGGAAATACTGCAAAGTTTAAATCGGCCAATTATGGAGACTGGAAAGAGTTATGCCTTGCGTTTTGAAGTTGCAGTTACGTTGTGTAGATTATTGATTTCAAAACTGAACGTATGGATTCTTCTAATAGGTACCGATTAGCATAAAATAAAATTATTTTAAAATGAGTTCACATGAGGTATATAGTGTGTAGAAGTAAATTCGTATTCAGATCATGATATTTTTATCATTTAAAAGTACAATTGATCATATTTCAGGTTCGAAAAAGGTTTAAAGAAGCATATGACAAATATGGACAGAATTGTTACTAATACTCCGGGTCCATGTATCCGGTTATGTGTCGCACACTTCTCCTATTAAGGACGGACAGAAAATGATAAATGGTGCTCGATTTTCGCAAAACCTTCAACTATATATTACCAGTCGAAATAACAAAAACATATTTTTCAAATTTTAACTAGATTAAATTGTATTATGTTACCCCCATGCGATTCAAAGAGGATCATCACAATTCGCATTTCATTAAGAGAGGCGATTTTTGTCACTTTTTCTTAACCCCGAGAGAAATATGGAGAAAGCGTCTACATATTGGCGATATTACTTTAATCACAATTATAACCACTGTCAAAACTCGTGTGTGAGCGATCATAACGCCATGATAGGAGGTTCTAGCCTAACGCTTTGACGACTCCGAGTTGATAGGATTCACCCCCGGGACATTCCCCTCCCTCCGGCCTGCTCGAGTAATAGAGATCTATTACCTTTAAAATGAGTGCTACCTTAAAAAGCTTGATATAGTTTTGGAAATTAATTTCTGCTCATCACGTCGCCCATGCTGGACGATTTGAATTATAGATACTTCTCTTAAATCTTGGCTTTGTGTTTTGGAAAGTAAACAAGTAATTTCGATAGGTAAACATAACTAGAAATGATGCTATTCTGGCGTTCTATAAATTATGGACCAGTTTAAAGTTGAAAGGATTTCAATATTTGTTAACAACATTAAATTTCCTGCGCAATCTAAAAACATTTTTGTCATTGTGACAAGTTATTAAAAACGATTATGATTTTGTTGATTCTATTCCAATGCAAACGTACACTAACGCAAATTTTGTCTAAGTAAAGAAACAAGTTCCACGTCCATGATTTTAATTCATTGACGTGTTTGATAATATGGAAATAGCTCTGTGATAAATGGAATCTGTTTATAATCTTTGAAACGAAACGAACAAGTTCTATATTGAATTTGATCTTTTGGTACAAAAACTACTTCACCAGAATAGACTTTATTGTTTAACATGTCTTAATTCTTTTTCATTTGGTTGTGGTACCATTTGACTGTGTTATCACTTTAAATACATGTTAACAATCTACAATCTTTAATCATGCACTTATGCCATTATAGTTTGGTCCAAGATATCAAGACAAGCGATATCTTATTACTCATAGTAAAATAATTAACCAATCTTTTACATTTGGTAGTGGTATTATTTGACTATGTTATCAATTTAAATACATGTTCTACAATCTCTAATCATGCGTATTTCATTTTTTACATTTTACGTGACTTTAAACCAAGGGCTAAAATAGAAAAATGACCTAATAGTAAACATATAATTGTATTATTTTATTTTATGAACAGATAAAGTTTCAAAGTGGTTATAAAAAACAACTCTTTAGAAAGTGGCAAATTGAAAAAAAAATGTCTTTATATTATAATGATAATTATAAGAAAAGGGTGATAATACTTTTTAACAGGTATAATTATTATATCTTTTAACCTTTCTTCTTCTCTTAGTGAGAAGAATGAATCGAAAGTGTGTGCAGGTCTTATTGTAATGTAACGAATTAGGCAGTTCGCATATTGCAATAATGACATAATCAATACTTGTTTCTATCTGACATGTAACAAAAAGAAAGTAGTGACAGTAGTGTAGGAGTTAACATAATTAACTGCTTTAACTGTCATATTTCCAAAATAACAACATATTCATTACGTGGAGAGAATATTTGACATTTAATTCCCTTTTTATCAATACAAGATGAGTCGGGAACACTAATTAGCACTATACAGTTTCAGACATGATATATCCTGCACTGGACCCAAGTACCTTATTATTATTTTTTATATTTAGTGAGTTAAATTAACATTTAATCATGATTTATATTTATCGTCAATAATTTATGATGAAATAACAAAGTACTGCGATTTATAAACAAAATGCTAGATGATTATCGTAAAATTGCCAAAGTGGAAATGTAAGCAGTTTGAGTTTCCTTATAGCCAATCAAGAAAGAACATAATGTTAAATCATTAGAATGACTTTGTCAGATGTGTGTACCAGTACTTGATAACTTATAAACCTTTAAGAAATAAAGACACCATCAGACGTCTGTAAATCCCAGGAGGTGACCTATCCAACGGCCATGATCTAATTATAAGAATAATGCCATTATTTGGGGAGAGACTGGAATTTTTAACTCAAGGATTGGTGTCATTTTACTCTTGCGAGGTCCCATAAGTGTAGTTCTACCCCTGTTAGGACAAACTGTCAGATATTATAGAATTACTCCGACATCATTCCATATCTCCATGGGGTGATCAGAACTAACACACCACTTAACAAGTCATGTTTCATGTGAGACCGTTACAAAATATGTGTGATTATGTCACTGAATTAGATGAATTTTTGTGTAAACAATTCCTGTATTGGTTTAAGTGGTTGGATGAATTCGTGTCAGGTATCTATATTCGTTGTAGACTCATTGAATTGTGCTTATAACGTATATAATGTGTCTGTATAAATATTTTCATCGTCCCATCTCTCCTTAACATCATATCTGGTATAGACTCATGCTAAAACCTACCCTTAATTAATTAACGAGACTAGTGTAAATAAATGTGTTCTGCCAAACTTCCATCATTCTTATTTGGTTCTCATTAAAATGGCAACATCCCAATCACAGTCCATAATTCAAATGTTCTGTCACAAATGTGACAAATTACCATGTTGAAGTACTCGCAGTGAAATGTTCATGTCAATTTAGAAGTAATAAACTGTTAATTCCAGTGGGTTTGTACTAGTTTACAGGCTGATATATCGGTAATATGTTCTAGTGAGTTCAAACCTACTTCTGTTAACTGTACACATTGTACATATTGGAATGTTTTGATTCTGTATTATGTGGGGACAACTTTTCTCAGAAACGGTTTCAGACAGGATCACACAATTTTGTGTGAGGCTTGAGTGCATACAAAGCTTGATAGAATTCGGAAATGAGAAGCATACTTCTATTTTTACCAAAGCGAATTCAGTAAATCTCCACCAGTGCAATCAGGAGAAAGTTGCAAGGTTTATTGAGAACCTATATGGCGGTGGATGTTGATGACCATGTCTTCTTGTTGTGTATGCTTACACATCATTGAACAATTGTCTTAATACTTTATTCGAAGAATAACTGTTAACTAGATAATGACAAACTGCGTATTATATATGACAAAAAATGTTTGTGGAACATCGATGTGGAATCGTTGAGTTCAGGACCATTTTGATGACTTCCTTGATTTGAACATTAATCCGTCAACTGCACTCCCTGTGGGGAAACATTCGGAGAGTATCAAGAGATATTAGCAGAGATCGAGTTACTAAACAAGGTTGGACAAGCCCAAAGGAAAGCTTTATTTAATTATTTTTATCCATGACTAGTTTGCTCTAAGGGAGTGGTCACGATTTTCAGTGTTTTTGCTGAATGTTGCAAGGGACAGATCTCACAATATAAGTATCTGTACACGTCATCCTCATGTTATTGAAATTATTGCTACCACAACGAAGTTGGTTTTGATACAGGAATGACCTCCGTTCTTCCGTGTACTTGTGTTTCTGTAAATCCATACATTTCGTTTTCTGACAATAACTCTAACGTTGTTAATTCTATTTTCATATTTTATGCATAAAACCATGTAAATGTGACTTTTGGAGTTTTCAACTGTTATGTGTGATCATTTCCATGGAAATTCAAATGACAGTTGCCTTTTTAGTATAGAACTCAAACATTGATCCCGAAAGTCGTAGTTCAATGAAACTTGGTATAGGAAACAGTTATTATGTTTGTATGTGACTCTTTTTTTATAAAATTATTCATTGGACGTTATTTTTAATATTGAAACTCAACTTTCAATTTCGTTTCCAATGTCAAACATTTAAGGCTGAGCTCAATGACAAGTGTTTTTTTTAAACAATTATCTTTTATCTTGTACATGTAGGCCTAATTTATTACCAATGAATTGAAAAGCTGACAATAATGTTGAATAACAAAAGTGTGAGTGATCAAGGATTGGTTCAAGAATCAAGCTTCAAAAGCATTGTTGAAAATATTTAACACTTTTGCCACTTGGCAGGATATATGCATGTCTCAATCAAATATCCTGCAGATGAGCAGATTCTGAGAACCGACCGCGAATAATGCTTCAATAACATACATCATTGTAAGCTTTAATAAGCGTTTAAAGCAGAATTACCACATTAAGTCAAGGTTGTAATGTAGTAGTTTGAAAAGCAGGCCATTCCAGACAAACTCGTCCGAGGCAAAAACAGTCAGACGGACAGATATTTTATTCAGTAATAGGTCCAAAATACACATAATTCTAATGTACAATAATTGTAATGTATTTAAGATGTGCCTTTCTTATCAAGAAAGTATAGAATAAGACATACATCCTTCATGATATTGGCATTATTACTTTGCAAATTGATATACAATCATAGTAGGAGATTTGCTGAAAGTTTTGGATATGTTTATAATTCTAATATCACAGTATGTATCACAAACATAAAATGCACGCCACTCATCTTCAACAAAATACATACCATTTAATTTATAGAATACATAATGCTCTCATTACATGCGACATTTGTGTATCTACCAGTTTTTGCTGACTATTTAAAATTACAACATCGAAATCTTGCAAATATAATTTTTAAATATTGAGGGTTGTCATAACTTATTGAGTAGCTCTCTACATTTAAAACAGATTTAAAATGCTTTTTGTAATGACACTTACTAATGTTATCCAGAGATGATCGCCAGAATGTGGATAAATAATCTCTTAATCTATATCTAAATAATTTAAAAAATAATTTGTAGTCATCCTGGCAATGAAAACAAACCCGAAGCACAATTGAAAAAAGAATATGTATAATTTTAGTTGCCAATGAAGTAGTGGGCAATTACACTGGTGATAACAACAAAACAAAAAAAGCAAAAAACCCGACCATGATTGGCACCGAGGCAGGAGTAAGTGTAATACCAATAGCGGAGATTTACTAACTGTTTCGTCAATTTACCAATTACCGTAACAGTATCAAACATAATCTCATCTGAGCAAAAACATCTCCCTGTAGTACCGAGTCATTAGGGTCAAGCTCTGATATTGTTGACAGCAAGTTGAATATTTTGCTTTTTACATCATGACTACCTCTTTTGAATTTTAAGACATCATGTTAGAATATTTCGAACATTTCAAATATTTAACTAGATGTAATATAAAAATACAATCTCTCTGGCATGACAAATCGACTAACTAACATGTTTTTTTCTCACACAGCCTTCTCCAGGCGTGAGTGTACTCAAACAGGCCATTACTCGTGCACAATCCAGATAATCACATCTGAAATAATGGGAGATATTAGACTCTAGTCATCAGGGAAGTTTGGGGTTTGGGGAATAATTTGATCAATAATGCCAGTTGATTTCTCTGTTGAATCTTATCAAAAGTATTCTTATGGGTCCTTGATTTTTTGAAATGGTAGTGTAATGATCCCCATTGAGATGGTCCTGACTGAGATGGTCCTAAAATGATTCCCAATGAAATAGTCTCCACTGAGATGGTATTGAGATGGTTCTCATCTTGATGGTCATGAGATGATCCTGAGGTGGTACCCAATGAGATTGTCCTCAGATGATCCTGAGGTGGTACCCACTGAGATGGTCCTCAGATGATCCTGAGGTGGTACCCACTGAGTTTGTACCCACTGAGGTGGTACCCACTGAGATGGTCCTCAGATGATCCTGAGGTGGTACCCACTGAGTTTGTCCTGAGATTATCCTGAGGTGGTACCCACCGAGATGGTCCTTAGATGATCCTGAGGTAGTACCCACTGAAATGGTCCTCAGATGATCCTGAGGTGGTACCCACTGAGATGGTCGTCAGATGATTCTGAGGTGGTACCCACTGAGATGGTCCTGAGATGATTCTGAGGTGGTACCCACTGAGTTTGTCCTGAGATTATCCTGAGGTGGTACCCACCGAAATGGTCCTTAGATGATCCTGAGGTAGTACCCACTGAAATGGTCCTGAGATGATCCTGAGGTGGTACCCACCGAGATGGTCCTGAGATGATCCTGAGGTGGTACCCACTGAGATGGTCCTGATGTTGTTTCTGAGTTTCAATCGGGTTATTTCCTTTCTTCCCCTCTTATTGATTCTGGTATCAATTCATCAATATTGACCCCCGAGGAAAGAAATCTGAGAATATCAAGTGATATAACTGGTGATTTAAGCCACACTGCTGATGATATGAGGTTGGTATCTTGAATCTACCAGCCACCCAAATCGTAATGTCTCCTGAATGTGTCTAAAATTTCAGACAATAATATCGTTACATCTTATGAATATCTCAAATATTCTCACTAGTTGCCTAGTTGATACAGTCTGATTTAAATAAACAGTTTTCTAAGGAATAAAAGTTGCAAAATAGTACATTTATCGGGATACGAACTCATATTGTTTGGAAGTTTACTCGAAAACCCAATCTTGTTGCGAGGAATCTATAAAACCAGTTCGTATACTGATATGAACTATTTTGCAGATTTAATTCCTCGGAATAGGGTCGATTTTAATCAAACTGATAGTTGATATTAAAGCAAAGCGGGGAACATTTTGTCAACTATCTCATATGATTGAAATTATGGGGATTCCTAAGAGAAAAATTAAAGAGCTTCAACGCACCTTGTTTCCGCACACTCTCAGTTGTCAGATTGGGAATAACATAGCCGTGTATAGCTGCTGTGTCCATTTTCAGTAACAGTGTCAAATATGTATTTTAGAGTTTTAAACACACTTAAAGGAATAGGATCATTAAATTGTTATTTTATGATACAATTTTTTGGTCTAAAATCTAATTAAAGTGAAAAATGCTATTTAAGTAGTCAATAAGTTAAATCACCTTAGGTGACAAAATTGGCCTCCATTTTTTTTTTTTGCTTTTAAGGATCATTTGTACCATCGTCAACAATATATTTATCGATATTGTATCTATCCTTGTATTTCTTGGGTTCTAAGCTTGCTTGAATAACAATAAAATAGCAGGGATCGATCATTTAAATATGCAGAAACATGTCAAATACATGCATATACGTTTTAACAGTGGCGGCCATTTTGAATTTGGCGGCCTACTTGCATCGAAATTGACTTGGCCCTTAGACCAAATTTAATCACAATACCATAAGCTATATTTGTGCAAAGTTTGGTACTTTTCACCCAAAGTGCACAACCAGTTCACAATTCTGCCTGTCACGGAGCATCAACACACGCTGTATAAATGTTTGTATAATATATTATGAACTTGCATAACCTGTCATGAATGGATGGATAAGCTGGTACGTGTCAATCACATACATGTTAATTTTTATGTTTGAGCGGAAAAATTTTATGAAAATATATCGTAAAACATGCACATGTCTGAGTCCAGAAAAGAATTACAAATTGCATACAGCATATTGCATACATATGTTCATATTTATTGTTATCGAATTAGCGTAAAATAATTTTTTTAGCATGGTATACAACTCTAACTGCGCATTTAATAGTTCTCATCTGATGGAATTTTGACAGTTCCTAACACACGGTTCCACATTGTATCAACGTTGATGTGTGTGGATGTCAATGTAAATTACCTCGTTTATCAAGACTTCCACTCCATGAGGTATGTAACAGCAGCTTATAACACGGAGCATCAACATACGCTGTATAAATGTTTGTATAATATGTTATGTTATGAATAAAAGAAAAAATAAGAAGATATATGATTTGTCCCAATCACAAACTTTCTATTTTGACGGTTGAGCAGCGACGAGTGTAACATGTGTATATATTTGTGACAATACGTCTCCATAATATAATTTTTTCTAAAACATTGATATATATATATAAATAAGCGTTCACACTTCATGTTACCTATGCGCAGTTTATGTTGTGTAGTACATGATTTCCACATTTCTGAGGATATAACTGGTTCTAGATTAGATCCCTTGCCTTATAACCGCACAATGCTTTACAGTCAATCATTTTTCCCTTCATGGTCACAACTTTGGAATAACCTCCCACTACAAATAGGAGAATCTGTTTCTATTAAAAGTTTTAAATCGTATATATACCCACGTAAGTCAAAAGTGCCCATAACTTTTTCATTTTTCAACTTAATTCATACTTAGTTAAGGTATTCAAATAGTAAATTTAAATAAGATTTATATAAAATTGGGCTCGTAGAAAATCCTGGCTGTAATTGCAAATGTATTTGTGAAAATTCACAGCACTATTTTATGGAATGTATGACTTATTGTAATATCAGACATATAGAATATGTAACCGCAGACCATTGTAACTCTAGAATTACTGTTAAATGGCAGTGGAGATCTTTCTTACAATGACAGCGTTCAGATTTTCAAAGAAGTTCAAACGTATATATATCTCTCTGAAAGATTTAATGATTAGATGATTGATTACCCGCTAATGAACTATCATTATATAAGTATAATTCCTAGTTATTTTCCTATCATTGCCTTGCTCATGTCTGTGTATTTCCTCTCTATATTTTCTCTCTATGTATATAATATATATCTTTGTACATATCTGTATAATGTTCATTATTATATGTCAGCATTGTAAGTCGGAGAGGGTTTTCACTAAGTTGGATAACTTGCACCCAATCCATTCTTTTGAATAAATATGTTTAAATCAATGATTTCCAAATACGGTTAGGATTCTTCTAATGTGTACAGATTAGCACATTCCCTTCCCACATAGGTTACTCCATTCAGAATTTCGATCCTAACCTCTGTTCTAATTGGGCTGGATCAGCCGCCAAAAAAGGCAAAACCTTATTGGTTGCATTTGAATCCCGTTGTGCAATCAGCGACGCCAATGACAGGTCATAATGCTAAAACAATGTTTTCTCGTTTAATGTGTTTTCATCGAAATATGTTTTTTAATTCTGTGAAAATAATTGATCATAGACATGCTGACACATAAAGAAGACAAAATCAAAGACAAATACAGAAAACAGTTCACTTGTGTTATTTACATCAGACATATTCGAAGGACATATGCTAATTAGCAAGACCCTTTACAGTCAAATGTTAGGCGACATAGCTGCTGGAAGAGGATTTTTTTTAGAAAACCTGCTAGAAAACCCTGAAGTTCGATATTTGTTAAACCTTTCACTATATATTACAAGGCAAAGTAACAAAATGTATTTTTTTAAATATTTTATACTTTCAACTAGATTAAATTGTATTAGGTTTCCCCAAAGGGATTCAAAGAGGATCATCCAGATTCACTTTTCAAGAGGCGACTTTGGTAAATGTTTTTTGTGAACCCCGAGAGAAATATGGAGAAAGCGTCTACACACAGGCGATATTACTTCAATCACTATTATAAACGCTGTCAAAACTCGTGTGTGAGCGATCATAACGCCATGATACCAGGTTCTAGCCTAACGCTTTGACGACTCCGAGTTGATAGTATTCCCCCCGGGACATTCCCCTCCCTCCGGCCTGCTCGAGTAATGAAGATCCTTTACAAAGCTTGACGTAGATTTGGATATGAACTTCTGCTCATCACGTCGCCCAAGCTGGATGATTTGAATTATAGATATCCTCTACCAACATGGGTTTGTGTTTTTAAAGGTAAACAAATAATGTCGATGCATAACACATAACTCCGTACACATAACTTTAAACGATGTTATTTCGGTTTTCAATAAGTTATCGATGCCCTTGAAAACTGAAATGATTTAAATATTTTAGAATAAACATTTAATTTCCAGTGCAATATTAAAATAATGATAGTCATTGTGACAAGTTTTTGAAGATCACGAAGACGATGATGATTTCGTTCAACGTTTTTTAGTAAAGAATCATTTCATTTCAAAGTGGTTCTATTTGACTGGGCTATCAATTTAAACAATGTATAATCTCTAGCCACTCGCACGGTTATACCCGTTTTCAGTATTCTGTTCAAACTCATACGACTCTTATGCGACCTCTTCTTTAAGTTTTCTAAAACATCAATCATGCTGAATGATGTCTTCCACATCATCTTCATTATTTTCACTTGGGTTTGACCAGATTATCAATTTCAAACAAGGTTTTTCAGTTGTAAAGAGTCAGTTTTCGGTTTTATAAATTTGACAAGATCATCAATTCGAACAACGTTTTTCAGTTCTAAGGTTTCAGTTTTGGGTTTTATAAATTGGAAACTATAACCATTATGATCGCCTTTCTTTTGGAATTAGTTTTATTTTAGTTTTTCAGTCTATTTACACAACAATTGAACATTATAGCTATAGATTAAGGATCCAAACATATATATAAAACAAGAATAAAATTGAAATATCTTTTCACTGAATTGTAAATTGATATGATTGTTATCATCTTTCTTTCTCGGTTCGAATACAACGAGGGATTCGATCTGAATAAGTGCACAAACTAATGCAGGTAAAATTTTATCCTAATGTTACAATTATTCACTATATAATTGGCAGGTATTTCTTGAAATCTTTCTTGAAATATTGCATTTTGTCTATTTACTCTGTTCAAAATAATCTGACATCAGTGGTTATATAAGTAGCCGGGTATTTTATAATAAAAAAATGATTACATTTATTTTCAGTTCAATGGATTGTTTCATTAGACATAATGTTATTCAAATTGAAAAATGTGCATGTTTCGATGTTTCGAAGAAGATATTTTAATCACATTTTAAAAATTGATTAAATTTATTTCAGTTTAGTGGATTGTTTCTTCAGGTAGATGTCATTTAATTCGAAAAGTTCATTAAAACAACACATATCCATGGTTTAGAAGTTTAAAACATCAAACTTCAGTAGCAACGATCCCTGTCACTCCCAATGTTAAAGTGGACATTCACAAATCCAAGTTCGTTTCTTTTGTTGTGAATCCTGTTGTTAGTATTAACCTAATGCGACTGCGTCTAGACGGGTGGAATTGTTTCTGTCAGTAAATCTTTAACCAATTTCTCTATTCATTAAGACTCGGAGTTGATTCTTTAGATCTGCTCTCCCTGCTGGGGTTCTAACCTGGAAATATCAGAGCCAGTCACGCAACCACAAGCAAGGTAAAATCTGAAGGAAATTTGGAAAATTGAATTGGACATAATCACTCACACGAACGTGGAGACATCAAGCATTCCAATGCTTGTCCATGATGTTGATACGAGAAAATAAGTGTACAGACGAGATGACAACAAACATCAGCTCAAAACAGGGACATAAATAAATAAATAAATAAATAAATAAATAAATAAATAAATAAATAAATAAATAAATAAATAAATAAATAAATAAATAAATAAATAAATAAGTAAATAAATAAATAAATAAATAACAACAGAAGCTGAACGTGTACCATCTGATCAAAATGATCACATTATTAAGAGATGGCACGGGTGAGGTTCTCTATTTATCAGAAATAACATGGCAGAAACTTCACGGAAAAAACACATATCACATATACCAATGACTAACACACTTAGCATTCTGTCATAGGCACCTAGCGTGTGTGGTATCAACCTAATTTAACAGATATGCTCATCGAGTCATATTCGCAAAGAAACACCTGAAGCTGTATTGTCCCCCTTATCACATTTTCAACATACCAACGTACTAATATACATAGAATATTATCACATCTATCTGAACTAAACGCTCATCAAATGAAATTTGAAAACAATATATAACGCTGCCTTGCGAGTCCAATATCAATTCCGTTCTATTGCATTATATTCGCCTAATGTCATCAATCTATCCACCTAGTAGCATATATACAGGCGACATGGGCGATTAGTAGCATTCACTTTTTAATAACTAAATGCACATCGGGCAAAATTCAAGAAAACTTCCGTTTTTATGTCACCTCAGGATACCAATATCAATTTCTGTTCTATTGCATTATAAGATATGTCTGATTTCCACGACAGGTCACAAATAAAGTATGCCAACATACATAGAACATTGCCATCTAGCTAATTAAACTATAACTCTCCATAGAAACTATTCCAGGAAATATGTGTGTTGCCTTGTACATGCATCGGTTAATTTATAAGTATACACATTCCGTAGGACAAGTTTCCAACAAAACTTCTACATACAAACTTTCACATCACACCAACGAAGCTTACCAACACCGTGACATACACCTGATTTAACTCATCGCATTAAATTCGGAAAAACATCCATCTTTTGTCTCCTTGCAAGCCCAATATAAATTTTCCTTCTTTCAATTCCTTCCCTTTCGTTTCAGTCGCCCATTACCATTTTCATCAATATATCCACCGGGTAGAATGTAGGCTACATGATGGATAAGTATGGTGACACATTCTTTCTCCAAGCGATTTGCCTCCAACAAATAATGAATTCCTGCTATCCTAATTGAATTGTTTTCATCTAATTCGATCAGCTATGAAATATGTCATAACAAGGATTTGCCCAGATGTCAAAGGAGTCCATCACTTCGGTAAGCTCTAAGATGCTTTGTGTGTCCAGCATAATTATACTAGTTTTCTAAAGAAAAAATCTTCTTGTTTCTACAAATGAGGAAATTGTATATGTCCCTCCATACGCTACCAGAAGAATCTCTTTCAGAGTGTGATAAGAACTTTCAATATGGAAACGTCCAACACACTATCATGGCTTGATGTAGAAGCGAGATGATTGGTTATGAGTTCGAGATAGAAGAGACTCGCTGGAGACAGTCTGGTGTCCACAGGGTGGTTCAGTCCGTCCTTGCTTGTTACTCATTTAGAAACACGGGTGATGGCGAATGATGGGAGTGAAGGTGTAATTTTGATATGCCTGTGAACCAAATACAAACTACAAAATACCAACAAGAAACGACCTATTTATGATAGATGGATTATTCATGGCATCAAACAGGTAACCTTTGGAATCCACGCCGATGGGTCACACTTTTATTATACTCCACTTCCAGTCTCGTTGCTTTGGTTTGTACTAGTTACCGACTGAGACCAAATTGTTCAAGCTAGATGAACCCTCGCGCACGTGAATTATGAACGCCGAGACCGTCAGGCCGAAGCGTTCATGTTTCACGTGCGCGAGGGTTCATCTAACTTGAACCCGAGGTCCAGGTCGGTAACTATTTTACACACTGGCTCAACACTATATCAAACCACATACAGAATGTAACATTTTAAGTGTAAATTCTAGGGATCTTATGTCAAAAATTTGGGAGTAAAAAGGCGATAGTCCTTGTCAGAAAAACGGTGCCTATATCAGCCAGCTTGGCTTACTGAGTCGTCATGCACGTGCAAAGCGCCGCTGAAATGTACAACCATTACTATTGACTGCATGGCCATTGTCAATATCTCCGGTTGATACAAAATACAACACACACTTTCATTTAATTCTAAACAGTTTGTACTCCAGTTGAAGATTAACATCTCTAACTTGTTACAAATTTATGACAGTTTTAATCCAAACAAATCAAAGAACACCATATATTTGGTGATGAAATAGTCTACCTCATCTCATCTGGTTTCCGTGGTGTAATGGTCAGATCACTCGACCAGAAACCATGTAAAGGGTTGCAGGTTCGATCCCACATTTCGTCTGAAGTATTTGCGATTTGTTTGTGTTGAGAAATGCTATTTTACGAATTAGCATCACTCAGAAAGATACAAATTAAACAAAAGTAAATTAACAAAAATAAGTGCTCTCATATCAGGTGTTGACGGCTGTACCAGGTGTTCATGATGAACACCCGGTATGCGTTATGAACACCTCTGTGTGTCCATTTCGATAGACAACTTAAGTTAGTATGATTAGTCGATACACCTATACTTTTCCTGATATACCTACGCTTTTTCTGATAAACCTACACTTTTCTAATATACCTACACTTCTTAATAGCTGAGAATTCAATGGAGTGAAGTTTTTAAATTTCCAAATCTAATTGATGATACTTTATCAAATGTCAGATTATATATGAACATATAAGACACTTACAAATGTTTCAAACCTGGGATCGAACATGTGTCATTTTGCTTTCTGGCTGAACGAACTAACCGTTACACCACGAGGCCAGGTGAAACTTTGTAGATTTTTCATGACCAAATGATGAATGTTCTTATAATTCGTGATATAATATCACAAATTTCTGTATTTCTTTTTATATAAGAATTTTATTAAATTTTTGGGTGCAAAATGTCTTAACATACTGAAAGTTGCTTCTGCTTTCTCTAAACGTTGGTCATGTTGACATTAGTCATGCAGTTTATGGCGTTAGCTGTACATTTCAGCGAGATGTACGTGCGTCTGCGTTGACAATGCCGTCATTGGGCCATATAAATTAGATTTCGAGCCCTAAACATGGGTAATCATACAACGCAGCACGGGCTGAGCTTACCCGGGAATTGTCACAGATGAGGCCGTATTTGGATTGTGCTTTTCATACACAACTTGAATGAAATAGTATCCGTAAACACTCGACCGTACGTGAGGTATAAGACAGATATACCCATACTTTTCCTCGTGTATCGAATGATACCCTACACTTTTCCCCGTGGGAATTCAAAAGAAATATATAAAGTGGAAATACACTGTCCATAAGAATAAGATTAAATATTCTTGACAAAAACCATGTTTATCTCATCTCGTGAGCGCTACTCGTGAAAATATAACCTTTCTACCTCACTCGATGAGATAAACATGGTACTAGTCAAGAAAAGACAGATATCCTCTTTATATCTTTGCATCAAATTTTCTTTTTTAACAAATTCATACTGAGATTCCAGTTCATTAGAATACAAATTTCATGGGATACATTTTCCGAATATTTTTTTAAAAATTAACATACCAACACTCATACCTAGCTGTCACATGCACCTTTCCCCTAGGTGAAACCCAGGGGGGTTATTGCCGTGGCGCAGCCCGTCTCTCCTTCAGTCTGTCTGTCCGTCCCGAAAATGGTACCTGTGTTCTGAAATCAACTCCTCCCAAAGTTTTGGATCAATCTTCTGAAACTTGCTTTGGATACAGATCGGATGTACGCATTTGCTTTTTGGGACCAATCAGATTAATCTTTTTCGAGTTACAGCCTTCCAATTTAAGACTGACAGTACCTGTGTTCTGAAATCTACTCCTCCCATGGTTCAATCTTTCTGAAACTTTATACAAGCTTTTGATATACATCGGTTGTACGCATTTGTTTTGTTTGTTGTTGTTTTGTTTTGTTTTGTTTGGGTTTTTTTGTTTGGGAGGGGGGGGGGGGGGGGGGGGGGGGGGGACTAATATTTTGGGTGTTATATTCCTTGACTTTGAGCAGTCTGCTTTCTGATTTCAAACTGTGAGTTAAACTTTAACTAAACTTAAAATTGTGTATATGTCTTTTGAACTGTGTCTTTAACACACTTGTTTCTCTTAACATTGACCATTGAAAGAGTCATATATGTGTTTACCTTGTAACCTTGACTTGATGTAAGACACATTTTTTGAAACTTGTACTATCATCATAACTTTTAATTCGTCATCATGTGAAAATGTCAAATATTGAGATCATAACTTTTGACCTTTGACCTTGACCTTATGTAGAATGCATTTTCCGAAAACAAAACTTAACCATCACCATAGTTTTTGATTAACCGGTGATTGGCCTTCAATATTTGACATGCTTATTTATTTTCACTAGATCATTCACACTTTGTCATAATTTTCAAGCTGATCAAAGACTGCTTCAAGTTAAATGCAGATCTTGATAAGATCTACTCCTTCGTAAATTATCATTACATTTAGTAAAAAAGTAACGTAAAGTAAAGTACTTACACCCATCATGTTTGTATTACAATTCCTCATTGTATACCATGTTCATGCTTTACCCCCTTACGTTTGTATTACAAATCCACATTGTATACTATTTTCATATGTTAAACAGATTGTGTACTTGTCCCTTTTCGTTTCAAAGATTATAAACAGATTCCATTATCACAGACTATTTCTATAGTAACAGACACGTCGATGAATGAAAATCATGGCCGTGGAAATTGTTTCTTAACTTAGAAAAGTCTCGTCTCGTTGTAAGTTTGCATTGGACTAGAATCAACAAAATCATAATCGCCTTTAATAACTTGTCACAATGACTAACATGTTTTTAGATCACGCAGGAAATTTAATGTTATAAACAAATATTGAAATCCTTTCAACTTCAAGCTTTATTGAAATCCAAAATGGCTTCGTTTCAAGTTATGTGTATTTATCGGAATTACTTGTTTACTTTCAAAAGCACAAAGCCAAGATTTTAGAGGATATCTAACATTCAAATAATGATGCATGGGCGACGTGATGAGCAGAAATTCGTTTCCAAAACTATATCAAGCTTTTTTAAGGAAGCACTCATTTTAAAGGTAATAGATCTCTATTATTCGAGCAAGCCGGAGGGAGGGGGATATCCTGGGGATGAATCGAATTAACTCGGAGTCGTCAAAGCGTTAGGCTTGAACCTGGTACCATTGCTTTATGATCTCTCAAACACGAGTTTTGACACCGGTTATAATAGTGATTGAAGTAATATCACAAGTGTGTAGACGCTTTCTCCATATTTCTCTCGGGGTTCACGACAATATAAACCAAAATCGCATATCTTAATGAAATGCGAATTGTGATGATCATCTTTGAAAAAGCATGGAGTAACTTAATACAATTTAATCTAGTTGAAATATGTTTTTGTTATTTCGACTTGAAATATATAGTGAAAGGATTCACGAATATCGAAACCCATTTAGCATAATACTGTCCTTAATAGGAGAAGAGTACGACACCAGATTGATGGACCCCAGAGTATTTGTAATAATATCGCCACCATTCTGTTATTTGTCATGTCATATGCTGCTCAAAACCACTTTTCGAACTTAAAATGTTATCATTTGTACTTTTGAATGCCGAAACAATCACATCACATGAATACGAATTTTACTTCTATATATAATAATCCATACATCCAGTTTTGAAATCAATAATCTTTACTACGAAAAACTGAAATAATTCTATTATGGTGTCATATTGTCTCAAATGTATGCACATATTTCACTAAATTTTTCACGTCGCTGCTCAAACGTCAAAATATAAATTATAAGATTGATACATATCACAGATCTATTTATTTATAACATAATATTATACAAACATTTATACAGTGTATGTTGATGCTCCGTGCTATAAGCTGCTGCTACATACCTCATGGAGTGGAAGTCTTGATAAAGTCAGGTACACTGACATCCACTGATCACAACACATCGCTGCTGAACCGTCAAAATAGAAAGTTTATGATTGACACATATCACAAGTCTTGATAAGCCCAGCATATTTACATGCATACACATCAATGTTGATACACTGTGACAGTATGTAAATGACATCATCATGTCATGTAAAATTATGTTCTCATTTCATACGCATGTTTTGTATTTCACTCTATAATCATGTGGAACAGAGTGTTAAGAACTGTTAAAATTCCATCAAATGAACTATTAGATGCGCAGTTAGAGTTGTATGCCATGCTGAATTGTTTTATTTTTGGGGATTCGATAAGAATAAATATCAAAACTGACATTGATTAGATGATAGCTGTATGTTAATTAAGGATTCAGTCATTTGGCTCTTTGGTTTAAGATATTTTTCATATTGTAGACAAACAGAGATTGTGTGTGTTAAGTTCATTTGTCTTTAGACCACAAAATACATACATGTACATATCATTAAGCAAGAAAACAACTTAAATCCAACCATATCCCCCCCCCCCCCCCCCCCCCCCCCATAAACATGTACACATTACAATACAACTTAAATCAAGGTAAAAAAAAAAACCATTGATTTGCATATCAAGATTGTCAGTAGGACTTTTACATTGTTATATCGAGTTCACGGTGAGTTTTGAAAATTGTTTGTAGTGTCAACAACCACATGGTTGTTTCCGCGGCGTTGTTCTAACAGGGTGTACGGGACTGTAACACCCTTGTACTGATATTTCCAGGTTCGAATCCCAGCAGGGAGTTCAGCTCTAAAGAATCGGCTCCGAGTTGAAATGAATAGAGAAAACACTTTTACTGACAGGAACAAGTTCACCATCTAGACCCAGTCTCATTAGGTTACTACTAACAACAGGATTCACAATGAAACAAACGAACATGGATTTGTAAATGTTCACTTTAACATTGGAAGTGACTTGGATCGTTGTTGGTTAACGTTTGAGATTTTAAACTTATAAACTACGAAGACAGTTAATGCAAATATCGATTTTGTGTAATTTGGTGGAATTTTGAAAAGTAAAAAACGTGTGTTTTTTTTTAAACAATCCATGAAACTGAAAATGAATTTAATATTTGTTGTATGTGTAAAAATCTGCTTGTATAAGCACACAGGTCAGAATGTATTTCAAATTGTGTAATGGCAAAATATGGATTTAATATGAAATCAAGGAAAGATGATTATAATAATGTCAAAATACAATTCGATAAAATAAGTTATTGTAATTTTGGACATTAAAGGGGTAGTAGCACGTTTTTACAGTTAAATAATTGTCGCTTCAGTCCTACCAAAATCGTTTGCAAGCATTGGCATGTTTGAATTTCTTCAGGCTCCTGTGTGCAAGATTACGTCCAATTCAATCTAAAATTTCCATCAGATTTTACTTTGCTTGAGGTTGCGTGACAGACTCTGATATTGCCAGGTTTGAATCCCAACAGGGAGTTCAGCTCTAAAGAATCAGCTCCGAGTCTTAATGAAGAGAGAAATGAGTTAGAGATTTACTGACAGTAACAATTCCACCCGCCTAGACCCAGTTTCATTAGGTTACTACTAACAACAGGATTCACAACAAAACAAACGAACTTGGATTTGTAAATGTCCACTTTGGAAGTGACAGGGATCACAACTTCCCAATGCAAGGCATAACTCTTGCCAGTCTCCATTACTGGCTGATTTAGGCCTTGCAGTATTTCCTTAAGAAATCTGTGTTTAGAAATCCAGGCCCGCTATGCATTTCCAGTGCAGCGATTCACTGCCTCGACACAAGAAAGCGAGGGAAATACCGCAAGGGTTAAATCAGCCAGTAATGCAGACTGGCAAGAGTTATGCCTTGCGTTTGGAAGTTGCAGGGATCACTACTGACGTTGATGTTTTAAACTTCTAAACCATGGAGACATGCAAATATTATTATGTGTTGTTTTAATAGAATTTTCGAATTAAATAACATATACCTGAAGAAACAATTAAATGACATCCACCTGTAGAAACAATTAAATAACATATACCTGAAGAAACAATTAAATAACATATACCTGAAGAAACTATTAAATAACATATACCTGAAGAAACAATTAAATAACATATACCTGAAGAAACAATTAAATAACATATACCTGAAGAAACAATTAAATAGTATCTACCTGAAGAAACAATTAAATATCATCCATCTGAAGAAACAATTAAATAACATCTACCTGAAGAAACAATTAAATGACATCCACCTAAAGAAACAATTAAATAACATCCACCTGAAGAAACAATTAAATAACATCTACCTGAAGAAACAATTAAATGACATCCACCTGAAGAAACAATTAAAAAACATCTACCTGAAGAAACAATTAAAATACATCTACCTGAAGAAACAATTAAATAACATCTACCTAAAGAAACAATTAAATGACATCCACCTAAAGAAACAATTAAATAACATCTACCTGAAGAAACAATTAAATAACATCCACCTGAAGAAACAATTAAATAACATATACCTGAAGAAACAATTAAATAACATCCACCTGAAGAAACAATTAAATAACATCTAATTGAAGAAACAATCCCTTCAACTGAAATACAGTCAATTAATTTTTAAGAAAGGCGATCATAATCGTTACTGTTTCCAAGATATATTTTAATTCTAGCCGTTATTGAAGGAAGCGTTTCAGTCATGTTATCACGGATAGTCAAAGTTAACGAATATGTATAGCCATGTTAGATTGCTGAACTGAGTAAGTGTAATTTGAATAGATAATCTGGTCAAACCCAATGGATATAAAAATAGTATAATAATCGTGGAACATTATCCAGGCTGGTTGATTATTTTATTATGAATCGTAATGAAGATATCCGATAGAGGTCTTGTGATCTCGGACCATAAAAGCAATACTAGTGTAATCATATGACAATATTTTAGACTGATTTTAGATTTCTGTTTAAATAAAAAAGAAAAGAAAAGAAAAAGAAATAAACAATTCAAAGAAAATTGCATCAAAGGTTGGTTAATAATTTTAAGAGGCCGCTTGTCTTGATATCTTAGACCAAACTATGAATACTGGCATAAATGCATGGTTAAGGATTGTAGATTGTTAACATTTATTTAAATTGATAACACAGTAAAATTATACCACAACCAAATGAAAAAGAATGAATCATGTTAAACATTAAAGTCTATTTTCGTGAAATAGTTTTTGAACCAAAAGATCAATTTCAATAAAGAACTTATCTCTTTTCGTTTCAAAGATTATAAACAGATTATATTTATCACAGAGATATTTCTGTATTATCTGTATTCTGTAACAGACACGTCAATGAATGAAAATCATGGCCGTGGAAATTGTTTCTTAACTTAGAAAAGCTTCGTCTCGTTGTAAGTTTACATTGGACAAGAATCAACAAAATCATAATCGCCTTTAATAACTTGTCACAATGACTAAACAGTTTTTAGAATGGCAGGAAATTTAATGTTATTAACAAATATTGAAATCCTTTCAACTTCAAACTCATCAATAAATTATAGAAGGCCGAAATAGCATCGTTTCTAGTTATGTGTATTTAACGAAATTACTTGTTAACTTTTAAAAAACACAAAGCCAAGATTTTAGAGGATATCTAAAATTCAGTATCGGCGATGTGATGAGCAGGAATTCATTTCCAAAACTATATCAAGCTTTTTTAAGGAAGCGCTCATTTTAAAGGAAATAAATCTCCATTACTTGAGCAGGCCGGAGGGAGGTGGAATGTCCCGGGGGTGAATCCTATCAACTCGGAGTCGTCAAAGCGTTAGGCTAGAACCTCCTATCATGGCGTTATGATCGCTCACACACGAGTTTTGACACCGGTTATAATATTGATTGAAGTAATATCGTCAGTATGTAGACGCTTTCTCCATATTTCTCTCGGGGTTCACAAAAACTGAACCAAATGCGCCTCTCTTAATAAAATGCGAATTGTGATGATCCTCTTTGAATCGCTTGGGGGTAACTAAATACAATTTAATCTAGTTGAAATTTGAAAAATATGTTTTTGTTATTTCGACTTGTAAAATATAGTTAAAGGTTTTGCTAAAATCGAGCACCATTTACCATTATAATGTCCTTAATAGGCGAAGAGTGCGACAATTAACACGATTATTAGACCTAGAGTATTATTAATAATATTTCCACGATTCTGTCCATATTTGTCATGTCATATGCTGCTTAAAACCCCTTTTCGAAATTAAAATGTTATCCTTTGTACATGTACAAAAATCATGACATGCACACGAATGTTACTTCTATAGATAAGAATCCATACATTCACTAGTGAAATCAACAATCACAATCAATCAGAACAAAAAAACTAAAAAGATAATATTTTGGAGTAATACTGTCACCAATATAGGCACATATTTCACTCGTCGCTCCTCAACCATCAAAATATAAAAGTTTATAATTGAAACTTTTTAACTATCTTTTTATCCATAACATAAATATTATACAAACATTTATACAGGTGTGTTGATGCTCCGTGTTATAAGCTGCTGTTACATACCTCGTGGAGTGGAAGTCTTAGTGATTATTGAAACACTGTGACATTATATTGGCATCTATAAACATCACTATTTAAACACTGTGACAGTATTCACATGATATGTCCTGTAACTTTTGTTTATCTTATTGTAGACAGACATAGATCGTGTGTGCTAAGTCTAGGACAAATTGTTGATGACATGAATCATAATGACATGATGCTAGAACCAAGTTCCATTCCAGGTTAATGACATGCGACATTGGTATACCTTTTTGGATGGAGAATGAATTAGCAGGATAAATTGAATCTCACACAAGCATCTTCTGACATCAATAACATTAACTAGAGAAGACCAACGATAAATGTTTTTGTTGCAACAGCTTATATTAACGCATGTTGATTGGATTGGTTTAAATGTGTTTTATTCCTTGTGAAAAGGAAAAGGAACAAGTTTTCAAAGTTAGAATACCCTCTCCTTGGTATATATACATAGGTTATTTACATTTTCACAAACAGGTGACAGATAGTTGACAAGAAAGCAGTATAAGAAGTAGGCAGAGCTTCTATGAAACATGATAGCTTTGTCTCGCGGATGGACGATTGCACTAACGTATATACATTTGTATTACTCAACTGTGGTGAAATCACTCATAAGTTAACGATGAGTACATGTAGGTTACACACATGTGTGATATCACCGCGTGTTGCGTAACGTCATAATCGGCGCTTGATGTCACAGTCGTTTTTGGTTGACGTCACAATGTTAGCTGCGTGACTGCAATAGATGGTGACCTATTTGCAATTGTGTGTCTCTAACAGTTATTTTCTTGCAAATACTAAACTCGGTCCTGTTTGATAACATGTTTATGAAACTCGTGAATGGCATCGGCATTTAACTCGCTTTCGCTCGTTAAAATACCAAACCATTCACTCGTTTCATAAACATGTTATCAAACGGGACATCGTTTAGTATTCTTTATATATTTTGACAAAGTGAAAGGTCTGCTATGTTTATGAAAGTTTGAGATTAAGTGATATACCAAACGAGTTTTACAGAATTATGTATTTTACCCTCTGTTGCTTATACACTGGGCCATCAAACAAATTGTGATATGAATTCTCAACAAGACGACCACAAGTACACCTAGGATCAGTCGTGATTCGAATTCTGTATACCGCAATTTTGTTTGAAGAATATTAAGATTTCTTTTACTTAATCAGTTAAAATGATTTAAAAACTGAAATACTTTTTGAATTACGAACAGTGATTGGCAAATTATTTCAAGAACTTATTGTAGTTGGAAAAAAGATTTCGTAGAAATGTTTAAGTTATGGGACAGGACTTGGTATATTTTGGTTATTAAAGATGTGACCGAATAAACATGACATAGATCTTATTGAGAATAACTTTGCACAATATGTATTTCAAGATTCGCATTGAGTTTACCAATTTTTAAAACTCTTTGTATTATGGTTTGAATATAATCCGTCTATAATTTTCTTCCAAAACGGATAACCCTGTTCTATAGATATACAGCTTTCCAGGTAACGTAACAATATATGGTATAAACTTAAATAAAAAATGTCAAAATTAAGAAGGAATAATATGCAAAAGAGCACCTTTCACCCTTAACTTGCGAATCCCGGAATTATCCGGGCGGGCTATAAGCGATTCGATTTTTATTCTTGTCTAAAATGAAGAAAGTCTTACAATCATTTGACCATCAAACTAACATGTAGAACTTTGTGAGTCCTTGAGAGGAAACCTCCGAACGATATGTGTTCGGTTGATGCACTATTTTGCAATTATTATTCCTCGGAAAACTGTCGATTTTAATCAGACTGTTCCAAATGTAATACTATAGTTTGAACCAAAATCAAAAACCAAAATATTTTGCAAGCATTGGCATGTTGGAATTTCTTCAGGCTCCTGTGTGCAAGATAAAGTCCAATTCAATCTAAAAAAAAATCCATTGGATGTTACCTTGCTTGAGGTTGCGTGACAGACTCTGATATTCCCAGGTTTGAATCCCAACAGGGAGTTCAGCTCTAAAGAATCAGCTCCGATTCTTAATTAATAGAGAAATTAGTTAAAGATTAACTGACAGAAACAATTCCACCCGCCTAGACCCAGTCTCATTAGGTTACTCCTAACAACAGTATTCACAACAAAACAAACGAACATGGATTTGTAAATGTCCACTTTGGAAGTGACAGGGATCACTACTGATGTTTGATGTTTTAAACTTCTAAACCATGGATACATGCCAATATTAATATGTGTTGTTTTAATAGAATTTTCGAATTAAATAACATATACCTGAAGAAACAATCCCTTCAACTGAAATACAGTCAATTAATTTTTAAGAAAGGCGATCATAATCGTTACAGTTTCCAAGATATATTTTAATTCTAGCCGTTATTGAAGGAAGTGTTTCAGTCATGTTATCAGGGATCATCAAAGTTAACGAACATGTTTAGCCATGTTAGATTGCTGAACTGAGGAGGTGTAATTTTAATAGATAATCTGGTCAAACTCAATGGATATAAAAAAAAATAATAAAATAATCGTGGAACATTATCCAGGCTGGTTGATTATTTTATTATGAATCTTAATGAAGAGATCCGATAGAGGTCTTGTGATCTCGGACCATAAAAACAATACTAGTGTAATCATATGACAATATTTTAGACTGATTTTAGATTTTGTTTAAATAAAAAATGAAAGAAAAGAAAAAAATAAACAATTCAAAGAAAATTACATCAACGGTTGGTTAATAATTTTAAGAGGTCGCTTGTCTTGATATCTTAGACCAAACTATGAATACTGGCATAAGTGCATGGTTAAGGATTGTAGATTGTTAACATTTATTTAAATTGATAACACAGTCAAATATATAATACCACAACCAAATGAAAAAGAATAAAGATGTTAAACATTCTATTTTCGTAAAATAGTTTTTGAACCAAAAGATCAATTTCAATACAGAACTTATCCCTTTTCGTTTCAAAGATTATAAACAGATTGTATTTATCACAGAGATATTTTTGTATTATCAAACAGTAACAGACACGTCAATGAATGAAAATCATGGCCGTGGAAATTGTTTCTTAACTTAGAAAAGCTTCGTCTCGTTGTACGTTTACATTGGACAAGAATCAACAAAATCATAATCGCCTTTAATAACTTGTCACAATGACTAAAATATTTTTAGATCGCGCAGGAAATTTAATGTTATTAACAAATATTGAAATCCTTTCAACTTCAAACTCATCAATAAATTATAGAAGGCCAGAATAGCACCGTTTCTAGTTATGTTTACCTATCGAAATTACTTGTTTACTTTAAAAAACACAAAGCCAAGATATTAGAGGATATCTAAAATTCAAATCATCCAGTATCGGCGATGTGATGAGCAGAAATTCATTTCCAAAACTATATCAAGCTTTTTTAAGGAAGCGCTAATTTTAAAGGTAATAGATCTCCATTACTCGAGCAGGCCGGAGGGAGGGGGGATGTCCCGGAGGTGAATCCTATCAACTCGGAGTCGTCAAAGCGTTAGGCTAGAACCTCCTATCATGGCTTTATGATCGCTCACACACGAGTTTCGACAGCGTTTATAATTGTGATTGAAGTAATATTGCCAATATGTAGACGCTTTCTCCATATTTCTCTCGGGGTTCACAAAAAGTGAACCAAATGTGCCTCTCTTAATAAAATGCGAATTGTGATGATCCTCTTTGAATCGCTTGGGGGTAACTTAATACAATTTAATCTGGTAGAAATTTGAAAAATATGTTTTTGTTATTTCGACTTGTAAAATATAGTTAAAGGTTTTGCTAAAATCGAGCACCATTTACAATTATAATGTCCTCAATGGGAGAAGAGTGCGACAATTAACACAATTATTAGACCTAGAGTATTATTAATAATATCTCCACGATTCTGTCCGTAATTTGTCATGTCATATGCTGCTTTGCTGAAATTTGTAAAATATATTTTGTTATTTTGCCTTGTAATATATAGTGAAAGGGTTCGCGAATATCATTCTATCCATATTTGTCATATGCTGCTTAAAACCCCTTTTGGAACTTAAAATGTTATCATCTGTACATGTACAAAACAATTATGACATGCACACGAATTTTACTTCTATATATAAGAAGCCATACATTCCTTTGTGAAATCAATGATCTTCACAACGAAAAAATGAAAAGATTATATTATGGAGTAATATTGTCACCAATATAGGCACATATTTCACTCGTCGCTGCTCAACCGTCAAAATATAAAATTTTATGATTGAGACATTTTAACTATCTTTTTATTCATAACATAAATAGTATACAAACATTTATACAGGTGTGTTGATGCTCCGTGTAATAAGCTGCTGTTACATACCTCGTGGAGTGGAAGTCTTAGCGATAAGCAAGGTAAATTGACATCCAAACATATCAATATTGAAACACTGTGACATTATATTGGCATCTATAAACATCAATATTTAAACACTGTGACAGTATATACATGATATGTCCTTTAACTTTTGTTTATCTTATTTTGGACAGACAGAGATTTTGTGTGCTAAGTCTAGGACAAATTGTTGATGACATGAATCATACTGACATGATGCTGGAACCAAGTTCCATTCCAGGTTAATGACATGCGACATTGGTATACCTTTTTGGATGGAGAATGAATTAGCAGGATAAATAGAATCTCACACAAGCATCTTCTGACATCAATAACATTAACTAGAGAAGACCAACGATACAAAAAAATGTTGCAACAGCTTATATTAACGCATGTTGATTGGATTGGTTTAAATGTGTTTTATTCCTTGTGAAAAGGAAAAGAAACACGTTTTCCAAGTTAGAATACCCTCTCCTTGGTATATACATAGGTGATTTACATTTTCACAAACAGATGACAGATAGCTGACAAGAAAGCAGTATAAGAAGGGGGCAGAGCTTCTATGAAACATGATAGCTTTGTCTTGCGGATGGACGATTGCACTAACGTATATACATTTGTATTACTCAACTGTGGTGAAATCACTCATTAGAGAACAATGAGTTGGTTACACACATGTGTGATACCACCGCGTGTTGCCGTAACGTCATAATCGCTTGATGTCATAGTCGATTTTTTTGTTGACGTCACAATGTTAGCCACGAGACTGCCATAGCGGGTGACCTATTTGCAAGTGAGCGTCACTAAAAACGATTTTCTTGCAATTCAGCGCTATTTACATCATTGAGTAATAAATCAAATACTAAACTCGGTCCCGTTTGATAACATGTTTATGAAACTCGTGAATGGCATCGGTATTTAACTCGCTTTCGCTCGTTAAAATACCAAACCATCAACTCGTTTCATAAACATGTTATCAAACGGGACATCGTTTAGTATTCTATATGTATTACTCAACTGTGGTGAAATCACTCATTAGATAACAATGAGTTGGTTACACACATGTGTGATACCACCGCGTGTTGCCGTAACGTCATAATCGGCGCTTGATGTCATAGTCGTTTTTGGTGACGTCACAATAGCTGCGTGACTGCAATAGATGGTGACCTATTTGCAATTGTGTGTCTCTAACAGTTATTTTCTTGCAATTCAGCGTTATTCCCATCATTGAGTAATAAACAAAATACTAAACTCGGTCCTGTTTGATAACATGTTTATGAAACTCGTGAATGGCATCGGCATTTAACTCGCTTTCGCTCGTTAAAATACCAAACCATTCACTCGTTTCATAAACATGTTATCAAACGGGACATCGTTTAGTATTCTATATATATTTTGACATAGTGAAAGGTCTGCAATGTTTATAAAAGTTTGAGATTAAGTGATATATCAAACGAGTTTTACAAAATTTATATATTTTACTCTCTGTTGCTTATACACTGGGCATTCAAACAGATTTTGATATGAATTCTCAACAAGACGACCACAAGTACACCTAGGATCAGTCGTGATTCGAATTCTGTATACCGCAATTTTGTTTGACGAATATTAATATTTCGTTTACTTAATCAGTTAAATGATTTAAAAAATGAAATACATTTTGCATTACGAACAGTGATTGGCAAATTATTTCAAGAACTTATTGTAGTTGAAAAAAAGAGTTCGTAGACTGTTTAGGTCATGAGACATGAATTGGTATATTTTGCTTATTAAAGATGTGACTGAATAAACATGACATAGATCTTATTGAGAATAATTTTGCACAATATGAATTTCAAAATTAGCATTGAGTTTACCAATTTTTAAAACTGTTTGTATTATGGTTTGAATATATTCTGCCCATTTCTTGTTACGGGCAAGGATAACTCCAATATGTTTATTCTTATTTTCAAATGTAACTTTAACACCATTAAAAAGGATGTGGTATATCATTATCAATTTTCATCAAGAGAAGGAAACCTCAGTCTTATCAGGGTTGCACTCGATTTGTATCCATATACTTAAAGGCGTAGTAGCACGCCAGTATTACTGAAATAAAATGTTCACATAAAAAGGTTGATAAATGTTACCAATGTCTAAATAATACTCCTGAATTGAAAAAATATATTTTAAAACCAATATACATGGTTCGGTTAAGCCATGCGGGTCCGGCCATTTCTCATCACGGGCCATTTTATACTGTTTATTTTAAAATGGCCGCTCAAAGTTACTTTTCACACTGCGGAGTTCCACAAAATTGTCGCTTTATACGTCTCTAATTTTTCTTCAAATACGGATAACCCTGTTTTATAGATATACAGCTTTCCGGGTGATGTAATGAGATGTTTTACCTTCTAACGTAACAATATATGGTATAAACTTTAATATAAAAACATGTCAAATTTAAGAAAGAAAAATATGCAAAAGACGTGCTTTTGTAAAGAGTGCCATTAATTTGGCATTCAAATTCATTTCGATAAGTTTGTTTTCTAGTGACGAGTATCCTAAAACGACTCTTCAGTAAATAAGTAAATTTACCAATCTAATGCATCTGCTATATCATTAATGCATTAAACTAGAGCCACCATCATAGTGCATTTAATTTTGTTATAGTGTTACATTCTATATCATCATTGTATTATAACTATTCAAACCATTAGAGTTACAGTAATTAATTTTCAATTTCATTATACTGAATTATGACTGTTTATTTAAAAAAGTTAAAACTTACCTTAGGAATAGATAAATGATCTGTAAATATTAACTCAGTGTTGATAAAACAATATCTTTAATCATATGGTATATTTGAAATAGCTTTTTCCTGCTTTGCTTTAATATTAACTGAAACTAACGATGTTAAATTCACTAGTGAGAAGATGTGTAATGACATCAGTGTCTGATATACTGGGCAAGTTCAAGAGACATTAGTAGTGTAGTAGAGGATGTTAGATTCAAGATATCATCAACTTTCTGCAGTTAAATCGCTTGATATTATCAGAACCTTTTCTTCAGGAATCTCTGTTCATGAAGTAATATCAGAATCAACAACGTCACTGGAGAGATAGGAAAGTGTAGCCGGGCCGGTTTTTTTTTGGTTTAATGACTCGTAGATTCAGTTCTGTAGATTCAACATATTTCTCTTTCTATAAACCTCAAATAAAGTGTACGATACAACTAGACCCATGTACAGTGTATGATTTGATGGTCATGGTCTGGTCTTGCACTGATATATTATCAACTAACACCAATCTACACACATCGTATCAATTGATTTGAACATTTTATAATCCTGATGTTTTACAGAAACTATTAGAAATTCTGTCTGAGAATCATTTAGTTGACTTTGGCATTTAATTGATCTCGTATGAGCGATTATGGCTTAGAAATAACATTAGAATGGCAAGTAAATCCCTATGAGTAACATCTCAGAATCATTTCAGCAAGGACCATCTCAGTGGAGACCATCTCATGATCATCTCAATGGAGGCCATTCTAGGACCTGCTCAGTGGAGACCATATCAGGAATTTCACAGACTTCTCAGACTGTTTCAGTGGGGACCATCGTAGAGGAGACCATTTCAGGACCATCTCAGTGGAGACCATATCAGGACCATCTCAGTGGAGACCATATCAGGACCATCTCAGTGGAGACCATATCAGGACCATCTCAGTGGAGACAAGATCAGTGGAGACCATCTCAGTCGAGACCATCTCAGTGGAGACCATATCAGGACCATCTCAGTGGAGACCATATCAGGATCATCTCAGTGGAGACAAGATCAGTGGAGACCATCTCAGTGGAGACCATCTCAGTGGAGACCATTTCAGGACCATCTCAGTGGAGACCATCTCAGTGGAGACCATCTCGGGACCATCTCAGTGGAGACCATCTCAGGACCATCTCAGTGGGGAACATTTCAGAATCATCCCAGTTGGGACCATCTCTGCTGGGACCTTTGATGAAAATCAACGACTGAATAGATTACTTTGATAAAATTCAACAGCGACACCATCTGGTATAATTGATCAAATTATTCCCCAAACCCCAAACGATGGCTAGAGTCTAATATCTCACATTATGTATAATGTGATTATCTGGATGGTGCATAAATAGTGACCTGTTTGAGTGCACACACGTCTGGAGAGGCCGTTTGGGAATAAATCATGTAAACTTTGTCATGTCAATTGAAGATACCAGAGAGAGTTTAATTTCATGTTTCTGCTTGTTTGATGCTTCAAATGCTCGAAATGTTCTGACACGATTTCTCACAATTCAAATAAGATTCAACAAAGATTCAATTTTCTCTTCGCCAGACAGAATGTTAAAGCAATCAACATCACCAGACCCTATGACTCTGTACTACAGGGAGCTGTTTTTGCTCAGGTGATATTATTTGTGATACTGTTAAGGTAAGCATTACAACAGGCTAATGATTTAAATTAAATTGACGTTTGACGTATTGATGGAAGAGTTTGTTAATGCAGCCATCTCCCATACTGATATTAAACTCACTCTTTACTCAACCTGGTTGATAGTTTTGCATCGGGCTTGTTGGACAGGAATATTTCTGCTTTCCCAACTATACATTAAATTACAATCTTGACCTCATTGTGGTAATTCTGCTTTAAAAATTTATTACGTTTTACGATAATGTATATTCTCAAAGAATAAGTCTATTCTCAGAATGTGCTTGTTACAGGATATTTGACTCACACGTACATGCATATACTGTATATCCCCGCCAAGTGGTAAAAGTTTTAAATATTTTTAGCAATGATTTTGATTTTTTATTTATTCACCAATCCTCAATCACTCTCATTTTTATTTAACTTTGTTGCAAGCTGTTCATTTCATTGGTATTAAATTTTTCCATATCCCAAGTTTAATTGAGCTCACCGTTTTGAAATTTTATTCTGGAATTGAGTTTTCAAGGAAACCAGCAACGGTGAGAGCCCAATGAATATAAAACGTGTCTGTAAAAAGTGATGACTGTTTCATATACCAAGTTTCATTGAGCTAGATCTTTCACGATCAATGTTTGAGTTTTGTTCTGGAAATTCAATTCTCAGTTTTGTTTCCTCGAACCACCAACACAATCCCACTGAGTTGATACCTCTAAAGGCACTGCGTTTCATGATGTGGAATACATACTAAAATAAGATTTCCTGGAGAACAGCCGAAGCGGCGTTAAACAATAACTCACTCACTCACTCAATCAAGTTTTTACTCATTTCGGTGAGCATCATGTTTTAGATTTTTTGAAGGCTATACAGCTTATTGACAAATTGTAAATTTTAACTTTTCATTATCAGCTTTTATTCAACTTGTGATAATACGCTGATGTTTTTACGGCCTTCGTGCCGTGTTCTGTTTTTCAATTGCAATTTTCTTTTTTAAATTAGGCAAATAAATTAAATATCTCGCCGCTAATGGCTGCAATACTGCCGAAGCGACGTTAAACAATAACTCACTCACTCACTCACTCGCGATGCTTCACAAACTGTTGTTGTAATATGACATGCATTTTCTTAATCATTTAATGAACAGTTATTCTTCGATTAGATAATAAAGACAAATGTTCAACCATGTGTAAGTAACAAAAAGACATGGCCATCAGCATCTCCGCCATATATGCTCTCAATACACCTTTCTCCTAAATGTCCAATAACTAGAAAAATCATTGCACGCTTATCATTTTCGAATTTCGTGGATTGTGCAATAAGCATGTATTAATATAATGTTATTAATTAAGTATTTCCGTATTGTCCCAGTTACAGGTCCGAGGTCAGTTGTATTGGCCCGAGACGAAGTCGAGGGTCTATACAACGGACCGAGGACCTGTAACTCGGCTAATACGGAAATACTTAATTAATGACAATTTTATTAAATAACTTATATTCATTCTATTCGCACAACACTAAACATCTCATTTATATTGAAATAATAAATATCAACAAGATTGGTGAACAAATAGCACGGGTCAAAGTTGTGAAGCGACAACTTCGGGCTTTCACCAAATGTGCAACTGTGCATGCTCAGACTCATATTGGCCCAGTTTGTCTCGTATTGGCCCAGTTTTCCCGTATTGGCCCAGTTTCCCCGTATTGGCCCAGTTGTCGAATCATATGGTCTAGGCCGTACATACTGTATACGTGTCATGACATTGATAGTTAATTAATGATAACATTTATTACCCACATGGTACTTCGTAAAGGGGTTTCATAACAAACACATATGTGTCATAACACCTAATGATGAACTTTGACACTGTCTGGACTACTTTATTCATTCATAAAACGAACGTGAATTCATTCATGAATTACAAGTTTTTTACGACAACACTTATAATTAGAAGATTTATCTCATTGGTCAATTGATTCAAGAACTCGTACTCACTGCAATGATTGATTTTAATGAATAATTAACAAATAGGCTACACCATGACTAGAGCAGAGCTAATAAGCACAAAGTTAGGAATGCAGCAAGAGTATTTGCTCTCAATATTACCGTTGGGAATGACATTACACCAAACGTTCAGTATCTCGGTAAAAATAATGTGTTCATAACGGTGCACAGTGAATTTATACTCACAAGGCAAAAATAACCGACAGGAAAGCCATTTCAACGGCACTGTTCATCTAAAACATTAATGAGGTTGTTTTTAGCTTGTTTACACTTTCCAATGACGAGAAAGATGCGAATGGAGGCCGCCATGACATGACGTCATTCAAAGGACGGATAACTCTCATCTCATGTCGAGCAAGGAGATGTTATATTACGTAAACTTCCTTCAGCATGACTAGTGCAACTGGTTTCGCCATATCAAACATCACGGATTATAGAACGGTTTGATTTTAAAAGCGTGACTACTTAACGTCGTAATATTATGAACTTATAGATGCTGTGGCAGGGTTAATATTATTCTGCTGTTCCGTTCCTTTAAAGGGACAACAGAAATATATTTTAAAACACAATAAATCGTATGAAATAAATGTTGTTAATAAATAGGATACATAACTCGTTCCCTTTCATATCAAGTTTATGTCTCGTGAGATAATTTTTTGCTTGTCTCTCGCCAAGGCTCGAGACAAAGCAAAATTATTTCACTCAGGACATAAACTTGATGTGAAAGGGGAAGCTCGTTAGATATCCTATAAATATGTGTAAATTAGAGGAATGTTCTTTCGCATTACGTTTTCACAAAATATACCCCAATAGAGCCGTCTGTTTCAATGGTTTCTGAGTAAAGTTTTTTCCCTTTATCTCGGATGGACAGACGATTGGACGCACATCCGGAGCCCAAGCCTATATTCCCCTTCCACTTCCTGGCGGGGGGTAATAAATAGCAGTGAAAGGAAGAATAAAATGAAAATAAAAAAGGTGTACATCGTATTCCTTGACCTCTTACACTTCGAATATTTTAAAGATGTCACTGAAATTTAAATGTACAAGAACGTAAAAAAACCTTCATGACGTCACCTCAAAACATTGAACGATGAAAAATGCAATTAAAGGTTTTCAAGAAGACAATTGAATTACACTAAATACGTTAAAAATTAAAGAGAAATTACTATAATCACGTTTCCCAAGATAAACGTAGTACATAGATGCATGCATATGATACGATATAAACACAATTCGATGAATCTACAAGGAATATAGATACCTGACACGCGCGAATTCATCCAACCACTTCAACCAATTCAGGAATTGTTCACACTAAAGTGGCATAATCAGATACATTGTGTAACTGTCTCGCATGAAATATGACTTGTTAAGTGGAGTGTTAGTTCTGATCACACTACGGAGATAGGGGATGATGGAGGAGTAATTCTATAATATCTGACATTTTGTCCTAACAGGGGCAGAACTACACTTATGGGACCTCGCAAGAGTAAATGACACCCCTCTTTGAGTTAAACATTCCAGTCTCTCACCAAATAATGACATTATTCTGATAATTAGATCATGGTTGATGTGCTAGGACACCTCCTGGGATTTACAGATGTCTGATGTTGTCTTTATTTCTTAAGGGTTTATAAGTAACCAAGTGCTGGCACACATATCTGACAAAAGCAATATCGAGTATTCAACATTGTGTTCCTTTCTTGATAACTTATAAGGAAAGTCTTACATTATACATAGTGATCACAATTATCATCTGGCATTTTGTTTATAAATAAATTATTTCATGATCAACTTTAAACACACCGACAGTCGACTTCATCACCATGACTATAGTTCTGAATCTTGATTAAATGATAATTTAACTCACAATATATTATTAATAATAACGTACTGTGGTCCAGTTAGTGTAAAACGGTTTGTACTCGAATCAAATATTGATTCTACTGTTTATAAATATATTCACATAAATGTTGTCGGTTGTTTCACAATAACCAGACAGCCATATACAGACTTATACAGACATATACAGACAGTCAATTTATACAGTACAGTAGGAGATAAATTAACACAGCACCCATGGTTGAAATGAAGCAGTGTTAATTCATGGTTCCGATAAGCGTGATTGACAGCTGGCCGTTAACCAATCAGAAAAAACGTTTGCATTCTGCCCGGATCTGCTATCGAGCGACCGCCATTGCTGCATCACAAACAAACGGTTGCTACGCAGTGTGATGCACGGAGAAAAAGTAATTTTGGCGCTCTAAATCAAATTAAATATGGTTCGTCGTTGTGTTTGGGGAATGTGTAACACAGACGAGAGATATCGTGACAGATTAGTAGGTGTTACATTGTTACCTTTCCCCAAGCCAAAGACTAATTTACAGAAATGTTTGAGGTGGATCAAGGCGTGTGGTCGACCACACGATCAACTCAATGTCGACAAAATTAATGGCAACAGGAATAAAGTCGTTTGTTCCAAGGTAAGCAACAAATACGGTTAATTTCAAATTAGTTTGCAAAGTTCTGAAGAGATCTAATTATATTTTTTTTATCGTGTTACCTATTTCCGTGGGTTGAACTTGAATGCTTATAAGGTCAAACTTCATGAACATCATAAAATTAGATGACATATTTGTCCGTCATTGTGTTTAAAAAACTTGCCAATTTATACTAATAGGGAAGTGTAACCCATTTTCATGGTATTTCTCCAAGGTCAAATATGAAGTTGTGATTTTGCAACTTTTTGGGAGGTATTATCCTTTATAGAATTTTTTACTGAACAAGTAAATAATTTGAACAAATTAATCTTCCGTCACCCATTATTCCAAAAATTTATTCTTTCAACCTTTGTTTCGCAGCATTTTGTTGGTGGAAATGGGCCCACAGACAAGTACCCCGACCCTCTCGCAGCTGATGGGAGTAAGTGCACCCCAAGCAGACCACTCCCCAAGAAAAGAAACCTTGCCCGCAACCAAAATGGCCCTGTGAAGAAGTTAAACTTGGTTCCATTCAAAGAGAACACAGACAAGTAAGAATCTGTCCAAGCATTCTATATGAAGTATTATTTCATGTTGTATATTGCCAAATAGACAAATTTCAATCTTTATTGGTGTTTATATAACTGTGTGGCATGTATAGTCAAGAAATCAAGAACTTATGCAGGGATCATCCTGGAGTAGAGTGTCAAGGGAGAATAATCTCCCCTTTGTCTTACACAGGGATATTTTCAGATGAAGTATTGGGTTCTTAGTGAATAATTTTGAGAATTTTACATTGTTCAATTGAATTTTCACCCCTTTTCAGAATTCATAATAAGATATGTTCAGTTGGTGCATAAATGCATCACCAAATCCCTTCCCACAGTGATCCCTGCTTATGTTCTGTATTGACGTTTGTGTACTATTAGTGTTCCTTGATCTTGTCAAGCACACATTGATTAAATGTCTCCCACACACAAAAAAACAAGTCTTCATGATTGTTAAATAAAAATGTATTTGCAGCATGTCAAAACAATAATAATTTCATGTTAATACAACAAAAACAAACATACAAATATATGAAGTAAATATTATATTTTAACAACACCATGTAGTCAATACTCAAATAGCTGAATCAACATGACTGAATCACCAATTTATAAATAGTCATTTTTTAGTTGAAAATTGGTTTATTTGGGTTGGCACACATTTTTGCCTTTATAAACATATTTATTGCATCAAAAACACAGTCATTGAATACTATAAGATAATTTTGAACATCCTTAAAGCATGGAAAACAAACTTATGTCAGAACTGAACTGAAGTGAATAAAACATTTGAAAAAAAACATACATGGTAAAAAAATTGGTAATTATGAAATACATAATGGTAATATTATATTATCCCTATTTATATTTCTAGTATTGGTGCTACTCCACTGGTTGGCTATGATCACACATATGCGGGAGGCGGATACAGTCCAGTCACACATGTCCATGGCCTAACAACAACAGAAAGTTCTGTTCAGACAGATGAAAAATGTAAGTATCGCAGTTTGAGACCCAATAAAGTAAATGGAATTAAGATCAACACACCTGATTGACTCAAGTCCCTCAAACCATATACTGTTGTCCATGTTCCTTCATGAAGGAAGACAATTTCATCAACATATTTTCCATGAAGGGCACATCTGGAAGTATTCTCTCAACAAACAGACTTCTCTGTGTAAACACAACAAACTCACAAAAGTCACAACCTGATATCATTAGTTGTCCCTGAATTTGAGCATAATACATATGGTCCTTTTTCAAACTCATGTCATGATTATTCAGTTCCAAACAAAACCCACCAATCTCCTCACATGCCCTTTCTATGTCCATATTTCTGGCTGAATATGGACATTTCACTTCTAGTATCCCACATTCTCCATTATCACAGACTTTTCCATCGGGTGATGCACCCAGAAAGTTGAAGTTATTGTTAATGATGAAACCACAGTCATGAATATGGCGTGATGGAAAGGTTTCCAGATATTTTGCCTTTGCTTGTTTTTCATGTGTTGTTCCATAATCCAGGGCAGGAGCAGATTTTCTGGTTCTGTTAAACACATCTTCTAAAAATGGAAGTGTCGGCTTTGCTTTTCTTTTAATTACTTTTCCAAAATTTGATGTTGTGAGACGCACTCTTCTTTCTGAAAACCAGGTATCGGAACGCGTTTGACATCTTGTATTCCTTTCAATTTCCTCAATGTCCGCCTGCTCCATGGGTCGGTTTAGAACCTTGTATTCCTCTGGCAATACTACAGGTGCTTGTCTGTGTACAGATGTATCTCCACATCCATGGGATGTTGGAGGGAGGACAGCTGCTTTTAAGTTCCTCGTCTGTAAATATAAAAATTCAATATTAATACATATCACCAATCATACTTTTTATTGTATTAAAAATTCATAGACCATCATTGGAACAAATCCCACTGACACTATACAAGTAGGAGTAACTGGAAAAAATGTATTTAATATTCTTTTTTAAGGAAGATGACAGACCTTATTATGAAAAAATTATGAAGACATTTCACATTTTTACAGGGGTGTCATCCTTGGAAGTGCTAACCATGACAGCAGAGATTGAGTCACTGAAAGCCAAGGTGAAGGAGCAGGATGAGACCATTACAGAGCTGCAAGCGGAAGCCGCCACTCAGAGTGCTACTAGTCAAGACAAATGGTTCGGGGTACAAGCAGTCCTAAACAACAAAACCAACCATACAGACCTGTTTAAGCACTACACTGGTATCACATATGTGAGATTTGTAGCATTGCTATCCTTCTTAATTCCTGCAAACTTCAGTTTACAATTTGAGAAAGGCAGGAGTGACTTGAAGTCACTGTCAAATGAAGATGGTTTGTTTTTGACACTTATAAGATGTCGACGGGACTTTAGTCTAGCTGATTTAGCAATGAAATTTGGTCTGAAGCTCCAAACTGCTGGAGTGGTTTTCAATACCTGGCTTGATCACATGTACTTTAAGCTTGCTCAGTTGCCACTTTGGCCAAACAGAGATATACTCATAAAAAACATGCCAAAGAATTTCAAAAAGGATTATCCAACAACATTGATCATCATTGATGGAACTGAACTTTTTACACAGTCCCCTTGTGCTCTTGGATTACAGAGTCAGTTTTACAGTGATTACAAGGGCAATACAACACTGAAAGGATTAATCGGTTGTGATTCAAGAGGAACTCTTCTATTTGTGTCAGAATTATTTTCTGGGTCTATATCAGACAAAGTTATCACAGAAGAAAGTGGTTTTTATGAGCTCTTGAAGAATCTAAAAACACATGGATACATTCAGGACGGTGATTCCATAATGGCAGATAAAGGATTCACAATAGCTGACGAATTGGCAAAGCTAAATCTAAAGCTTAACATCCCCCCTTTTGTCCGTGGTGGAAAGCAACTGACAAGTGGAGAAAGAAGGGAAACACAAAAGATTGCCAAACACAGGATTCACATAGAAAGACTCATTGCCAAGGTTAAGAAAAATAAAATATTGAAAAGTGCAATCCCCACAGGTATGTTTGCAAGGATCAACAAAATATGGACAGTTTGTTGTCACCTGACTCTGTTTGATGACATTTTTGTCAAAGAATGAACTATCATTGTTCAATTGATTGAATGAATTTATAAATTCATACAAGTACAATCATAATTTTCTTGTGTATGATACATTTTATAGGTCTATCAGAGGTACAGAATGTCAAAATTGAATAATTTGTCTTAACAACTTTTCACATGCATGTATTACATCGACTAAATAGGCAAATAAGGCTCTTGTCCCTCTGAATTATTGATTGCAATATAAGCTATTTTATGAAATGGTGCTAAAACTGTACATTATACAAAATATTTGTAAATATGTTTTTAGGATACCAAATAAACTGTGTTGTATTGTGATCTGTTTTGTTATGTTGAAGAGTCCTAAATTACCTGATAAGAAAGTGATGATGAGAGTAGAACATCTCCAAATGGCGTAGATGTGACTGGACAAGCAGATTTGGATGATGGCAGTGTATATTGCAGAGGGCTGCCAACAGTTTCACGAAGATTCTGAAGTTCAGTGTCTTCTAAAGTTGGAATTCTGAAATTAAGAACAATTTACATACAAACTTGAACAAAAATTATGTAAACATAATTTTAAGTTATACATCGAAATGAAGTACAAGAATTAATGAATTAAATATAACTCGGTTGCATAGGATGCTATATAACATCAGAAGCTTGTAATTATTTTATTATAATATTAAATGGAGGTGAATAACCAAGCTACTGATAAAATTTTATTTTGCAAAATATTGAAATACTAGTTGTTTTTTTTTTGGGGGGGGGGGGGGGGGATGATTGGTCTTTTTTAAACTTACGGGTAGTTTTCATCCAGATGACAGATGATAGGTTTTCTTTTTCTATTCTCCAATGGACGTGCCACAACAATATGGTTGATAGGGACTGGCTTGATCTTTGGCCCTCTAGGTACATTCCATTGTTGGGGGACACTTGTACAACTCTGATGCTGAGGAACACTGGTGTAGTTGTGTAACTTGAGTCCTTGGAGTGTTTTCAGCAGTCCAATAATGTGTGAACAATGTCCATCAGCCCTGTGAAAAAATCAAATTAATCAAAATATCAATATAACATTGATTTATACCATGGTGAAATGAGGAGAGACACGAAATGTTGCAATGGAGAAATTGCGATAAGAGTGAAAACTACAGATCTATTTAATCATGCAACAGCCCCCGTTACTTCCACCCATATATTGACAGTTTCCTGATTATTCGGTAATAACATTACACAGTACACAGTTACGTCTTTCATCAAACATGATAATTTGTTTAAATTGTGTTCAAATATTTTTGGACTGGTGGAGGACTTGTTTTTATTTTAGATTCATATTTGCCCAAATTATTTCTTACCCAGCAGTACAGCTACAGTGTGATTCCGTCACTTTCTCGTCGCTGGTGTTGACATCTATCTGTAGACGATGGGGCAACTCTGACTTCCTCATTGACCTCCAACATTTCGCATCGACTCGGATCACGATCTCATTAACGATAGAAATACAAATTTCATGTATGTAACCTTGTGTGAAATAATTCAGACCCTTCTGACGGGCTTTCTGCGATACAGTTGCATGGTCAGGTAAATAGGTTACCGATATGTTGTCAGGTATATCACGAAGCGAGTCTGTGACCGTGGAACCTTTGGTACTCGCGGTCGCCATCTTGTTATCAATGTGATGCGGAGCAACCGTTGCTAGGGGGCGTGGCTTAAATCGGAACCATGAATTATACATCCTGCTTGTGTTGATCAAAGGGTGGTTAATTGTGAAGTAATCTCTCCACCTTAACTTTAATTTAAAACATGTAAGTTTGAAGTTATTTCTTCAGACATTTTGCATGATAAGTTTTTATTTTTAAAAAAGATAGTTAAAGCAGTTACATATCTTGCAACTGCTGTATTACACTGTTATTATTTGTATCAACTCAAATACTACCTTGAGTACTTTCTTTTGTTTTATGTTAGCTATACAAAAAGAACTTATTTGGTCAATATTGCAATATGGCTGGATGGCGAAAAGTCGAATTCCTTCCATTACAACAAGAACAGAGTTAGGCAGACCTGCCATAATTTCGATTCACAGTTATCATCAAGACAAACAAAGATAAGTTAAAAGTACTGTATTTTCTCTGGAAGATATAGTAAATATACAAGAAAAATCGATGTTTTCTTAATTTGCCACATTCTGGGCAGTTGCTATTTTATATCTACTTTGAAACTTTCTATGTTTAAATAATAACATAATACAATGATATGTTTAGTTTTTTGTCATTTTTACCTTATAAGCCCTTGGCTAAAATGTATGTCAAATGTTAAAAACGAAATACGCAAAATCCATGTATCTATGAAATATGTAATATGTTTTGAAATATTTGTTAAAAAATATGGATTGAACTTGTTTAAATTGTTGAAAATGACAGTAACATATACATGTATGTACGTGTACTGTGCGTATTATTATTATTTATTTTAGTATTTTCAAATGTATAAAACTATCTTTTTTAATTATTTTGTTAAATGAAGCTGAATCACTAACAAAATCTATTGTTTTTCTTTATTTTCCTGAACTGTTCCCTTATCACACACAGGTATCACCACGATGATGTGTACACTCAACCATAATTGCACCAGTTGTTTTAAGGTGTATGCAATGACTGTCTAGGCATTGGTAGGTTACCTTGCTGTCAAGGGATGACTTGGCAGGAATCGCCCTTTATTTAACTGAACATTGTTTCAAACTTCATATCAATGTTGAAATCGATAATGTTGTAGACCATAGCTTTCTGTCGTAATTAGACAATACCATTTGAATCAGTTTCATTTTAAAGTGAATTTAAACGGTAATGTCAATATTCCTGAAAGATGATTCCATTAGCAATATTATATCAAGTTTTATCAATTCAATACAGTATCAAAACCTGTTTTCATTAAGAATTTTCTGAAAGGGTAAATGTACTTTTATTACACTGTGAGACCAACACCGGCAGTAACCACGTTTCACTGAAAGTGTGCCCGAGCAAGAAGGTGTCCCTGGGGTACGCCTGTGTGAAGAGTCAAGTGTCTGTAGAAGTTCATGAGATTGGATTTATCAATCATGTTGGGGAGTTGTCAACATGTCTGCGTTTTCCTTCGAGGTTTCACATTTTTCAAATCAATATTCATGCTTTGTGGATTGTTGATGCCATAAACTTTCAAATTTGATTCAGATAATGTAACACACGCTTGAATCTTTCTTTGGTTTTCAATTGTACAAGGTGTTAGTTTAACGGCACCTACCTCTTCTTATGACTCATTGCTTTCATCAATATAATGATATCTTTTGCTCTCTTGTTTTTTTTTCTATCAACGGTGCAGTTTTTTTAGTTAAAGTTTCAAAAGAATTCTGTGTTGCTCCTGACTCAAATATTACCGAAAAGTTATGATGTGATCTCATGTTTTGGGTTTGTCAATTAGTTTACATAACAGTTAAGATAGAAGAACTAGGTAATTGCATCACTGTTTATATAATTACCTAAAACCTTCTTTGATTTAAGTCTATATACCTGTCGCAAGATGTTTAAGGATGCCACATTCTCTAGTTTTGAATTGAATGGACTGACATGACTTGAATTGTATTGATTACTGGTCAAGTAATTATTACTAAAATAATTTATTTTTTACAGAATAAAATCTTTTCATTTAGATCTTGTTGCGTAACTAGAGTTGATTAAACAAGTTTCTTTGTGATGAAAGAGTCAAAATGATATCAATTATGAGGGAATGAAACGTTACTATCCAGTTAATTGAAGTGTTACTGATATTTCAGAATCTTGAAAGTTGATGCTTACAATAGTGCCTATCGTATTCTCGTGTGGACCATTATAATATAGTATGACTAACGTGTATGGTTCAACTGAATCGATTCACATAGCATGACAGCTTCGCAGCTGGAATGGAATTGGATATAATTGTTATTGGATGGTGTTAGAGTTATGTGATATTGAAATATGATATTGTTTACAGCTAAACTTAATCAAGTTAAGTACGGTCTGATAGTTGTTAAATTCAATAAACGTTTTGCCTCCAAGTGACTATTGATCTGGATATCCGAGTTGTAAGTTGATGTAGAAATGTGATATGACGGTTTGAAGTTTAATGTAGGATAGAAATCCTGATGCCAAGATATTTAGCAGAGCTTAGAACACAGCAATGAAATGTCAGAAAGAAAGATGATAAGAACGCAAAAACTGACAAATAAGAAAATAGAATGCCCAACATTATACATTAATTTTTCACGAAGTATTTGTTCAGATGCACTTTATTATAAATAAAAAGAAAATATTTATTCATCTTTTACCATCCAGAAACTCAGCTGAAAGTGCGGCAACAAAACAGTCGTGACATTGCATGAACCCTCTGAAACCAGAATGATTTTGCTGAAGATGTTGTACATTTATACAACCATATGAACAACTTGACGAATAACTTCAAGGGCCATACAATGATATTAATCGATTGATAATTATTTCATCTAAACCCAATACCAAAATAAACTTTGCACCCATCTTCTTGTCTTAATAAATCACATAATAGGCAACGATTGGATTTGGGTTTTTAAGTATTGTAATACTTATTCAATTTAACATTCGATGTATGAAAATATTCATTTCAAAAGTGTATTTAAATAAAAAGTTTGGACGCATCAACATACGAGGGGTATCAAAATGTGTTTGATCAATTCGTCTGTGATTCGGTGGTGGTCTCGTACTCGGTGGTCTTTGCTAATGGGTAATATCAACAGACTTTTAACATCAGAAACTGTTTCAGTAGTGCGTTAGTCGCTTTACATGTATGTCTTGTCAAAATTAAAAGTTGAATTTTATAATTTTTTTAAAATTTCATTTTTTGTAAAAAAAATTAAAAACTTCTGAAAAAAATATTTGACTAATGACAATACGCCATTACTTTTCAGTTTTAGTGTACGATGTCCAAAACTTGAAATATTTGTAAATGAAAAACATACATATGATAAAATAAACTGAGATGCAAAGTTTCTTTTGGTATTGGGTGTACAACATTAAAAATGAGAAATAATTTTCAGATAATGACCCTTGTTGTTTCATTCTGTTCAAAGACAACCTTGTCTCTGGATTAGGACGCCACTGAATAGAATATCATTAGACGGATACTCCTTTACTGCATTCTACTTCATTTATGACTTAGAACACAATATCAAGGTTTTTTGAGACTGCGAGCTTGCCAATTGGTTTAAACATATTTTATTCACATAAAGGTCGATAGGATTTGGTACAAGTGAGACACTTACTTGGACTTCTATATACATTATACATGATAAGATTACAAAATTATAAAGATATAACAACATGTGAATCAATACATAGAGGATATTTTATGTTTTCAGTGCGATATCACTTATCTCTCATTGAGTGACGGGGTAAAGCCAATATTTTTTATATAGCCACGAGTGAAAATATCGTCTTTACTCCGTCACGAGATGAGAGATATGTGATATCGCACTGAAAACACAAACATTCTGTTTATTATATGCTTCTGTGGTCGGAAATATGGTGTTTTACGTCCAAAACTGCTTCAATTGAGCGACTTCATACCATTGTTGTTCTGTCACTTAGCAACGGCGATGACGTCACGTTGTTTGTAAACGTGACGTCATACCACTGTACACATGACGTCATCACCCTCTTTAATGATAAAGACATTCAATAATACCATAATACTAAAACGCCAGATGGCTGCATAAACTTTTATGATGAACATATGATGTTTTTTTTATTACTGAACATATGATGGTTTTATTTCTAAATTCGTGTACGACATTTCCTTTCAGAATTGTTTCTGATGTTGGTCTAACACCTAAATGTAGAATTGTTTTTAGAACAAAATAATTTCTTTCATGATGATATAACTTATAGTCAATGAAATAATGATAAGCATTTTCACAACGATATTCACATAAACAAGAAATTTCATCTGATAAATTTACTCTGAAAAGATCATCATTTAAACTGCTATATTTATTCCGTAATTTAAACTTCTGTTGTAGAAAGAAGGAGCTTTCATATAAATGATTGTTACACATGTCTTATACCCTGCAGTTAATTTTAATGCCTTGATATTTTCACCCAACTTGTTCGAAGTATATCCTGAATCTATGACGAATGATTTTTTAGAGGAAGACGTTCCAGCGGACGGTTGTATTAAATTGCACATATTACGTAAATTATAACTAGAAATAGTAAACACGTGCGGAGGTACTAAATGAGATAGGTATGAGGGACACTTGTGGGATAGGATAAGTTGTCTTGTTGTCTTCGTTTCAATGGAGCCAATCCTGTTTCGAAATATAAACTAGAGGCGAATTTCGTTAATCCCGTAACCATTCTTGTTGTTGTTGCTTCAAGTTGTATAATTTCGGGTTTGGTTTCAATAACAGCTTGACGATTATCCCATAACTCTGAGGCGTATTCGAGAATTGGGCAAATAAAAATGAGATATATTGTCGATAGATTTTGACTGTTTAACTTGTATTTGCTGAAACAATTTTACCAGCGGAAATCCTCTCGATATGATCATTCCACTTAACATCGCAAAAAAGCTTGTCAATTACAGAGTCGTTATGACAACGCATGCGGAAATGCTTGCTCTCGACTATCTACAAGCTACAGATTTCTCTTGTTACTCTTTGCTGATAGTGACGATAGTTTAGTTATCATTTCATAAATATCCTGTAAGTATACAAATCATTAGCAATTTACGTTATTTATATTGTGATTATATCAGCAACAAATGAGATGTGCGTGCATGTAGCCCTACTTTAATACTTTTGTGAAGAAGATAATATGAAAGTAGAAGCTAAATATTGAGGATTAGTCAAGCAATTGTTGCAATAAACAGAGAAAGCTACGACACATAATATATGTTTCTGATTTAGTTACGATGAGTTAGCTACATTTAAACCATTAGTTTGTCAGCATAATGATAAACAAACATTCACTGGAACTCTCACACTAAATATCTTTTTGATAACTTCAAAGCATAGCGATCTTGTCTCATGTCAGATCTGTAACCTGGAATAAATGTTTCTCTTTTCTCTGACTGTCCACATTAATCTAGCAAGCACTCGACTCTGTGAACTTGATGTGAGATTCTACCGGATTTCCCCAAATAGACATACAACATTTTGTTTAAATACAAAAAGATGCACTTTTGCATTTGTTTACTATATTAATTATATTGACTTGAAATCATCATTGGGCCAACGTCAACCGGAGATTCAAAATTAACCATGCATTAACATTCCATCAATACCCTTAGAATATCCTAAGCGTTTATTCAACCACTTCAATATACCTTTTGAAATGATTATAGGTGTTAGCTAGCTCTATAAATTAAATGTAGTTATAATCATATTTTCAAATGTTTATCGGTGTTACATATTTCATATTTTCAAATCACACTCCTTTTTTAGATTAACTTTACCCCAAGACACCAGCATATATAAGATAATTCTGGTATAAATCAGCAAAGCTAATGGAGTCAGTTTATCGAGTATATTTCAAATTTAGCAAGATGGCGTCTATTGTTTCAATTTTAAGGTTGATGTCTATTATAGTTTAAGTATTAGATACTGATATCTACAAGAGGATATACGGTACATTCATTCCCTTTAAGAAATTCCAGTAAAACAACGGGGGCTTTGTGCTCTGTGTGAGTTACAGGAGTATCAACACTCGAGAATGTGTTTATGTAATCAGAATTTGAAACGTTTTAGTTATTCTAAAAGTTTTGGACATGTAATTGAAACGTACACAGTAAACATGTAAACATTTAAAACATCGCCAGACATATCACATTATATTTTACAATGTGGAATGTGTTTCTTTAGATTGTTTATAACAAAAAAGATCTTACTTTCTCTGTCGACTCGTCTCCTTGACCACTTCTACTAGATAACCATGATAATATACAGTTCTGTATAACGTCAGTTCGAGTATATATTTTGTTATTACTCGCCCGTGTAAGATACTGCAGTGTAATATTTATACGGCAATATTAAACTAGTGTAATACCGCCGTGTGTATGACGTCACAATAGTTTGCGGTTATGACGTCACAATTGGAGTAACGTCGTCACAATGGTATCGGACTTGCGGGAATCATAGTTTCAGAGCCATGTCGGCTATTTCGCTGGATTATATGTTGGCGAGTAATAAACAGAATACTAAACTCCCTTCTATTGAATACCATTTTTATTAAACTCGTGAATGATTTGGTATCAAACTCGCTTTCGCTCGTTTTATACAAAATCATTAACTCGTTTAATAAAAATGGTATTAAATAGAAGGTCGTTTAGTATCCTCTATATATCTACTAGTTGGTTGTTGTTAGTTAAGGAGAGATCGGACGATGAAACGAAATATTTTAGATTTCGCTTATGTTTTCAAAATAGTAAGTTTATCATGTCTTTTGTCCAAAAAAGTAATAAAATTGGGGGGTCACTGAATGATTTAAAGAGTTATCGGAATCCATAGTAACACCCCTATAAGCAAATTATGCTATTTTTTGTATTATAAAGTGAACGCATTCAATGATTAAACTCAGAATCCTTTCAGATACAATTTTCTCACAAAAGCGGATACATAGCAAGTTGATATTTTCAAAATAAATGATACTGTTAAGGGAAATAAAATGAAATTAAGACGTTTTAAAATAAAAACGGCATTTTCATCATCGTTTTTCGCATATTCAACAGGATTTTTCAGTGACACACATATTTTAGATATCGCTAAAACTGTAATATGATGTGCGAAGTTGAATAAACAAACGAATTCAGATATAATAAAAGGGAGGTAACCGAAAATTTTTCATCACTTAAACGTCATACCTACATACGGCAGTTTTGATCAATTCAAGTGTAAATTTGACAGCCGATCGTGTAATTATTATTGAATATACTATCAATCTAAGAGTGTTTGGTGGAAGAACAACTATCAGTTAATTAAACAAAGTTATTTATATTCATCACTTTCTGGAGAAATAATTGAAATAACAAACATAAAAACATTTTTACCGTTAATATACATGTAGGTGACGGTAATGACATGCGGCATGTCGTAAAATGGCCTTTAGAAATACGTTGCGGTAAATGTAAGCGCTTTCCGTTAGTTTATTGATAAACCTATGCTTTAAAAGATTTAATGCATATATTTAAAGACTTATTCACAGCAGTAAGTTGGTGTCGCAAAATGTTAAAAATGTTACCGTAAGTGAGTTCGATTTCTTCGTCCAATCTCTCCTTAAACAGGATTGACCATTTGCTGGATCTTGTTATTCGTACTTCTTTATATAATTTCAACGAACTTTTGGTATTCAATTCAAATGACATAGAAGTTTATATTTTATTATATGAACATACTGTTGCTTAAACACGTTTCAGAATATATTAATGCTCAAATTACATTGCAAGTAAACAAAAATAAATCATAACCCAAATCGTAAACGTCACATTAATATCCTTCTGAAATATATACATCTTTTCTGAATCTTATAACATAATTCAGGAATCTTCAATGGTGTGTTCAATTCATTGTTTGTATGTTTATCTTTTTATCAAAGCTACAGGAGTCTTGGTCAACATATCAAACATTCCTTTGTAAACGTTTTCTGAATATATGATTGACAAAATGTTTTCATTTAACCACTTTGTTATGGCTAGACAGGATGTATCAATTTGTATTGTCAGCAACATTCGTGCCTAAAACATCATCGATAAACAGGAGAGGACATTCAGTGTTCTTCAGAATATTTTATTTAAATTTGTCAAGTGCCAAAATACCATGTGTGCTGACTTCAAATCATTCAACTCAACGCTCTTTTCAATTATAATCGTCAAAATTAATGACTAGTGACTAATTACATTCAACAAATTAATGCGCGCCAGACGCAGTACATTCTCCTGTTTGAGATTAGAAATCACTGCTTTCACATTTATATTGACACTTTACGGAATAGACAAGCAACACACAATAAGTGTTCGCAAAAGTGAGTGGTTATAAATAATATAACACCATTGACAACGTATGGCATTTGTGATGCGAACAACAAACTGAACGTCCCTTTAAAAAGTACATTAATTAAGAACATTTTTTTTTTCATTTCATGTCTAAGGCTCAGGGTGAAACAGACTCTCATTTGACTTAACTTGTTTTTTTTTCATCAAGGCATATACTGCAGATAAGAGAGAAGATGTTAACCATTGCAGTTAGCATGGATTAATGCAACCATTCATTCAGTGACATGTTTCAAATCGACGAAACATATTTTTTGTATGAACAATATCTCAAGACATGTGGAAATAATCTAATTAATTAAAGCGTGTGACAAAAGTCATAAATAATTTGAATCTCAAAGTCCATAGCTTTAGTCAAATCACTTTGAGAAGGAGAAGGGGAAATCTATTAAAATGTGTTGCTGTTGAAAATTACAACATGATGCCGTTTTGACAATGATGAAAACACCGAGTAATGCATTTAAATAGAGAATCTCACCCAAGTGTCTTCTGATATCAAATATATCAACACGAGTTGATTAAAGTTACAAATATCCGAGGCTTGCCGAGGATATTTTTACTTTAATCAACGAGTGTTGATATATTTGATATCAGAAGACACGAGGGTGAGATTTTATTTATCATTCAAAATCATTCTACAACAACATTAGCCAAATACTGACATATCTGAAACACAAAACTGCCATTTAGCTTCTTCAGCAGTGATCTCAGTGAGGTCATGGCATTGTGACGTCATAAGCATTATGGCATCATAGCATTGTTACGTCATCACCATTGTGACGTCATAGCATTGTCAGCAGTGTTCTAAGTGATGCCCAAGCTTTGTGATGTCATTAACTGATGATGTAATAGGATTATGACGATTTTATTGTAGCGATATCTACAATGTAGATATCACTTGTAGATATCGCTTGATCTCACACAAGCGATATCTACTGCGGGAGCCAGTTTTGGATGATAAAGTTGATTAAATTGGAAACCTCAAGAGCATGAGAGCCTAAATCGTTTTACAAATTGTCTGAATCAAGTATTGTATATGATGCCGGGAAGGGTTAAAACATGCATTCTCAAAAGAAAACTCGAACATTTAGACATCATTGATAAATCAAATCATCAACTGCAACTCTTCAAACAGGCATACCCCAGGGATACGTTTTTGCTCAGGAACTATTTCAATGTAACGTTTACATTGTTTCTGCTAATGTAATGTTGGTCCCACAGTGTTATAAAACTTTCTCTTCGCTTGGTGTAAATGGTTTTGATGCGTATTTACGTTTATATCATTTACATGATCGAATCTTTAATATCTCTTGTTGGACGGATCATACTAAACATGGCTCAAAAGTTAATGATCTTTATACAGTACACATGAACTACTTAGATAGATTTAGTGAACATTCACAGTTTTAAATGAATGAATATCTAAAGTTCACATAGTTATATGTCAAATAGTCAAATATTGATGTCAATACGACCTTTCTTACATAAATTATTATTGTTTATATGTAACATTATATTTCCTTGTATTATATAATAGTGCTGGAACTGTTTTGCCTAAGTGAAGTTGTCCACACTCCTATTGCTGATGAATGGTTTCAAATTTCCTTTTTTTATTTTTGAATAAATATGTATTATTCTTTGTCAAATTGTGACATCTTATGTCATCAAAATAATTTTGATTCTTCAAGAAGATATCAGGGAAGAGTGTTATTAATTTGAAACGAAAACTGGATAATGATTACTGGCTAGATATTGGTCCGTTTTGGTCACAAAAAATATCAACAGATTCCATTTATCACACAGCTACAGGTATTTCCATATCATCAAACAGTAACAGACACGTCAATGAATTAAAATCATGGTTGTGGAAATTGTTTCTTAATTCAGAAAAGCCTCGTCTCGTGCATTGCATTTTGCATTGGACAAGAAACAACAAAATCATAATCGTCTTTAATAACTTGTCACAATGATTACTTGTTTTTAGATTGCGCCGGAAATTTAATGTTATTAACAAATATTGAAATCATTTCAACTTCAAACTCATCCATAATTTATAGAACGCCAAAATAGCATCGTTTCAAGTTATGTTTACCTATCGTAATTACTTGTTTACTTTCCAAAACTCAAAGCCAAGATTTTAGAGAAGTATCTATAATTCAAATCATCCAGCATGGGCGCGTTATCAGCAGAAATTCATTTCCAAAACTATATCAAACATTTCAAGGAAGCACTCATTTTAAAGGTAATAGATCTCCATTACTCGAGCAGGCCGGAGGGAGGGGAATGTCCCGGGGGTGAATCGAATCATCTCGGAGTCGTCAAAGCGTTAGGCAAGAACCTCCTATTATGGCGTTATGATCGCTCACACACGCGTTTTGACAGTAGTTATAATTGTGATTGAAGTAATTTCGCCGTAGATGCTTTCTCCATATTTATCTCGGGGTTATAAAATCGCCTCTCGTAATGAAATGCGAATTGTGATGATTCTCTTTGAAACGCTGCGGGGTAACTTAATACAAATTAATCTAGTTGAGATTTTAATTTTTTTTTTATTTTGACTTGTAATATATAGTTTAAGGTTTTGCGAAAATCGAGCACCACTTGGCATTAGACTGTCCGTAATAGGAGAAGAGTGTGACACTTAACAAGACAGGAGCCAGAGTATTAGTAATAATATTTTCACAATTTTTCGAACCTGAAATGTGATCCTTTGTACCTTTAAATGATGAAATATATCATGACCTGAACACGAATTTCATTTCTATACACTATATACCTTATGTGAACTCATGTTAAATACATGTACCTATTAGAAGAATCCATACATTCAGTTTTGAAATCAATAATCTTCACAATGTAAACTGCACATAGTTAATATTATGTATGAAAAAAGTATGAAAGTTTATTTTCATATATCAATGTTTTAGAAAAGATTCTATTAAGGAGTCATATTGTCAAAATATATGCACATATTACATTCCATTTTACCTCATCTGGCCTGAAAGACCCGGTGGGCTTATGGCATAGCACGGTGTCCGTCCGTCCGTCCGTCTGTAAACTTTTCGCATTTTCGTCTTCTAATCCAGAACCACTTGGAACTCCTTGGCCTATTGGGATTCTCAATTGTAGATTTCGTGACCACCTGACCCCAAATAGGATCAAAGGGTTCCAAACCTTAAAAACCTATTTTAATCTTTTTCTCCAGTTCCAAAAGGTCTAGTGATCTGAAATGTTGTGTACAGATTTCGTGATCCTGCGACCCAAAATATATTATCACAGAGGTTTTGACCTGAAAAGCTATTTTCATCTTGAGATTTTATGTGCTCTTCAAACGGAGGTAATTTAAAGGAAACAACAGTGATGAATTAAATCTTCAAGTGTGTCTTTATTTGTAGGGGATTTGATCTCTGGCCTCAAAGATGGGACAGAGGGGTAAGGACCTTAAGACCTATTTCATCTTCTCCATTTAAAGTGCTTTCTATTTGTTGTACCTCTCACCTAGAAGTTAATATGTTGAATTAGTTAATGTATATAAAGACTGATTAGCTACAGAACCAGTGGCTCTATTTTTACGAAACGTTGCTGCTCAAAGGTCAAATAGAAGGTATATGGTTGAAACATATCACAGATCTATTTATTCAGAACATAACATATTATACAAACATTTATACAGTGTATGTTGATGCTCTGTGCTATAAGTTGCTGTTACATACCTCATGGAGTGGAAGTCTTGATAAGCTGCGTATATTGACACCCGTACACATCAATACCGAGACAGTAATTCAAAGACCTGTCATGTAATATTTGTTTATATGTTTTCGGTTAGGAAACAGTTTGGTAAATGTGACACATAACTGAACGTGATTCAATGGCAACATGTGACTGATTTATCCATGTTGACAAAGGCATTTTCCACTGAACTTTAAATTTCCTTCATTCATTTTCAACAATTGTTTTTATTTATGTCGTCTTATTAAACATGTTTTTGATCTTAGTGTTGGATTTTCATTGGATTAGTGTTAACAACAATCTATTCCTGAAATTGTTTAGTATATGTCGGCAACGGTTTCCCTCTTTGTTAAATGGTTTAATTAAGGAACTTCTAACACTTTATAGAAGATTAAGGTTTGTTTCCGTCTCACATATCCACTTATAAATTCGTAAAACCTTTGACTAGCACTCAATTCAACCGTCACAGCAGCGCTAGCTTTGTCAGAGTTGTTTCCCTTTGATGCCATCCATATTAAAATTTTAATCCATCACAAAAGGTCTCGGATGAGCGTCAGTCTAAAGTAGTTAAGTGATACGAGGGGCGTTCAATAAGTGTTGCAAGCGGGGCATTGGTGTTTACATAAACAGTGTCAGCTTATAGCAGGTGTTACTATAGTCAAAACATAACATTGACACATGTCAAAACAATTTCTAGACATAACAATTATTTAGATATAATAGCTGCTCTGACCTAGGGGTCTCCATAATCATGGATTCTCTCAAACATGAACAACGCGCTGTGATCAAGTTCTTTACTAAAGAGGGATGCAAAGCTACAGAAATACATAATCGTATGTGTAATGTGATGGGTAAGGATGCTCCTAACTTTTCAACAGTTTGTCGCTGGTCCCTTCAGTTCAAGCGGGGCAGGGAGTCCTTAGACGATGACCCACGGTCAGGCAGGCCATCTGAAGTCACCCGACCGGAAGTTATTGCCGCTATCGAAAGACGAATTTTAGCTGACCGCCGTGTTAAAGTTTCTGAACTGTCTTTGGAATTCCAGATATCAGTTGGAAGTGTTGAAAAAATAATTCATGACCATCTTGGTATGTCCAAGGTATCTGCAAGATGGGTACCCAGAAACCTCACAGCACAAGATCGCCAGAAAAGAACCGAAAGTTGCATGGAGCTCCTGGATCGGTTTAATGCGGATGAAGCCAGGTTTTGTCTCGTCTGGTGACAGGTGACGAAACCTGGATCCACCACTGGGACCCGGAAACTAAACTGGAATCCAAGCAATGGAAGCACCCGAGTTCACCGCCTCCCCTGAAGTTTCGCACTCAACCATCAGCTGGCAAGGTTATGGCGACAATCTTTTGGGATGCAAAAGGCATATTATTAATTGATTACTTGCCAACCAAAAATACAATGAATGGTCAATATTATGCCAACCTAATGCAAGAATTGCGAAAGACAATTCGACAGAAACGCCGTGGAATGTTGACACGTGGTGTTCTGATTTTGCATGACAACGCTCCAGTCCACAAGTCAAGAGTTGCACAGGCCGCTATACGTGATTGTGGATTCGAACAGCTTAACCACCCACCCTACAGCCCAGACCTAGCCCCCAGTGACTATTTCCTGTTCAGAAACCTGAAATCCGCCCTACGTGGAAGGCACTTCCGGGATGACGAAGACGTCAAAGCTGCCACAGAGGCGTGGTTAGGGGGGCAAACGGAAGACTTCTACAAAAGCGGCATCAAAAGTCTTAAAGAGAATGGAATAAGTGTATTGAGATGAAGGGTAACTATATTGAAAAATAAAAGTAAAAAATTGACTACGCGAGTTGGTTTTATATTGAAGTTGCAACACTTATTGAACGAACCTCGTATATGCACAACAACGGAAAATATGAATGTTTATTAATGTTTATTTAAATACTGTCACAGTGTATCAATATTGAGGTGTATGGATGCTAATATACCTGACTTATCAAAACTTCCACTCCATGAGGTTTGTATCAATATTGATGTGTATGGATGTTAATATACCTGACTTATCAATACTTCCACTCAATGAAGTATGTATCAATATTGATGTGTATGGATGTTAATATACCTGACTTATCAATACTTCCACTCAATGAAGTATGTATCAATATTGATGTGTATGAATGTTAATGTACCTGGCTTATCAATACTTCCACTCTATGAAGTATGTATCAATATTGATGTGTATGGATGTCAATGTACCTGACTTATCAATACTTCCACTCCATGAAGTATGTATCAATATTGATGTGTATGGATGCTAATATACCTGACTTATCAATACTTCCACTCCATGAGGTATGTATCAATATTGATGTGTATGGATGTTAATGTACCTGGCTTATCAATACTTCCACTCCATGAAGTATGTGTCAATATTGATGTGTATGAATGTCAGTGTACCTGACTTATCAAGACTTCCACTCCATGAGGTATGTATCAATATTGATGTGTATGGATGTTAATGTACCTGGCTTATCAATACTTCCACTCCATGAAGTATGTGTCAATATTGATGTGTATGAATGTCAGTGTACCTGACTTATCAAGACTTCCACTCCATGAGGTATGTATCAATATTGATGTGTATGAATATCAATATACCTGACTTATCAAGACTTCCACTCCATGAAGTATGTATCAATATTGATGTGTATGGATGTTAATATACCTGCCTCTATAAGACTTCCACTCCATGAGGTATGTATCAATATTGATGTGTATGGATGTTAATATACCTGCCTCTATAAGACTTCCACTCCATGAAGTATGTATCAATATTGATGTGTATGGATGTTAATATACCTGACTTATCAATACTTCCACTCCATGAGGTATGTATCAATATTGATGTGTATGAATGTTAATATACCTGACTTATCAATACTTCCACTCCATGAAGTATGTGTCAATATTGATGTGTATGAATGTCAATGTACCTGACTTATCAAGACTTCCACTCCATGAAGTATGTATCAATATTGATGTGTATGATTATCAATATACCTGGCTTATCAAGACTTCCACTCCATGAGGTATGTATCAATATTGATGTGTATGGATGTTAATATACCTGACTTATCAAGACTTCCACTCCATGAAGTATGTATCAATATTGATGTGTATGGATGTCAATGTACCTGACTTATCAATACTTCCACTCCATGAAGTATGTATCAATATTGATGTGTATGGATGTCAATGTACCTGGCTTATCAATACTTCCACTCAATGAAGTATGTATCAATATTGATGTGTATGGATGTTAATATACCTGACTTATCAATACTTCCACTCCATGAGGTATGTATCAATATTGATGTGTATGGATGTTAATGTACCTGGCTTATCAATACTTCCACTCCATGAAGTATGTGTCAATATTGATGTGTATGAATGTCAGTGTACCTGACTTATCAAGACTTCCACTCCATGAGGTATGTATCAATATTGATGTGTATGGATGTTAATGTACCTGGCTTATCAATACTTCCACTCCATGAAGTATGTGTCAATATTGATGTGTATGAATGTCAGTGTACCTGACTTATCAAGACTTCCACTCCATGAGGTATGTATCAATATTGATGTGTATGAATATCAATATACCTGACTTATCAAGACTTCCACTCCATGAAGTATGTATCAATATTGATGTGTATGGATGTTAATATACCTGCCTCTATAAGACTTCCACTCCATGAGGTATGTATCAATATTGATGTGTATGGATGTTAATATACCTGCCTCTATAAGACTTCCACTCCATGAAGTATGTATCAATATTGATGTGTATGGATGTTAATATACCTGACTTATCAATACTTCCACTCCATGAGGTATGTATCAATATTGATGTGTATGAATGTTAATATACCTGACTTATCAATACTTCCACTCCATGAAGTATGTGTCAATATTGATGTGTATGAATGTCAATGTACCTGACTTATCAAGACTTCCACTCCATGAAGTATGTATCAATATTGATGTGTATGATTATCAATATACCTGGCTTATCAAGACTTCCACTCCATGAGGTATGTATCAATATTGATGTGTATGGATGTTAATATACCTGACTTATCAAGACTTCCACTCCATGAAGTATGTATCAATATTGATGTGTATGGATGTCAATGTACCTGACTTATCAATACTTCCACTCCATGAAGTATGTATCAATATTGATGTGTATGGATGTCAATGTACCTGGCTTATCAATACTTCCACTCAATGAAGTATGTATCAATATTGATGTGTATGGATGTTAATATACCTGACTTATCAAAACTTCCACTCCATGAGGTTTGTATCAATATTGATGTGTATGGATGTTAATATACCTGACTTATCAATACTTCCACTCAATGAAGTATGTATCAATATTGATGTGTATGGATGTTAATATACCTGACTTATCAATACTTCCACTCAATGAAGTATGTATCAATATTGATGTGTATGAATGTTAATGTACCTGGCTTATCAATACTTCCACTCCATGAAGTATGTGTCAATATTGATGTGTATGAATGTCAATGTACCTGACTTAACAAGACTTCCACTCCATGAGGTATGTATCAATATTGATGTGTATGAATATCAATATACCTGACTTATCAAGACTTCCACTCCATGAAGTATGTATCAATATTGATGTGTATGGATGTTAATATACCTGCCTCTATAAGACTTCCACTCCATGAAGTATGTATCAATATTGATGTGTATGAATGTTAATATACCTGACTTATCAATACTTCCACTCCATGAAGTATGTGTCAATATTGATGTGTATGAATGTCAATGTACCTGACTTATCAAGACTTCCACTCCATGAGGTATGAATCAATATTGATGTGTATGAATATCAATATACCTGACTTATCAAGACTTCCACTCCATGAAGTATGTATCAATATTGATGTGTATGGATGCTAATATACCTGACTTATCAATACTTCCACTCCATGAGGTATGTATCAATATTGATGTGTATGATTATCAATATACCTGGCTTATCAAGACTTCCACTCCATGAGGTATGTATCAATATTGATGTGTATGGATGTTAATATACCTGACTTATCAAGACTTCCACTCCATGAAGTATGTATCAATATTGATGTGTATGGATGTCAATGTACCTGACTTAACAATACTTCCACTCCATTAAGTATGTATCAATATTGATGTGTATGGATGTTAATATACCTGACTTATCAATACTTCCACTCCATGAGGTATGTATCAATATTGATGTGTATGATTATCAATATACCTGACTTATCAATACTTCCACTCAATGAAGTATGTATCAATATTGATGTGTATGGATGTTAATATACCTGGCTTATCAATACTTCCACTCAATGAAGTATGTATCAATATTGATGTGTATGGATGTTAATATACCTGACTTATCAATACTTCCACTCCATGAAGTATGTATCAATATTGATGTGTATATATGTTAATATACCTGGCTTATCAATACTTCCACTCCATGAAGTATGTATCAATATTGATGTGTATGGATGCTAATATACCTGACTTATCAATACTTCCACTCCATGAGGTATGTATCAATATTGATGTGTATGATTATCAATATACCTGGCTTATCAAGACTTCCACTCCATGAGGTATGTATCAATATTGATGTGTATGGATGTTAATATACCTGACTTATCAAGACTTCCACTCCATGAAGTATGTATCAATATTGATGTGTATGGATGCTAATATACCTGACTTATCAATACTTCCACTCCATGAGGTATGTATCAATATTGATGTGTATGATTATCAATATACCTGGCTTATCAAGACTTCCACTCCATGAGGTATGTATCAATATTGATGTGTATGGATATCAATGTACCTGACTTATCAAGACTTCCACTCCATGAAGTATGTATCAATATTGATGTGTATGGATGTTAATGTACCTGGCTTATCAATACTTCCACTCAATGAAGTATGTATCAATATTGATGTGTATGGATGTTAATATACCTGACTTATCAAGACTTCCACTCCATGAAGTATGTATCAATATTGATGTGTATGGATGTCAATGTACCTGACTTAACAATACTTCCACTCCATTAAGTATGTATCAATATTGATGTGTATGAATGTTAATGTACCTGGCTTATCAATACTTCCACTCAATGAAGTATGTATCAATATTGATGTGTATGGATGTCAGTGTACCTGACTTATCAAGACTTCCACTACATGAGGTTTGTATCAATATTGATGTGTATGAATGTTAATATACCTGACTTATCAAGACTTCCACTCCATGAAGTATGTATCAATATTGATGTGTATATATGTTAATATACCTGGCTTATCAATACTTCCACTCCATGAAGTATGTATCAATATTGATGTGTATGGATGTTAATATACCTGGCTTATCAATACTTCCACTCCATGAAGTATGTATCAATATTGATGTGTATGGATGTTAATATACCTGACTTATCAACACTTCCACTCCATGAAGTATGTATCAATATTGATGTGTATGAATGTCAATATACCTGACTTATCAAGACTTCCACTCCATGAAGTATGTATCAATATTGATGTGTATGGATGTTAATATACCTGGCTTATCAATACTTCCACTCCATGAAGTATGTATCAATATTGATGTGTATGGATGTTAATATACCTGACTTATCAATACTTCCACTCCATGAAGTATGTATCAATATTGATGTGTATGGATGTCAATATACCTGACTTATCAAGACTTCCACTACATGAGGTTTGTATCAATATTGATGTGTATGGATGTTAATATACCTGACTTATCAATACTTCCAATCCATGAAGTATGTATCAATATTGATGTGTATGGATGTCAATATACCTGACTTATCAATACTTTCACTCCATGAGGTATGTATCAATATTGATGTGTATGGATGTTAATGTACCTGACTTATCAATACTTCCACTCCATGAGGTTTGTAAAGGCATATCATAACATCACAAGTTGTTTGAATAAAATGATATTTGATATGTCTCAATCATAAACTTTTTTTTCCCAATTGACGGCAACGAGTGTAATATGTGCATGGCATAATGCTAAAACCACGTATTCTCGCTTAATGTGTTCTCCTCGAAATATGCTGTTTGTTTCTGTGATAAATTGATCATAAACATGATGATAAATACAGAAGACCAAATCAGACAAAGACAAATACCGAAAACAGTTCATTTCATCTACATCAGACATATTCATAGGACATATGCTAATAAGGAAGACCCTTTAGAGTCAAATTCTAAGATCTTTAAAGTTACTCGGTCGAAAGATGAGATTTCTTTGCTTAAGAATCAGGGATACAGTATGATGTTCTCCTTTTCCCAGCCATGGCATGTTGCAGGACTCGTGAAATACAACCATATTAGAACAGAGGCAAGGGTCGGAAATCTTAAGGGAGTAGCCTCTGTGGGAAGAGAATGAGATTAGCATACAAGTATTAGTATTTTAAAATGAGTTCACAGTACTTCGTTTATAAAAGTAAAATTCCTTTTTAGATAATGTTATATCTTTATCATGTGAAGTGCTAATTGATCACATTTCAGGTTCGGAAAAAGTTTTAAGCAGCATATGAAAAATATGGACTCGTGGAGATATTATTACAAATACTCTGGGTCCATTTATCTGGTTAATTGTCGCACTCTTCTCCTATAAAGGACAGGATAATGCTAAATGGTGCTCGATTTTCGCAAAACATTTCATTTTATATTGCAAGGCAAAATAACAAAATGTATTTTTTTTAATTTTTACTTTCAAATAGATTAAATTGTATTAAATTTCCCCAAAGCGATTCACAGAGGATCATCCAAATTCGCATTTCATTAAGAGAGGCGATTTTGGTACATGTTTTTGTGAAACCCGAGAGAAATATGGAGAAAGTGTCTGTACATTGGCGATATTACTTCAATCACAATTATAACCGTTGTAAAAACTCGTGTGTGAGCGATCATAAAGCCATGATTGGAGGTTCTAGCTCAACGCTTTGACGACTCCGAGTTGATAGTATTCACCCCCGGGACATTCCCCTCCCTCCGGCCTGCTCGAGTAATAGAGATCCTTTACAAAGCTTGACGTAGATTTGGAAATGAATTTCTGCTCATGGACTCGCCCAAGCTGGATGATGTGAATCATAGATATCCTCTACAACATGGGTTTGTGTTTTTAAAGGTAAAAAAGTAATTTCGATAAGTACACATAAATTGAAACGATGCTATTTAGGTTTTCAATAAATTATTGATGATCTTGAAAATTGAAATGATTTAAATATTGATGATCACAAGACGATTATGATTTTATTTGACGTTTTTAAGTACAGAATCCATTTCCAATGTATTCGGCGACGTGTCTGTTGATGTTTGATTACAAAAAAAAACAATTGTAAATGATTGATTTAGTTTATAATATTTCAAACGAAACTGATCAGTTCTATATTCAAATTGATCTTTTGGTCCAGATTAATCTTTGACCAGAAATAAACGTTAATGTTCTTAATTCTTCTTCATTCCAAAGTGGTTCTATTTGAATGGGTTATCAATTTAAACAATATAATCTCTAGCCACGGGTTATACCAGTATTCAGTATTCTGTTCAAACTCATATGACTCTTATCCGATCTCTTCTTTAAGATTTGAAAACAAATCAGCCAGGCTAGATGATATCTTCAACATCATTGTCATTATTTAATTTGACTAGATTATCAGTTCAAACAACGTTTTTCAGTTGTAAAATTTCAGTTTATCGGTTTTAAAAATTGGAGCAGATTACCAATTGAAACCAAAAAAGATTTCAGTTGTAAAATTTCAGTTTTCTGTTTTATAAATTGCAGCATATAATCAATTCAAGCAACATTTTTACAGTTGTAAATTATCAGTTTATCGGTTTTATAAATTGGAGCAGATTATCAATTGAAACAACTTTTGTTTTCAGTTGTAAAGTTTCAGTTTTCGGTTTTATAATTGGAGAAGATTATCAATTGAAACAACTTTTGTTTTCAGTTGTAAAGTTTCAGTTTTCGGTTTTATAATTGGAGAAGATTATCAATTGAAACAACTTTTGTTTTCAGTTGTAAAGTTTCAGTTTTCGGTTTTATAAATTGGAGAAGATTATCAATTGAAACAACAATTTTTTTAGTTGTAAAATTTCAGTTTTCATTTTTATAAATTGCAGAAGATAATCAATTTCAAGCAACATTTTTCCAGTTGTTAATTATCAGTTTATCGGTTTTATAAATTGGAGCAGATTATCAATTGAAACAACATTTTTTTTCAGTTGTAAAGTTTCAGTTTTCTGTTTTATAATTGGAGAAGATTATCAATTATAACCAAAAAAAATTAAGTTGTGAAGTTTTAGTTTTCAGTTTTATAAATTGGAGCAGGTTATTAATTCAAACAACGTTTTTCAGTTGTAAACTTTTAGTTTTCAGTTTTATAAATTGTAGCAGATAATCAATTCAAGCTACATTTTTTTCAGCTGTAAATGATTAGTTCAATGGATTGTTTCATCCCACAGATGTTATTCAAATTGAAAATTCCACTACAACGTGCATGTTTTGATATTTGCACAAAATGTCCCATTGGTTTAGAAGTTGTAAAACATTAAACTTCTGCCAACAACGACCCCAGTCACTATCAATGTTCAAATGATCTTTTACAAATCCAAGTTCGTTTGTTTCTTTGCGAATCCTGTTGCTAGTAGTAACCTAATGAGACTGGGTCTAGACGGGTGGAATTGTTTCTGTCAGTAAATCTTTAACTAATTGTTCCAACCATTAAGACTCTGAGCTGATTCTTTAGAGCTGAACCCACTGCTGTATTCGAACCTGGAAATATCAGAGTCAGTCACTCAACCTCAAACAAAATAAAATCTGAAGCAAATTTTGGAAAATGATCGATTAGAATTAAAATTTAATAACACACACGAGCGTGCAGACATTTCAATATTCAAATGCTTGTCCATGATTTTGATACGAGAAATTAAGTGTACCGACGAAATGACAACAAATATCAGCTAAAAACAGGGACATAAATAACTTCTTAAAGAAAGGTTATCATGTATCATTTCATTAAAATGATCACATTATCAAGAAATAGCACGAGTGAGATTCTCTATTTATCAGAAATAACATGGGAGAAACTTCACGGCAAATTTTTACACATATCACATATACCAACGTAATTACACACATAGCATGCTGGCATATCAACCTATTTAAACAGATATGTGCATCGAATTATATTCGGAAATAACCACCTACAACTGTATTGTCACCCCGTATCAAAGCAACGTAGTAAGATACATAGAATATTATCACATATATCTAACTGAAATAAGCGGTCATCAAATGAAGTTCGAAAACAATATAGTGTCGCTTTGCGATTCCAATGTAAATTTCCATTCTATTGCATTATAGTCGCCAATTTATCCACCCTTGCAGTGTATATACAGGCAACATTGGCGATAAGTAGCTCGCTGTCACATCGACCCTTTCTAATTAAATGCTCATCCAAAATCAAATTCTGTTCTAACGCATTAAAAGATATGTTTGATTTCGACGACAGGTCACAAATAAAGCACAACATGCCAACATGCCATTAACCTAATGAGATTATAACTCTCCATAATAAATATTTCAGGAAATATATTTGCTCTGTTGTACACATATCGGTTACTTTATAAGTATGAACATATCCTAGGACAAACTTACACTTCATACATATCAAGCAAACCAACACCCATAGTGTTTGGCCACATTCATGCACACCTAATCGAACCAAAAGCTCATCGCATTAAATTCGGAAAAAATCCATCTTCTCCTTGGGAGTCCAATGTAAATTTTCCAGCATATTCATACTAGTTTTCTAAAGGAAAAAAGTCTTCTTGTTTCTTCAAATGACGCTTCATGAATTAATCCCTTTCAGAATGAAACCTTGATGTAGGATTCATTTTCTGAAACAACTTAACCATTACCATAGTTTTTTATTGACCAGTGATTGGCCTTAGATATTTGACATGCTTGTTTATTTTCACTAGATCATTCAGACGATCTGATAAGTTTTAAGATCGCCTCATGTTAAATGCAGATCTTGATGATAACATCAAATCTTTCGTAAATTATTGCCCTTACATTTACAACTACTTATTTGGAGAATAGTTCTGCAACAATAGGACAAACAATGGGGGTTCTTGTGCTCTCAGAGAACTCTTGTTGAACTAATGCAGTGCAGATTTTACCTTGTTTGAGCTCGAATTCAATCTTCAAATTTCCTTCAGTTTACCTTGCTTGAGGTTGCGTGACTGACTCTGATATTCCCAGGTTAGAACACCAGCAGGGAGTTAATTCAGATCCAAAGAATCAACTCCGAGTCTTAATGAATAGAGAAATTGGTTAAAGATTTACTGACAGAAACAATTCCACCCGTCTAGACCCAGTCGCATTAGGTTACTACTAATAACAGGATTCACAGCGAAACAAACGAACATGGATTTGTAAATGTTCACTTTAACATTGGAAGTGAAAGGGATCCTTGCTACTGACGTGTGATGTTTTAAACTTTTAAACCATCGAGACAGACAGATATTGATATTTTTATGTTTTAGAGGAATGTTCGCATTAAATAACATCTACCTGAAGAAACAATCGATTAAACTAAAATAAAGTTAATAGATTTTTAAAATGTGTGTAAAATATCTTCTTGTATGACTACATGTTAAAACAAATTTCAAAATGTGAAGTTTAGCAAGAACCATAGAGTAAATGGTTTATAAAAAGTTCTTAAAAATTAAAGAAATACGAGTATATTCATAATACAATTTGGTAAATTCTTTTAACCTGAGCCTTTTAAGTCAAGGAAGTGAATTGAAGTGTTTTAATCATTAAATTATATGAAATGGAACCAAACGATTCAATGTACACTGTGTTCGAAATGTAAAAGTGTAGTTTAAATAGATAATTCAAAATACACCTTATTCAAAATCGATTAAGGAAGGCGATCATAATCGTTATTGTTTCCAAAACATATTTTAGTTCTAGTCTTTATTGAAGGGAGTGTTTCAGACATTTTATCAAGCATCATCAAAGTTAAGGAACATGTATAATCATGTCAGATTGCTGACGAAATGTAATTTGAATAGATAATGGAAACGGAAAAAATATCGTTATTGTGGATAACATTATCCAGAATGGTTGATTATTTTATTATGAATCTTTATGAAGAGATCCGGTTGAGGTCCTTTGATCTTGGACCATAAAAGGAATACTGGTATAACCATATAACAATATTTTAGATCGATTTTAGATTTTAGATTTAATAAACTTACATAAAATAAAATTAACTAAACCATTCCATTTAAAGAAAATCACATAGCAGGTTGGTTAATTATTTTAGTATGAGTATTAAGAGATCGATGTCTTGATATCCTGGTCGTAACAATGAATATTTGCATAAATGCATGGTAAGAGATTGTGGATTGTTAACATTTATTTAAATTGATAACACTGTCAATGATACCACTACTAAATGAAAAAGAATTAAGACATGTTAAACATTGTCTATTCTGGTGAAGTAGTTTGTGTACCAAAAGATCAATTTCAATATAGAACTTGTCCATTTCCGTTTCAAAGATTATAAACAGATTCATTTTATCACAGAGCTATTTCAATAATATCAAACTTTAACATGCACATCAATGAATGAAAATCATGGCCGTGGAAAGTGTTTCTTTACTTAGAATTTTTTTGCGTCTTTGTAAGTTTGCATTGGAAAAGAATCAACAAAATCATAATCGTCTTTAATAACCTGTCTCAATGACTAAAATGTTTTTAGATTGCGCAGGCAATTTAATGTTATTAACAAATATTGAAATCCTTTCAACTTCAAGCACGTCAATAAGTCTTCAAATCCAAAATAGCATCGTTTCAAGTTATGTTTACCTAACCGAATTTACTTGTTTACTTTCCAAAACACAAAGCCAAGATTTTAGAGGATATCTATAATTCAAATCATCCAGCATGGGCGACGTGATCAGAAGAAAATTCAATTTGAAAACTATATCAAGCTCTTTAAGGCATCACTCATTTTAAAGTTTATGGATATCTATTACTCGAGGAGGTCGGAGGGAGGGGGATGTCCCGGGGGTGAATCAAATCAACTCGGAGTTGTCAAAGCGTTAGCCAAAAACATCCTATTATGACAGTTTGATCGCTCACACACAAGTTTTGACAGTGGTTATAATTGTTGAAGTATTATAGCCAGTATATAGATGCTTTCTCCATTTCTCTCAGGGTTCACAAAAAGTGAACCGAAATCGCCTCTATTAATGAAGTGCGAATTGTGATGATCCTCTTTGAATCACTTGGGGGTAACTTAATACAATTTAATCTAGTTGAAATTTGAAAACTATATTGTTGTTATTTCGACTTGTAATATGTAGTGAAAAGTTTTGTGAATATTCAGTAACATTTAACATTATACTGTCCTTGAGAGGAGAATAATGCGACACTTAACCAGTTTAATGGACAAAGAGTATTTGTAATAGTATCTCCATGACTCTCTCCATATTTCTCAGATAATGCTTAAAACATTTTTTGAACCTGAAATGCTGTTATTTGTACTTTTAAATGACAAAAAATCATGACATGAATACAAATTTTACTTTACTTTAATTTTACTTTATATAAGAATCCATACATTCAGTGTGCTCAAACGTCAAAATAGAAAGTATATGGTTGAGACATATCACAGATCTATTTATTCATAAGATAACATATTATACAAACATTTATACAGCGTATGTTGATGTTGATGTGTTATAAACTGCTGTTAGAAAACCTCGTGGAGTGTAAGCCTTGATAAGCCGGGTATATTGATATTCATACACATCAATATTGTGACAGTATTTTTATTTATCTTATTTCGGTTAGGAAACAGATTGTTAAATGTGACACATAACTGAACGTGAATGAATTATATGTTCATGTTGATAATAGCGTTTTCTACTTAACTATAAATTTCCCTTCAAATTTCCCTCATTCATTTTCACCAATTGTTTTTATTTATGTCGTCTTATTAAATATGTTATTGATCTTTGTGTTTGATTTCTTTAGATTAGTGTTCAAAACAAACTATACCTGTCGTTATCAAGTATTTGTCAGCAACAATTTCCGTAAAATTATTCAATTGAGGAACTTGTTTAAACTTCTCTCACTTTTTCGAAGATTAGGGTGTGTTTCCGTCTCATATATCCACTTCTAGATTCACAAAACCATTCACTTGAACTGAATTCGATCTGATGCAAGCTATCTTACAAATCATGTCAACCGTCACAGCAGCGCTAGCTTTGTTAGATTGGTTTCCCTTTGATGCAATCCATATTTAAATTTTAATCCATCACAAAAGGTCTCGGTAGCGTCAGTCTAAAGTAGTTAAGTGATATAACAATGTAACAGAATCCATTCAGATTACATTTCTACAATTATTGTCGATTAGCTGTGGCATTTCATATCATCACACAACATATAATGTAAAACATAATCAGGTCTAAGATATTTTTTAAATTGTAGACAGACAAAGATTTTGTATTTAATCAATCATTAGAGCACAAATACTTACATGTCCATATCATTAAGCAATAATACAACTTAAATCAAATCATATCACATCATATCGCAAGAATAAAACTTAAATCACCCCCCCCCCCCCCCCCCCCCCCGAAATACATATACATGTACATATCCTAATACAACTTAAATCAAGACAAATATTGAATTGTATGTTAAAATTGTCAGTACGACTTTGACAAGTTTATGATAAGTTTTGAAAATCGTGTTGAGAGTCAACAACCACACTACAAGTAACACGGTGTTTTGCCTGGCTGTAGAGGACTGTAAGACCCTTGTGTATTCCAGATACGACATGAGGTGCTTGTGTAAAGTCCAATGTACAGCTGCCTACCGAAAGTTTGTTCAATATTTTCCGTATTTCCACTTAAAGGCAAATTTTAGAAAAAGTAATCTGCACAAATGTGCTACAGCGCCTTCAAGTTAAAAACATTTGCATTTTGGCATGGTGGTAGGTCTGCATTTCTAATAAAAAGTTTGAGATTAACTGATGTACAAAGTAAAGTATTAACGCGTTTCACCCATGATAAATATATTTCTTACTCTCTTGTGCTTATAAATTGGGCACTCAAACAAATTATGATTTGAATCCATAACAGGATTACCACAAGTACCGTTAGATCAACTCTAACTCTGTCTACCGCAATTTTGTTTAAAGAATATAACATAAAAAAAATTACTTTTGAATTGCGAACCATGATTGGCAAATTATTTCAAAAACTTATTTTATCTGAAAAAATATTGTGTCGAATTTTTAAGTCTTCAGTATTTTGCGAGCTGCGTAACTTATCAGAATTTGGAACTCACATTATCGAAAAGCAGTTCTTTGAAGGGTATTTGGAGGAGGTATACATAAGAACAGGAAGATTTTCTGGAAAACAACTTCTGGTGTAATGAGCGTTACCAATGGCTAAAAACTACTCCTGAATTAATAAAATGTGTTCTTAAACCAAAATAGATGGTTCGGTTAAGTCATGCGAGTCCGTACATTTCTCATCGAGGTTCATTTTAAAATGGCCGCTGAAGGTAGTTCAAGTGTTCTGACACCTATAAATTTACCTCTCACACTAAAGAGATGTCGCTCTTTATGTCGATCATTTTCTTTCAATGTGATAACCTTTTTCTATGGATATACAGTTTTCTGGTTGTGTAACAAGATGTTTAACCCTCTAATGTAACAATATATGGTAGAAATAAATGTCAAATTTAAGAATGAATAAAATGCCCAAAAAATGCTTTTGTAAGCAGCGCCTTAAATTTCTCATTCGGGATCATTTCAATAAGTTTGCTTTATTGTCCCCTAAAACGACTCATCAGCAAATAAGCATGTTTAACAATCTAACGCATCTGCTATGTAATTAATGTATACAATGAAGAAGAATAGAGCTACCAGTTCTCGGAGTGCACTTAATTTGGTTACTTGAATTTTTACATTCTATATCATTATTGAATTATAACTATTCAAACCTTTAGAGTTAGAGTTAGAGTACTTAATTTTCAATTTCATTATACTGAATTATGACTGTTTATTTCGAATAGTTAAATTTTCCCTTGGGAATGGACATATGATCTGTAAATATTGAAAATTACCGTATACAACTCAGTGTTGATAAAACAATATCTTTATTCATATGATGTAAGTGTCATATTTTTTCCTTGCTTTCCTTTAACACCAACTTATCTAACGATCTTAAATTCACTAGTGGGAATATTTTAGATGTTCATAAAGTAGATGTGTAATGATATCACAGTCATATCTGAGTTCAAGAGACATTACAAGTGCAGAGGTTGTCAAATTCAAGATTTCATCAACAGTGTGCCCTAATGGTCAGTAATATCTCTTGATTTTCTCAGAATTCTAACCTCAGGGATCTCTTTCATGAATTGATATCAGAATCAACAAGTCACCCCAGAGAGGAAAGTGTAGGCGGGCTGATCCAGTACTGAACATAATTCTATTTCCATAAAACTCACATACATTGTATGATGTAACTAGATGAATAACTCATGTATGATTTAATTGTTATGGTCTGGTTTTGCATGGTTAAAATTTGATTTATTTTCACCTAACACCAATTTACATAGTAACAATTGATTTGAAAATGGAATGGAGACCATTTCAGTGGAGACTGTCAGAATATCTCAATGGAGACCATCTCAGGACCATCTCAGGACCATCTCAGGACCATCTCAGTGGAGACCATCTCAGTGGAGACCATCTCAGTGGAGACCATCAAAGTGGGGACAATCTCTGCTGGGACCTTTGATGAAAATAAAGAATTGAATCGATTACTTTTAATAAAATTCAATAGAGACATCAACTGGCATAATTGATCAAATTATTCCCCAAACCCCAAACTCCCCTGATGCCTAGAGTCTAATATCTCACATTATGTCTGATGTGATTATCTGGATGGTGCGTTAATAGTGGCCTGTTTGAGTGCATTCACTCAGATGTCGTTTGGGAATACAGCCTGTAAACTTTGTCATGTCAATTAAAAATACCAGAGAGATTTTATTTTGATGTTGCTGCTTGTTATACACTTCAAAAATCAGAAATGTTCTGACACGATTTCTAACAATTCTAATCAGATACTCATGATGTAAAACAAACCAAAAGATTCAATTTTCTTTTCGCCAGACAGAATGTTCAAGCAGCAAACAACAACATCAGTGCTTGACCCTAATGACTCTGGGGTGCTACAGGGAGATGTTTATCCTCAGATGTTGATACGGTTACGGTAGGAATTACAACAGGCTAATCATTTAAACCAAAACGTTTGACATATTGAAGTACGAGTTCATAAATGCAGTCATCTCCCCCACTGACATTAAACTCACTCGTTCCTCAAGCTGTTGCATTCTGGTGGATGTTTTTGTTTAGGGCGATTTTGACAGTAATAAGTCTGCTTTTCGAATTATTACATTACAACCTAATTATGGTATTTTTGCTTTAAATTGTTGTTCAAACCGATTTCATTCTACAATGATTTGTTTTCTATTTTCAAAATGTGATCGTTTATAGGATATTTGATTCAGACATGCATATATATCTCCAAAACATCCTCCTTTGTTAATGAATACTGTTTTTCAGTTAATTGGTAATGAATTGAATATACACAAGGTGATTGTTCAACATCCCAGGTTTCAGTTCAGGCTTAAAATTAACGGGTTTTTTTTCTCGAAACGAAATTGTAAGTTGAGTTTCCATGGAGACAGCCAAAAATAGAAGTCTGATGAATATAAAAAATCCATGGGCCACATATAAAGATGATGAATGTTTCCCATACCAAGTTTCATTGAGCTTGACCGTTCACAATCAACGTTTGATCTCTACTCTGGAAACTCAGTTGTCAGTTGCGTTTTCATGAAACCGCCCATTTATAACAATCCCATTAAGGCACAATGTCTTTATGAAATGGAACATATAATAAAACACGATTTATGGATAACAACAATGTACACAATCACAAGTTGTTACCCAGAAAGTCATGCTTTCTTATGAATGTATATGAATCCAGAAACTTGCATAAATATAGAATTCACAACTTTGGAGTTATGTTCTGGAAACGAATGGTACGGATACACAGAAGAATAAGCGCATGGACGAACGGCAGTCATTTCCATACAAAAACCAACTTCGTTGTTGTGGTAATAATTACAACAACACAAATAAGACAATAACTGTATAGATAATGATATTGTGAGATATGTCCCTTGTAACATTTTGCCACTTTTAACCGAATCGTGACCACTCCCATTAAGGAAACTACTAGTCCTGGTAAAAATAATTAAATAAAGCTTTCCTTTGTGCTTGTCCAACCTTGTTAAGTAACTCGATCTCTGCTAATATCTCTTGATACTCTCAGAATGTTTCTCCACAGAGAGTGCAGTTGACGGATTAATGTTCAAATCAAGCATGTCATGATCAAAACGGTTCTGCCGCGATGCTTCACAAACTCTTGTTGCAATATGATATATATTTTCATTTTGTCAACAGTTATTCTTCGAATAGATAATAAAGACAAATGTTCAACCATGTGTAAGTATCCATAACAAGAAGACATGGTCATCTCCTGCCATATATGTTCTCAATACAACTTTCTCCTAAATGTACCAATAACTCAAAAACAAAAGTGTGCGCTTATCATTTTCAAACTCCATCAAGCTTTGATGCCATCAAATCACACAGACTGTCAGTCTGCCATTTTGCTTTTCGCATGAAAAGTGCTATCTTTTCAAAACATTTTAGAAAAATAAAAACATATGTATTAAAATAATATTCAAAAAGTAACAAATAATGTAACATTAATTAATGAACAATGTCTTGTTGTGCCGTAGCAAAGCTTTCCACACTTATAGCGGCGATATTGATATCATTGTTAATATCAAATTTTATTAAATTTTTAAACAAAAAGTCATATAAATATTACTCTCAGTGAAATGTTTCACGTGGATTGTGCAATAAGCATGTATAAATCATTCTCTTCCCACAGAGGTGACTCCCTTCAGATTCCCGATCCTAACCTCTGTTCATTATCAAGCAAAATTGAGTTGAGAGGGGAAATGGGAACCTCATATTGTATCCCTGCTTTTTAACCAAAGAAAACTGTCACGTCGACCGAGTGACTTCCAAGATCTGGGTATGTGACTCTAAAGGGTCTTGCTCATTAGCATATGTCCTTCGAATATGTATGATATTAAAAACAAAAATGAACTATGTTTGGTATTTGTCTCTGATGTGGTCTTTTTTATTTATAAGCATGTTTATGATCAATAGTTTTCACAAAATCAAATAGCATATTTTTTAAAAACACATTAAACGATAAAACGTTTATCTAACCTTTATTGTATCATTATGACGTGTCCATTGGCAAATGTCACTTTTACAACGGCGTTGTTGATTGTACAACTAGATTCAATTGCAACCAATCAGGACACTCCCTTTTTGCACTTGATTTCAAGCCATGTAAAACAGAGGTTAGGATCGGAAATCTGAAGGGAGTAACCTCTGTGGGAAGAGAATGGTATAAATAGCGTATATGTGTAAATGAGACGAATGCCATCTGGAGTTACGTTTCCACAAAAAATACCCCAATAGAATCCTCTCTTTAAAATGTTTTTCTGAGAAAATGTTTTCCCCCATGAATGGACGCACAGACTGAGCTCAAACCTATATCCCCCTCCACATCCAGGCCATCCTCGGTTACCCATGGTTTTATATATGCTCCGTTACTCTCAACTATATCACCCATGGGAAATTTCATCAGAGAAATCTGTACTCAAATTACCCGCCCTTGGCCGGCGTGAGCCAATCAAACCGCTCCGCAGCTTGGACCTGCGAGCCAATGACAATTCATATCTTTTCGTTGCAAAGCACGCGAGGTCATTTTGTTAGTCCATCCGTCACCGGTTATCTCCCTTGACCATTTCCGTCTTATCGTATTGAGTATTTTCTTTGGGTACCGACTTCGTCACGCCGGCCAAGGGCGGGTAATTTGAGCACAGATTCTCCTGATAAGGTTTTCAATGGGTGATATAGTGGAGAGTAAAGGAGCATATATAAAACCATGGGTAACCGAGGATGCATCCAGGCGGGGGATAATTAAAAGTGAAGGGAAGAAAACAATGAAAATAAAAATGTGTACATTTTATTTCTTGACTTCTCACACTATGGAATATTCTCAAGATGTCACTGGAATTATAAGTAACTTAAAATCCTTCATGGCGTGACCCCAAACCATTGAACCTTAAAAAGTGCAAATAAGTTTACACTAAACACGTTAAGAATTAAATAAAAAATTACCATAATCACTTTTCCCAACGTAGTACATAGATGCATATGATACGATATAAACACAATTCGACGAGTCTACAACGAATATAGATACCTAACACGAATTCATCCATCGACTTCAAACAATTCAGGAATCGTTTACACCAAAATTCATTTACTGCAGTGGCATAATCAGACACATTGTGTTAGTTCTGATCATCCGAACCGAAATGATGTAGGATTACTTCTATATCTGACATGTTGTGCTAACAGGGCCAAAACTACACCTATGGGTCTTTACAAGCGTAAATGACACCAACCCTTGAGTTAAACATTCCAGTCTCTCCCAAAATAATGGCATTATTCTGATAATTAGGACACCGCCTGGGATTGACAGATGTCTGATGTTGTCTTTATTTCTTAAGAGTTTATAAGTTGCCAAGTACTGGTACACATATCTTATCTTATTGATGATTAAATATTATGTTCTTTCTTGATTAACTATATAAAGGAAATTCATACTGCTTACGTTACACACTTTGGCAATTTCACGTTAATCATCTGGAATTTTGTTTATAAATCTCAGAATTTTGAGATTTCATAATCAACTTTAAATAAACAAATGTATTATCGCCAAAACTCTTAATCTTACATGATAAATGTTAATTTTAACTCCCTATAGGACAAACCGACCAAAGTTCGAAGTTCGCCCGACAGTTGCAAATAATTTATCATCAGAAAGCATTATCTGTATTAGTGAAAAATTACTTCCAGTTGTTTAACTACGGATTTATTATTGTTCAAGGACTATTCATCATGTGTTTTTGGACATTAAGTATCATTTTGATAAATAGTTTAAACCATTTACGCATGATGGAACATTAAGGTGGGACTGTCCGAGGTTAGGTTAAAACTGTCGGAACCTCGAGCGAATTGGTATACCCAATAGAAACAGTTATTTTTCCGTAAATATAAAGCAATTCAGCATATTTATGTCGAAATCGAGTAAAATAAGACTTTATATTTGATATTTTGATTTGCTGAAATTGACATTTTACAGATAATTTTTTATTTCACAGTCTTTCATAATATTTGAATCAGAACACTGTCCGAACCTCGGTCAGTTTGCCCTATATGATTAATATAAAGGTACTGTGATCCAGTGTGTGTAAACCCGTGTGTACTCTAATCAAGAATTGATTCTACTGTATACATATTCGCATGTCGGTTGTGTCCCAATGCTTAGACATTCCAGAGAATTAGTTCTTAGGCAGTAGAGAAGTGTATGATGTCTGAAATGGTTGCTTAGACATTCCAGAGAATTAGTTCTTAGGCAGTAGAGAAGTGTATGATGTCTGAAATGGAATAGTGCTAATTAGTGTTCCCGGTTCGTCTTGTATTGATAAAAAGGGGAGATTAACTGTCACATATTCTCCACCTAATGTACAGTTGGACGATATGTTGTTATTTTGAAAATATGATAGTTAAATCAGTTAATTATCTGTTAACTGTTGTATTTAGCAGTTATTAATCATGTTAACTCCTACACTACTGTCACTACTTTCGTTTGTTACATGTCAGATAGAAACAAGTATTGGTTAGGTCATTATTGCAATATGGCTGGTCAGGGAACTGTCTTATTCATTACATTACAACAAAAATAAAGTAAAGCAGACATGCAAACACTTTCGATTCATGGTTTTCACCAAGAGAAGGAGAAAGAAAAGTTAAAAGATGTAATAATTATTTGATAATCTATCAAAATAATATGATCACCCTTTTCTCATAACTATCATCATAATATCATCAAATTCTTGTAAAATCAAGAAAATCGATGGGTTGTTTTAATATATCACATTCTGGACAGTTGCCTTTTATAACCTATTTGTAACTTTATTTGTTCATATAACAATATATGTTTAGTACTAGGACATTTTTCCTTTTAAAGCCCTTGGCTTAGATTTACGTGTATCTATGTAGTATGTAAAATGTTTGAAAAACTTTTTCATCTCATTGATAATGTGTATTATTTTTTTTAAATGCAGAGAACTATGTTTTTGGTTTGTTTTATTAAATAAAACTGAAACATGAACAAAATTGATTGTTCTTCTTCCGAAACGACTTGAGGATTGGAACCGACCGACAACGTTGTTGTTTTAGTGTGTCAGTGAATGACTTGTTTTGGAATAGAACTGCCTTTAATTAATCTAAAAATTGTTTCAAAATGTATGAATGTTAAGATGGATAATGTTGTAGATTCTAGTTTCATGACGTAATTAGACAATACCATTTTGGAACAAAAATCGTTAGAATCAGTTTCATTTTTAAGTTAATTCAAATCATTACGGCCATATTTCTGAAAGATGATTCCATCAGCTATATTATATTCAGCTAAATCAATTTAATTCAGTATCAAAACCCTTTGTCATTAAAAACGTGTACTGCAGGGGGGAAATGTGGTTTTATTACACTATGGGACCAACATCACGGGACCAACATAACACCGGCAGTAACCACGTTACACTGAAAGCGTGCCCGAGCAAGAAGGTGTCCCTGGGGTACGCCTGTGTGAAGAGTCAAGTGTCTGTAGCAGTTCATGAGATTGGAATTATCAATCATGTTGGGCAGTTGTCAACATGTCTGCGTTTTCCTTCGAGATTTCGAATTTTTCAAACCAATATTCATGCTTTGTGGATTTCTGATGACATAAACTTTCAAATTTGATTCAGATAATGCAAAACACGTTTTGAATCAATTTGGTGTAAAAACATTATTCTCGATTCTTTGTTTGGTTTCCAATTGGACAAGGTGTAAGTTTACGTCAACTGCCTCTTATTATGACACCTTGCTTTCATTAGTGATGTCATCTGATCTCCAGGTTTTTTTTCTATCAACGGTGCAGTTTCCTTTAAAGGGGCAGAAGCAAGTTTTTCCTGTGAAATAAGTCGATGAAATGTAATTGAAAAATAATCTCACCAACAGTAAAACACCCTTCCCTCTTCGGAAAATCAATCTAAAAAATGAGTGTACATGGTTCATAAAGCCATGGGAATTGTTTTTTGTCATTCGAAATAATAAATTGTGTTCACAATGAAATGGTCAATTTATAAAATAATATAATATAAAATGCAATTTTTGCTTTCTACGCAACACTGTTTTACCACTAGGGGAAATTGCTTTGTGTAATATGATATTTTACCCTCTAAAGAAAATATAAATGACATAAACTATCATTATAAATGGGAAATTTAAAAAAATAAAATTTGCAAAAAACGTGCTACTGCCCCTTAAAAAGTTAAAGTTTCAAAAGAATTCCATATTGCTCACTATTCATTTATGAATATAAAACTTCCTTTGATTCAAGTTCATATACCTGGCGAAAGATGTTTAAGGATGACCCATGAACAGCACATTCTCTTGTTTAAATTGAATGGTTTGACAAGACTTAAATAAAATGAGACTAAAAAGTGTACTGATTACTGGTCAAGAATTTATTATAATATAATACGTTAGCAGAAAACCCTTTCTCTTAGATCTTCATGTTAACTAGAATTTGTTAAACAACTTTTTTGTGATTACAGAGTTATAATGATATCAAACACTAGGGAATGAAATAACGTTACTGAACTCAGTTCATAGAAGTGTTACTGATTTTTCAGAATCTTGAAAGTTGATGCTTACAATAGAACCTATCGTATTCTCCTGTGGATCATTATAATATAGTATGACTAACCTGTATGGTTCAGTTGAATCGGTTCACATAGCATGATAAGCTCACAACTGAATGAAAGTGGATGTAATTGTCATTGGATTGTGTTATGTTATGTGATATTGAAATATGATATTGTTAATAGCTAAACTTAATCAAGTTAAGTATGGTCTGATAGTTGTGAAATTCAATAAAAGTGACTATTGATCTGGATAAACGAGTTGTAAGTTGATGTAGAAATGTGATATGACGGTTTGAAGTTTAATGTAGGTTAGAAATCCTAATGTCAGGATATTTAGCAAAGCTTAGAACACAGCAATGAAATGTTAGAGAGAAAAATGAAAATAATACATAAACTGACAAATAAGAAAATAGAATGCCCAACATTATACATTAATTTTGCAAGAAGAATTTTTTCAGAAACACTTTATTATAAATAAAAACAAAATTTATTCATCTATGACCATCCAGAAAATCAGCTGAAAGCGCTGCAACAAAACAGTCGTGACATTGCATGAACCTAATGAAACCAGAATGTTTTTGCTGAAGATGCTGTACAATATAAGAATAATTTTTCATACATGTATAACGACAACTTTGTTTTGTAATTTTATTCTGAATTAGGGCGCCACTGAATGTGATGTCATTAGACGGATACTCCTTTACTGCATTCTACTTCATTCATGACGTAGAACACAATATCAAGGTTTTTGGAGACTGTGAGCTTACTAATTGATTTAAACATATTTTATTGTCATAAAGGTCCATGAGATTTGGCACTTACTAGGCCTTCTCCTAGATACAAGGGATTATATTACAAATTGATACAGATTTAACAAAATGTGAATCAATACATATTTTACCTTTTATATGTGCAAGAAATGTACAGTGCAGTGTGATGAAATGTAAAACAATTTCTCATAGTATTTACATAATAGTAATGTAATATATACACTTTGCACAGTGAAAAACAACCTTGACAATCATTTAAAGCAAAAACATAATGTACCTGTCTGAGGTTTACTCAGTTTTATGATAAAGACCTTCAATATAATAACACAATAATACTTAAATGCTAGATGGCTGCATATAAAGAAAGGCTGAACATATAATCAAAATCTATTAGTTTTATTTCAAAATTCGTGCACATATTTAAAAAATATGATATTTTCTTATGTAGTGAGAAGGACATTTCCTTTCAAAATTGTTTCTAATGTAGGTCTAACACCTAAATCTAGAATGTTTTAGAACAAATAGTTTCTTTCATGATGATATAACTTACATTCAATGAAATAATGATTTTTCACAAGGATATTCACATAAAAAAGAAATTTCAACTGATAAGTTTACTCTGAAAAGGTCATCATTTGTAGGACATTAAGTCTTCTATTATTGCTGTTGTAGAAAGAAGGAGCGTTCATATAAGTGGTTGTTACACATGTTCTAAACTCTGCAGTTGATTTTAATGTCTTGATATTTTTACCCGACTTGTTCCAAGTATATACTGAATTTATTATGAATTATTTTTAGAGGAAGACGTTCTAGCTGGCGGTTGTACTAAATTGCACTTAGGTAGTAAATGAGATAGGTATGCGGGACACTTGTTTATCGTTATCTTGTGGGATAGGATAAGTTGTCTTGTCGTCTTTGTATCAATGGAGTCCACCCTGTTTCGAAATATAAACTAGAGGCGAATTTCGTTAATTCCGTAACCATTCTTGTTGTTTCAAGTTATATAAGTTCTGGTTTGTTTTCATAAAAAGCTGAACAATTATCCCATAGCTCTGAGGCATATTCGAGAATTGGGCAAATGAAAATGAGATATATTGTCGATAGAATATGACTGTTTAACTTGTATTTGAGCTTTCGCAGGGCTGAAACCATTTTACTTGTTGTTGTTGCTTCAAGTTGTATAATTTCTGGTTTGTTTTCATTTATAGCTGAACAATTATCCCTTAACTCTGAGGCATATTTGAGAATTGGGCGAATGAAAATTAGATATATTGTCGATAGATTATGACTGTTTAACTTGTATTTCACAGGGCTGAAACCATTTTACCAGCTGAAATCCTCTCGATATGGTCATTCCACTTAACATCTTGTGATAATATAACACCTAAATGTTTATGATTTTTAACGTTTTCTATTGCGTTATCATTATAAACTAGAAGAGTAATCATGTTTAAGTTGATGTGTAAAAAGTACGCTCTTTGTTTTAGATGGATTAAAATCAACTAACCATGTACTTGCCCATCTTTCAAGAACTACCAAATCTTTGTTTAGATTGTCCTCAATCGTCTTTATATCAAAAGCTGAGGTTCCAATTCAAGTGCCATCTGCAAAAAGTCGTGATATGTTTTATAGTTCGTCTCTTATGTCATTGCTATGTATAAGAAATAGAAAAGTAATTGTACAGTCGCATAAAAAAAGCTTGTCAATTACACAGTCGTTATGACAACGCATGTGGAAATGCTTTTTTCTTTTTTAAGCAATTGCTGCAATAAACAGAGAAAGCTACGACACATGATATTTGTTCCTGCTTTAGTTACGATGACTTTTAAAACCATTAGTTTGTCAGCATAATGATAACCAAACATTCATTAGAACTCTCACACTAAATATCTTTTTGATAACTTCAAAGCATAGCGATCTTGTCTCGTGTCAGATCTGTAACCAGGAATAAATGTTTCTCATTCTCTGACTGTCCACAATAATCTAACAAGCACTCAACTCTGTGAACTCGATTTGCGATTCTACCGGATTTCCCCAAATAGACATACAATATTTTGTTTAAATACAAAAAGATTAACTTTTTGCATTTGTTTACTATATAAATTACATTGACTTGAAATCATCATTGAACCAACGTCAAAATCAACCATGCATTAACATTCCATCAATACCCTTAGAACATCCTAAGCGTTTATTCAACCACTTCAGGTACCTATACCTTTTGAAATGATTATATGTGTTAGCTAGCTCTATAAATTAAATGTAGTTATAATCATATTTCCATGCAAATGTTTATCGGTCTTACATATTTTATATTTTATAAATCACACGTTTTCACTAACGTTACCCCCTATTTAAGACACCAGCATATATAAGATAATTCGAGTATATTACAAATTTTGCAAGATGGCGCCTATTGTTAAGATTTCTAAGGTAGATATCTATTAGAGATAAAACATTAGATAAGAATTTCTACAAGAGGAAACACGGTACTTTCATTCCCTGTAAGAAATTCCAGTAAAACAACGGGAGCTTTGTGCTCTGTGTGAGTTACAGGAGTATCAACACTCGAGAATGTGTTTATGTAATCAGAATTTGAAACGTTTAAGTTATTCTTAACGTTTTGGACATGTAATTGAAGCGTACACAGTAACCTGTAAACATTTAAAACATCGCCAGACATATCACATTATCTTTTTACAACGTGGAATGTGTTTCTTTAGTTTGTCGAATCGTCTCCTTGACCACCAGATAACCATGATTATATATACCTGTGTATAACTTCAGTTCGAGTATATATTTTGATATCTACTGCTTGGTTGTTGAATAAATGTTAGTAGTTAAGACAGGGTTGACCATTTGCGGGATCTTGTTATCCGTACTTCTTTATATGAGTTCAATGATTTTTTTTTATTAAATTCAAGTGACATAGAAGTTTGATTATATGAACAAACTGTTGCTTAAACGCGTTTGAGAATACATTACTGCTCAAATTATATGGTAAGTAAAAAAAATTGATTACAACCCAAAGTGTAAACGTCACATTAATATCCTTCTGATATATAAATATATTTTGTGAAATCCTATTACATAATTCAGGAATCTTCAATTGTGTGTTTCATGCATTGTTTTGTATGTTTATCTATTTAGCTAAAAGCTAAATGGAGTCTTACGCTTTTGGTGAATATATATTAATCATTCCTTTGTAGAAGTTTGCTGAATATATGTTTATCAAAAATTTTGTCATTTAACCACTTTGTTATGGCTACACAGGACGTATCAATTTGTATTGTCAGCAACATTCGTGCCTGACACATCATCGATAAACAGGAGAGGGCATTCAGTGTTTTTCAGAATATTCTATTTAAATTTGACAAGTGCCAAAATACCATATGTGCTGATTGAAGTTTAAATCATTAAACTCAATGCCCTTTTCAATTATAATCGTAAAAATGAATGACTAATGACATGTTTAAAATTAGAAAAAAAATAAAACAAAAACAGTTTTATACATCCGCAAAAACCGAAGAAATTACATGTTTCTTTTACATGTACAGTGACCTATGAAACGTGACCAACTCAATTTTGTCATGTTAGTTTACAAAATAACATTCAACTAATTAATGCGCGCCAGACGCAGTACATTGTCCTGTTTGAGATTAGAAATCACTGCTTTCACACTTATATTGACACTTTACGGAATATGCAAGCAAACAAAAATAAGTGTCGGCAAAAGTTAGTACTTATAAATAAAATAACACCATTGACAACGTCCGACATGTTTGATGCAAATATCAAACTGAACGTCCCTTTAAAAAATACATTCAACTACAGACAGAATTTAAGTAAAAATAAGGTACATATTTGTTTTTCATGTCACGTCTAAGGGTAAAGGTCGAACAGCCTCACATTTGACTTAACTTAATTAATTTTACATCAAGGCATAAACTGCAGAGAGGAGGTGTTAAACATTCATTTTCAAAAGAAAACTCGGACATTTAGACATCATTGATAAATCAAATAATTAACTGCTACAGATATGCGACTCTTCACACAGGCGTACCCCAGGGATACGTTTTTGCTCAGGGACTATTTCAATGTTGGTCCCACAGTGTCATACAGCTACATTTCTCTTTGCTTGCTGTAAATGGTTTTGATGCTTATTTACGTTTATATAATTTACATGATCGAATCTTAAATATATGTTGTTGGAGGAGCATACAAAATATGTCTCAAAAGTTAAATTTCTTAATACAGTCCATATGAAATATTTAGATAAGATACACATATAGATATAAGTTCTCTTTGTTTAAATGATTATGCTCGTGTTTCTTTAATTTCGCTTAAGATTTTATTAAACTCTATGTTTGTTACCTTGACATCATGTAGTAATACAAGTAGATATAAATGCCTTTAAAATTATTAAATCTATTTCAGTTTAATTGACCCCCTCTAAAAGACATTATTTAATTTAACACACACATCGATATTGACCCAGGTGTGTCCATGGTTTAACAGATATCAATCACCAAACGTCAACCACCAACGATCCTAGTCACTTCGAATGTTAAAGTGAACATTTACAAATCCAAGTTCGTTTATTTCGTTGTGAATCCTGTTGTTAGTACTAACCTAATGAGACTGGGTCCAGACGGGTGGAATTGTTACTGTCAGTAAATCTTTAAATAGTTTCCCTGTTCATTATGACTCGTAGTGGAATCTTTAGAGCTGAACTCCCTGCTGGGATTCGAATGTTCAAAAATCAGAGTCAGACACGCAACCAAGCGCAATGTAAAATCTGATTTGCAGGTAATTCAAGAAATAAAACATACCAATGCTTGCAAACGATTTTGGTAGACTAAGGCGTCCTTGAGACAAAGAATCGATATCAGTTGAAAATGGGAGAGATGTAACTTTTCAAAGAAGCTGCATTGTGAATCATCAATACCAAATTGCAATGTAAAATAACTGTCAAAATGATCGCATGAGCATGACGTCACATCAGCATTTTATCAAAAATTAAATTAGAAAAAAGAGTTGACATTTGTATTTTCAGAGCAATAGACGCGTTTATAAAGAAATAGAACTGGCCTTTGACTTAAATAGTTACATCGGATATACATGTAAATGTACATTACAAAAATGGCATATTTCCTAATATAATAGAAACACAGGTTCAATTGGTTAAAGTAGAGTCGGAGAGTTGTTTCTTTTCAATTATAAATTCTTGGTTTTCAAAGAATAATAGGTTACCATATAATTGGAAATGATTTAAAGGTTTTCTCGTTAACAGTTTATAAACTTGTAAACTCAAAAGGTGTATGTGAAGATACGATAAAGTTGAAAGGGTAATATTTTTTCTTTTAAAACAAATAAATGTTCGTAATTAAGTAAAAAAAAATCGTAAATACGAGAACAATGTAATTTAAATTTCCGTTTGTGAACAAACGTGTTTTAGTTCAGTTACACATTGGAACATGATCAGGGCTTATGACAGCAACGAACTGTTTGATGTCGTTCATTAATAGGCTTTAGTACAGTCAGTTCTGTCAAAATTCAATTGACTTTGGATATTTCCTGTAAAATTCTGTATATTACTGCTTTGTGACATGAAGATTGTTTGGATGTGTACTGGGCTTTTGTAGATTTTGATTTTAGACCCTGTAGGTATAAAATTCTGGCCTCATTATATTTCTCACAAACAAAACATACTTGTTTCTACAGCCTCTTGTCACAAGGAACCGTTATTGAACCGTGTGGTTTCCAGAGTTCAATTGTTTGATGTGAAAAATAATTGTATTTGATTTAATTTTATAAAAACAAGTGTTTGTATTTAGCCCATGTCAGTGTTAAATGACGTCAATCGTTTCCGCCCGTATTTCAGTAGATTAAGCAAGAGCAGCACCCTGTGGACAACATGTCCATGTCTCTTCTATCCCGAACTCATAACCAATCAACGAAGGATATCAACCTCGCTTCTACATCGAACCATGTGTTGGACATTTCCATATTGAAGGTTCTTGTCACACACTGAAAGGGATTAATTCTCGAATCGTATGGAGGCACACATACAATTTCCTCATTTGCAAAAACTAGAAGATTGTTCCTTTACTATACTACTGTAACTATACAGTACACAAATCATTTTAGAGCTTATGAAAGTGAGAGAGTCCATTGATGTCTCGGCAAATCCTTGTTATGACAGATTTCCAAGCTGATGGAATTAGAAGGAAACACTTCAATTAGGATAGCAGGAATTCATTATCTGTTGGAGGTAAATCGCTCGTAGAAAGAATTTGCAAGAGAGAAAATCTGTCAACTGTTGTAAAGAAATAACCATACTAATTGTTCACGTAGCCTGCATCCTACCAGGTGGATATATTGATGGAATTGGTAATGCAATAGAACGGAAATTGATATTGGACTTGTGAGGCGACAATAGAGGCAATTTTCTTACTTTATTCACTGAGTATTAAGTTCAATAAGGTAGTCAGAACAGTATGCTACGTACATGTCTGTAGGTATTTGGTAAGTTGGTATCTGCTAACTATTGAAAGGAAATCATCTTACTAATCGCTCATGTAACCTGCATCCTACTAGGTGGATATATTGATGAAATTGGTAATGGCTGTTTATATTGCAACGGAAATGATATTGGACTCGCAAGGTTTTCTTCCAAATTCATTTCGATGAGTATTTAGTTCAATTAGGTGGACATGATAGTGTGCTTTGCATGTTGTTTGATAGGTTATATTTCTAACTATGAATTAGCAAGCGACACTAGATGTTTCTTTCAATTAGATTTAATCAGATATATGTGTTAGTATGTTCGACATGTGCAAGTCTCTTTCTAGAAGTTTTTTCTGAAAATATTTTCTCATAGAACTAGCCAGCGTTAAATCAACGAGGTGTGCAAGGTAACATATGATCTTTTCATCATTTTTGGGAAGTATATTTGCTGACGTGGTTTATTATGTAGGAAATGTACTATGTATGTCAGTATGCAATTGTGTTAGCACATACCATATTTATTTATGTTCAATTGAGATTTAGCATGACAATTCGAGAGATCTGCAGAAACTATATATTTGTCATCAAGAAGTCGTTTGTCCAACATTAAGTTCTCAGTATGATGTTAACAGGCCAAGTCTCCTATTGTTCATCAAACATTCCTTTTCTTTATTTGTTGATTAATAGCACTGATTAACGAAATTTTTATTAATTATATGTATTGCTAAATTGATAAAATAAACCGTCATATTACCTTTAAATAGAGGAAATGTTTGTCTGCAATAATAATGTGAATGGTGTAAATGTTTAGCTATGTGTATTTAATATAGCTATCCTCTATATCCTCATTTCTTTGGTTAAATTAATATATATAGAAATTGCTATTTTCCTCTACCTAATGAGAAAAAGTATGTTAGAAATAAACTGCCAGGCAAAGGAAAGTAAACACCTCATTTAGTTTCCATTTATTCAATATTTTAAAAGAAATGAGATTCAGGCCATTATCGCAGGATAGAACATGTCTTTTTTGTCGGTAAACAGTTGTCATTTATCCAAAATAAGTTTGAAGAATTAGATTTCATTTAAAAAAAGAATAACATAGAAGTATGTTTGACTGATGCCTAGAGGCCTACACTTTCAGTTTTAGAGTAAGACGTCGAAAGCTAAAGATATTTGTTATTGAAATTCATACATATGAACAAATCAACTAAATCATCTAAATACTGTCATGATGTATCGATATAAATGTGATGAATCTCAAACTGCCTGACTTATCAAGACTTCCACTCCATGAGGTATGTATCAATATTGATGTGTATGGATGTCAATGTACCTGACTTATCAAGACTTCCACTCCACGAGGTATGTAACAGCAGCTTAGAGCATCAACACACGCTGTATAAATGTTTGTGTGATATGTCATGAACGTGCATACTCTGTCATGAATGGATGGATAAGCTGTTACGTGTCAATCATAATATGTATGTTCTTTTTTACATTTGAGCAGAAACAAAACATGCACTTGTCTAGAAAATAATCATTAATTGCATACAGCTGTCATTTAATCAATGTCAGATTTATTGTTTATACCATAATAGAATATGTGTTTTAGAAAACATTGATATGAACAAACCGTCTATGCTTCATGGTTTTTATATATATATAGTTTTCGTTTTGAAAATCAACAATATCAACATTAAATGTATGGATTCTTCTTATGTGTTCATATAAATAAAAGTATTCAAAAGAGGTTTTATGGTTTATAGTTGTAATTTTGTTTTATTCAAGTCAGAAAGATGCTTTTTTATAATTTCAAAGTACAAATTGCGGTTCCGAAAAGGTTTTAAAGAAAATTCTTAAAGGTTAGATGAAATGACATATGGTCACTTTCGGATTCGTTGAAAAGGGGTTTCAATTTGACAATTGCTCGATTTTAAATTTTTTAAATCGACCCATAAATAACTTATATACAGCTTTTTTTTAAAAGTGCCCAATTAAGCCCCGGCGACCAGAATGAAAGTGGGCGGGGGTGGTCACTGAAGCGTATCGGGCTGTGACGTACGTGGAGGAGCCTCATCATGGCCGCTAATGTTAATTTAACGCGTTTTCGAAACTTTTAAACTGCTCATATAAGACAGAAAACGTCATCAAAACAACCCCAATTTTCGATAAACGGATTACTTAACTATTCAACTAGCGATTTCATATGGTTACAACAACTGGGGCGTGCTTAATTGGAGTGCATTCAGCGCTTTTGTATAGTATGTTTGTAGCAATTACTCGCGGAACTAGAAGGAAACATATGACAGTTCAAGTGACACTAAAACAAGGGAAGAAGACTCTCGCGGGAATCAGGTGAAGAGAGATTAAGTAGCATCAATCGATCAAATTATGTTGAAGAATCGGCATGTTAATTTTGTTTTGTATGTATTAATAAATAAATATATATGGTAGGTATAATTTCATATACACTGATCGATTGACTGTTCAAACAAGCGAGACAACATAATGCAGATTTATAAATAACATTCAGTATTTGATATAAAAGATTACTGTATTTTAAGTTTATCAATTAAAATATTCTATATATGATGTAATGCAATGCAGACCATTTTCACTTTCATGAATAAATAAATGAACTGGATTGGTCAACAAGCTCAATGAAATTTACATGAAGATTGCTCTATTGTACACGCTAAACATATACAATATGATTACACAGATTGATATAGACAACGAACATTATCGAATTAAAGAATTATGTTACCAGTAGCATCTTAAATGAAAACGAAATGGTTTAAAATATTGTCTGATAGCCTGTATATGTCACTTCAGCACACCAACACACAATTCTAAGGTTAGCGGACTATACAGATGAATCTTCCAGACAGATGTTTGTTTTGTTTCACTTCCAGATCAAAGGGGAGAAGTGTTGTTACAGCATATCAGTTTACCCAATTAAGTAGCTGGGTATGTGAGAAGGAAGGAGTGTAATTATGTTTGTACAGATAACAAGTTTACTGGACCGATTCAATTATATAACAAATGGCATGTCGGTGACCGGCATGTCATATATGTTTATTGTCAAACGTCCTGTCTTGGTGACACACAATACACTTAACGCGACATTCAGTCTATTTGTTTTTCTATCTTGCCATTTGCGAAAAGACTTTTGCTGAAAGAGGGTTAGCATTTGACCATCTTCTGTTTCCAAGTACTGTCATTGATGGATTTATAGGTTTACAATTTCTGTCTTATGTGCATTTGGATATTCATATTGTCCGTTTGGATACGTTTATAAGGTAAGTTTCTTACATTATTGACACTCTTGCTGAAATGTCAATTTAATACGATGTTTATTTGATTAACCAAGCATTTTATTGAAAACATTATTTTATATCTATTAGATTCTGAATGTTTTAATGTGTTAATACGTGATAACTAAATAAAATGTAACATTGGGATGCGGTGTTTTCGTAGGTGGATTCGTAGACGTATTATTATCGTTGATAACCAACTTCCTTTGTTTTCTTAAATATGTGGTGAGTTGCTTTGATTGTTGTAATGTACTGTTAGTAAATTAGGTTGTCGGTAGATTAACGACGTTAAAAAATCAGGATGTTGTGATGTGCTTTGATTGTCGATGGCCTACCGTAGGGCCTACTTCGCCGGCGTCTGCTAATCTCATGTTTGTTGTTTTATTTTATACACAAACATTCTCCAACAAAAAATAACAACAACACCGAATATCTGATTTTGTTGTCTCAACTTTACTTCGTTCATATTACCATATCCTGGTTTCATATGTCATTGTATCTCTCACCCCCTCGTTAGCATTGATTTATCCTATGTCTATGAACGTCTATGAATCCACCATCTTTCACTATTCATATCAATTATATTTGATATATATACCGATATTTTGGGACATTTGTAAAGTGCAACTTGATAACTAACATTACTTGAACAGTTTACAGCAGAACAGCGGTGTGGCATTGTTCCAAAGCGTAGATAATACAGATCAACTGACCGATTCCCTAGTGTTTTCCATTATAAGTAGTAAGCGGATGTTTACATGCCGTCCCTTCTCGTACGTCACTTCCGGTTAACCCTAACTCACTAAGCCCCGCCCCATTTTTCGTTTGTCGTTCGCCGTCGAAAAGCAGACGATGTTTTTTGCAAAGTTTGAGGCGGTCTAGTTTAATAAATCAACAACCTATTACCTATTTTTTGGGTCTCATTTTCACATATTAGTCTTATGAACCAAATGCATGTTAGAATTCAATAGAAAATATTTCATTTCGGCCTTCCTTTAAGTTTGCTGTACAAATATAGACAATATTGTCTGAAGTAAATGACTTACCTTCACATCTGACAGGTGTGGTCAAATTATCAAATTTACCTACAGATACCAAAACAAAGGAAAATCGTTCACATTCTTCAAGAGACTACAGAGAATATAAATCAACATTAACCATGTCAATTTAACACTAACTTAACCATAAAATATTAATATATAAGTTTTAAAAACAATGACGACCTATGACTGTCTTTCATTAGTTGATATTTGTCACGAAAGCAAATTTCAATGCTTCCCCACATGGTCTGTGGTTAAATAAGAAGTGTTACCAAACCGCTGTGTGTCTGTTATAGTGTTGTACTGCTCTATCTCAACTTTCAATGTTTAACAATTTTGTTTAATTGTGGGGATTCTCAGCAAATTGTCGAGAGTTTATTGCAAATACTCTGGGTACATTAAAAAGTCGAATTCTTCTTTTATTAACGACAGTATAATGATAAATGATGCTCGGCATTCACACTTATTAAATTCGTAAACTACCAACAGTTTGTTACAAAATAACACAAATATATATGTTAAACTTTCAACTAGATTAAATTGTATGAAGTTACCCCCAAACGATTCAAAGAGGATCATCCAAATTAGCATTTCATTTAAAAAAAAGCGATTTTGGTAAATGTTTTCGTGAAACCCAAGAGAAATACGGAGAAAGCATCTACACACTGGTGATATTACTTCAATCACAATTATAAACGGTGTCAAAACTAGTGAGTGAGCGATCATAAAGCTATGATACCAGGTTCTAGCTTAACGCTTTGACGACTCCGAGTTGATTCGATTCACCCCCGGGACATTCCCCTCCCTCCGGCCTGCTCGAGTAATGGAGATCTATTACCTTTAAAATGAGTTCTTCCTCAAAAAGTTTGATATAGTTTCGGAAATGAATTTCTGTCAATGGCCTTCGTCAATGCTTAGTTATAAGGATTATAGATAGTACAAACTTGAAACGATGCTATTTTGGATTTCAATAAATTATTGATGAATTTGAAGTTGAAAGGATTACAATATTCGGTAATAGCACAAAATTTCCTGTGTAACTGAAAAACTTTTTTAAATCATTGAGACAAGTTATTAAAGAAGATATGGTTTTGTTTGATTCCTATCCAATGCAAACTTGAGCCGTTTCTAAGTAAAGAAACAATTTCAACGGCAATTATTTGCATTCACCGACGTGTCTGATAATACAAAAATAGTTCTGTGATAAATGAAATCTGTTCCTAATCTTTTAATCGAAAATGGACAAATTCCATATTCAAAATGATTTTTTATACAGATGTTTAATATAAGACTAGATTTAATTATATGTTCTGCGTATCTTCATTCTTTTCATTTTGAAGAGGTATTAATTGACAGGGTTATCAATTTGAATACATAACAACAATCTACCATATGTAATCATGCACTAACACATGTATTTCTTGTTTGGTCCAATATCACAAGACTTTCATCTTACTCTCTCCAGTAAGATTCATATCAAAGTAATCAAATAGTGTTGTTAATGTCTGCCATAATAACGACATTATTCTCATTTTGTTTGGGTTTGACCAGATTAACTATTCAGATTACATGTTGCACTTAAACAATCTGACATGCTTATACATGTTCTTTTGATGATCCTTGAAAAATAACTTCATACTCCCTTTTTTTACAAAATTGTTTTTGTAAAGAATAACGATTATGACGTCTCTTTTTCAATTCGAATTATGTACATTGTTTAAGTTATCTATTCTAACTGCTTTTTTTATATGACAGCACATAACAACCTTCGGACAATATATGTCCCATGTTCGTTGTGTGTAACATGGTGTTGTGCAAGGACTTACAAAGTTCTACATGTTAGTTTGATGATCACATGATTGTAAGACTCTCTTCATTTAAGACAGAATAAAAAATGTTTCTCTTTTGGTCGTCTTGATGTGTATTTTTAACTATTTTAAAACATAAAATTACTGTCAAATTTTCCTCATTTAATGCTAGGATTTAAAAGGTTTTCTTTAAGGCACAATCGTCAACACCATGTCTCTTCTATCCCAAACTCATAACCAATCAACGAAGGATATCAACCTCGGTTCTACATCGAACCAGGTGTTGGACATTTCCATATTGAAGGTTCTTGTCACTCACTGAAAGGGATTAATTCTCGAATCGTATGGAGGCACACATACAATTTCCTCATTTGCAGAAACAAGAAGATTGTTCCTTTACTATACTACTGTAACTATACAGTACACAAATCATCTTAGAGCTTATGAAAGTGAGAGAGTCCATTGATGTCTCGGCAAATCATTGTTATGACAGATTTCCAAGCTGATGGAATTAGAAGAAAACACTTCAATTAGGATAGCAGGAATTCATTATCTGTTGGAGGTAAATCGCTCGTAGAAAGAATTTGCAAGAGAGAAAATCTGTCAACTGTTGTAAAGAAATCACCATACTAATCGTTCACGTAACCTGCATCCTACCAGGTGGATATATTAATGGAATTGGTAATGGGCGTTGGTAATGCAATAGAACGGAAATTGATATTGGACTTGTAAGGCGACAATAGAGGCATTTTTCTTACTTTATTCACTGAGTATTAAGTTCAATAAGGTAGTCAGAACAGTATGCTACGTACATGTCTGTAGGTATTTGGTAAGTTGGTATCTGCTAACTATTGTAAGGAAATCATCTTACTAATCGCTCATGTAGCCTGCATCCTACTAGGTGGATATATTGATGAAATTGGTAATGGCTGTTTATATTGCAATAGAACGGAAATTGATATTGGACTCGCAAGGTTTTCTTCCAAATTCATTTCTATGAGTATTTAGTTCAATTAGGTGGACATGACAGTGTGTTATGCATGTTGTTTGATAGGTTATATTTCTAGCTATGAATTAGCAAGAGACACTAGATGTTTCTTTCAATTAGATTTAATCAGATCAATGTGGCAATGCGATATGTGTTAGTATGTTCGACATGTGCAAGTGTCTTTCTAGAAGTTTTTTCTGAAAATATTTTCTCATAGAACTAGCCAGCGTTAAATCAACGAGGTGTGCAAGGTAACATATGAGCTTTTCATCATTTTGGAAGTATATACGCTGAGGTTGTTTATTAGGTAGGAAGTGTACTATGTATGTCAGTATGCTATTGTGTTAGCACATAACATATGTATTTATGTTCAATTGAGATTTAGAATGACAATTCGAGAGATCTGTAGAAACTATATATTTGTCATCAAGAAGTCGTTTGTCAAACATTAAGTTCTCAAGCTGATGTGATCAGGCCAAGTCTTCTATTGTTCATCAAACATTCCTTTTCTTTATTTATTGAATAATAGGACTGGTTAACGTTTTTTTAATTAATTATATGTATTGCTAAATTGATAAAATAAACCGTCATATAAACTTCAAATAGAGGAAATGTTTGTCTGCAAATAATACTGTAAATGTTGTAAATGTTTAGCTATGTGTATTTAATAAATCTATCCTCTAAAGTTAACCAGTTCTAGTTGTCATAATAGTTAAATTGTGTAAATGACATGTTGTGACTAAAGATTGTTTATACTTTTGCTTATTTCTTCATATTAAGTTTTCTGCTTTATGGAAATAGTCGATTTAAATGTAAAGAGTTTACATTTCAGGAAGAACTCAAGATTAGTTCAACAAATACATGAAGTTCACATTCATGGTTCTTTCTGTTCAGTAATATGCAAGAGAGACTACAGATAATATAAATCAATAGTGTACATAATACTTATTGGAACAGTAATGAATACTTATTTTGACAACGTAATCAGTTTTAGATTTACATTACCACAAACAATTGCTGTGTGTTTGCAACTTGTGGTAACATTGTCAAATTTGTTCATCAAATATTGACAGAATGTGCTGATCTTAGCTATCTATTTATACTTATATATATATTATTATACTTATGATTATATTTCACCATCATTTCTTTGGTTAAATTAATCTATATAGAAATTGCTATTTTCCTCTACCTAATGAGAAAATGTTAGAAATAAACTGCCAGGAACTGCAAAGGAAAGTACACACCTCATTTAGTTTACATTTATTCAATATTTTAAAAGAAATGAGATTCAGGCCATTATCACAGGATAGAACATGTCTTTATGTCGATAAACAGTTGTCATTTATCCAAAATAATTTTGAAGAATTAAATTTCATTAAAAAAAAGAATTACATAGAAGTATTTTTGACTGATGCCTAGAGGCCTACACTTTCAGTTTTAGAGTAAGACGTCGAAAGCTAAAGATATTTGTTATTGAAATTCATACATATGAACAAATCAACTAAATCATCTAAATACTGTCATGATGTATCGATATAAATGTGATGAATCTCAAACTGCCTGACTTATCAAAACTTTCACTCCATGAGGTATGTATCAATATTGATGTGTATGGATGTCAATGTACCTGACTTATCAAGACTTCCACTCCACGAGGTATGTAACAGCAGCTTAGAGCATCAACACACGCTGTATAAATGTTTGTGTGATATGTCATGAACGTGCATACTCTGTCATGAATGGATGGATAAGCTGTTACGTGTCAATCATAATATGTATGTTCTTTTTTACATTTGAGCAGAAACAAAACATGCACTTGTCTAGAAAATAATCATTAATTGCATAAAGCTGTCATTTAATCAATGTCAGAGTTATTGTTTATACCAAAATAGAATATGTGTTTTAGAAAACATTGATATGAACAAACTGTCCATACTTCATGGTATTTATATATATATATATAGTTTTCGTTTTGAAAATCAACAATATCAACATTGAATGTATGGATTCTTCTTATGTTTTCATATAAATAAAAGTATTCAAAAGAGGTTTTATGGTTTATAGTTGTATTTTTTTTTAATTCAAGTCAGAAAGATGCTTTTTTATAATTTCAAAGTACAAATTGCGGTTCCAAAAAGGTTTTAAAGCAAAATTCTTAAGTTTGCTGTACAAATATAGACACAATTGTCTGAAGTAAACTTGTCACGACTTACCTTCACATCTGACAGGTGAGGTCAAATTATCAAATTTACCTACAGATACCAAAACAAAGGAAAATAGTTCACATTCTTCAAAAGACTACAAAGAATATGAATCAACATTTACCATGTAAATTTTAACACTAACTTAACCATAAAATTTAATATATAAGTTTTAAAAACAATGACGACCTATGACTGTCTTTCATTAGTTGATATTTGTCACGAAAGCAAATTTCAATGCTTCCCCACATGGTCTGTGGTTAAATAAGAAGTGTTACCAAACCGCTGTGTGTCTGTTATAGTGTTGTACTGCTCTATCTCAACTTTCAATGTTTAACAATTTTGTTTAATTGTGGGGATTCTCAGCAAATTGTCGAGAGTTTATTGCAAATACTCTGGGTACATTAAAGTGTCGAATTCTTCTTGTATTAACGACAGTATAATGATAAATGATGCTCGGCATTCACAGTTATTAAATTCGTAAACTACCAACAGTTTGTTACAAAATAACACAAATATATATATTAAACTTTCAACTAGATTAAATTGTATGAAGGTACCCCCAGGCGATTCAAAGAGGATCATCTAAATTAGCATTTCATTAAAAAAAGCGATTTTGGTAAATGTTTTCGTGAAACCCAAGAGAAATACGGAGAAAGCATCTACACACTGGTGATATTACTTCAATCACAATTATAAACGGTGTCAAAACTCGTGAGTGAGCGATCATAAAGCTATGATACCAGGTTCTAGCTTAACGCTTTGACGACTCCGAGTTGATTCGATTCACCCCCGGGACATTCCCCTCCCTCCGGCCTGCTCGAGTAATGAAGATCTATTACCTTTAAAATGAGTGCTTCCTCAAAAAGTTTGATATTGTTTAGGAAATGAATTTCTGTCAATGGCCTTCGTTAATGCTTAGTTATAAGGATTATAGATAGTACAAACTTGAAACGATGCTATTTTGGATTTCAATAAATTATTGATGAATTTGAAGTTGAAAGGATTTCAATATTTGGTAATAGCACAACTTTTCCTGTGTAACTGAAAAACTTTTTTAGTCATTGAGACAAGTTATTAAAGAAGATATGGTTTTATTTGATTCTTGTCCAATGCAAACTTGAGCCGTTTCTAAGTAAAGAAAAATTTTCAACGGCAATTATTTGCATTCACCGATTTGTCTATTAAAGTCTGATAATACAAAAATAGTTCTGTGATAAATGAAATCTGTTCATAATCCTTGAGACGAAAATGGACAAATTCAATATTCAAATATTTTTTTAATACAGATAATTAATGTTACACTAGCTTTAATTATATGTTCAGCATATCTTCATTCTTTCATTTTGAAGAGGCATTAATTGACAGGGTTATCAATTTGAATACATAACAACAATCTACCATATGTAATCATGCACTAACACATGGATTTCTTGTTCGCTCCAATATCACAAGACTTTCATGTTACTCTCTCCAGTAAGATTCATATCAACCAGTGTTGTTAATGTCTGCAATAATAACGACATTATTCTCATTTTGTTTGGGTTTGACCAGATTAACTATTCAGATTACATGTTGCAGTTAAACAATCTGACATGCTTATACATGTTCTTTTGATGATCCTTGAAAAATAACTTCATACTCCCTTTTTTAACAAATTTGTTTTTGGAAAGAATAATGATTATGACGTCCTTTTTTAAATTCGAATTATGTATATTGTTTAAATTATTTATGCAAACTACTTTTTTTTATATAAAAACAAATTACAACCTTCAGACATTAAATGTCCCATGTTCGCTGTGTGTAACATGGTGTTGTGCAAAGTTCTACATGTTAGTTTGATGATCACATGATTGAAAGACTTTCTTCATTTAAGACAAGAATAAAAATGTTTCTCTGTTGGTCGTCTTGATGTGTAATTTGACTATTTTAAATTGTTTTATTACTGCCAAATTTCCCTAATTTAATGCTAGAATTAAAAAGGTTTTCTTTAAGGTACCTTTTTCCAATATGGTGTTCTTTAAACTGTTCTGTCTGTTCAAACTAAAGTTTTACGTTTGGAAGTGTCTGATTAAAATCGACGGTTTTCCAAGGAATAAAAATTGAAAAATAGTACATCAACCGGGATACGAACTCATATCGTTTCCTCACAAAACCGTCTGATAACAGCCCGTAGTCTACCATGTTCTGACGCAATTCAGTTAACCAATCACAAGACGTCCAACAAAAGCTTTTGGTGCGAGAAGCTAGGGGCAGATAACTCTAAACAGCTTTCCTTTCGTCTGTTCCGAATGCTTTCAAAACAGCGACCGTATACACACTAGGATGTGATTTGTCAGCTAATTGACTGGACTTTGGCTGCGCTAAATTGGTTCGCAACATTCACCTCTACCGGCTGTTCTGAGACCTTGTGGCAAGGAATCTAAAGAACGTGTTCCTATCCCAGTAGATACAATATTTTGCAAATTTTATTCTTCGGACATTTGGAAGATCTTCAATTATTTCATTTTAAAAATATTCCCATTTTCGTTTTATAATAAAATCAGTCATTGTGTCATTTACACAATTTGAAATACATTTTAACATTCTGATCACCTGACATGTGTGGTTATACAAGTAGATATTTTACACATTCACAAAAATTTTAATTTATTTTCAGTTTCATGGATTGTTTCATCAAACACGCGTTATTTACTTTCAAAATTCAACAAAAACACACAAATCGATATTTGCATTAACTGTCTCCGTAGTTTAGAAGTTTAAAAGATCAAAAGTTAACCACCAACGATCCTAGTCACTTCCAATGTTAAAGTGGACATTTACAAATCCAAATTCGTTTGTTACATTGTGAATCCTGTTGTTAGTAGTAACCTAATGAGACTGGGTCTAGACGGGTGGAATTGTTTCTGTCAGTAAATCTTTAACTAATTTCTCTATTCATCAAGACTCGGGACTGTTTCTTTAGAGCTGAACTCCCTGTTGGGATTCAAACCTGGAAGTATCAGAGTCTGTCACGCAACCACAAGCAAGGTAAAATCTGATGGAAATTGTTTAGATTGAATTGGACGTAATCTTGCACAAAGGAGTCTGAAGAAATTTCAACATGCGAATGCTTGCAAACGATTTTGGTAGGACTGAAGCGACAAAAAATAGATATATACTTAAAACGGGAGCAGTAAGCTTTCCAAAGAAGATTATGCATAGTGTATCATCAATACTTCCATAGCCATGCAAAGAAAATTCAACTCAATATGATCACATTATTATGACGTGAAACGGGGGATATTCTATAATTACCAGAAATAATATAAGCATATAACATCAAAGGAGAGCTGACATTTACATTTCAAGGACAAGTTTATAAATAACTACAAATAGACCTTATAACCAGATTCACTACAGGGCGTTCTCTATTTGATATAAAAAATGCACATTTTCTAGAATACAAGATTACATGTTTAAATTTTAATTCCGAAATGTTGTCTTTCAAAATATTTAGCATAATGGTTCTCAAAGCACAATATGTTCATACAATGTCAGAAATAATTGATTTTTTTCACATATGCGACTAAGGTTTGCTAGTATATGACATAGTTTAAATGAGGAACACTTTATTTTAGAGTTCGAATGTTTCAAACCAATAATTGTTCGCAGTTCAAATCGGTTGCAAATCTTTTTAAAAACAAACACAATGTTATGTACAGTTTGTTTTCATGAACAAACTTTATAGTAAGGATAAACTGTGAAATGAGAACAGGATAATTTTCGAATTAAAATCTGTATATTATGTTCAATCACTGGTACAGAATCCGAGACCATGATAGTATCCAATTGCTTGACATGGTATATTGGTAGGCTTTAGTACAGTCAATAGAAACCGTGTATGAACCGTGGATCTGCTCAGTCTGAGTTCAACTGACTCATGTGATAAATACTCCTTCTATATCCTCTTTATTTTGTATGGGTCCACATTCATTTTGGAAAGACGCCATTTGTCACCACCCGTGTTTCTCGAGGAGTAACAAGGAAGGACGAAGTGAACCACCTTGTGGACATTAGACTTTTGTGTTAAACCGATTCTCTTTTATCTCGTATCAATGTGGTTTCCAGAGTTCAATTGTTTGAGGCCAAAAATAATTTGGTTAGATTTAATTTTATAAAAACAAGTGTTTGTCTTGTTCAATCTTCTTCTAGTATTTAGCCCACATCAGTGTTAAACGACGTCATTCGTTTCCACCCGTATTTCAGAAGACTCCCAATTAAGCAAGAGCAGCACCCCGTGGATAACATTCCATGTCTCTTCTATCCCGAACTCATAACCAATCAACGAAGGATATCAACCTCGCTTCTACATCGAACCGTGTGTTGGACATTTCCATATTGAAGGTTCTCATCACACTCTGACAGGGATTAATTCTGGGAACGTATGGCGGCACATATACAATTTTCTCATTTGTAGAAACAAGAAGATTGTTCCTTCAGCATACCTGTATTATTATATCAGACACACAAAACGTCCTAGAGTTTACGAAAGCGATGGAATCCATTGGCGTCTCGGCAAATCCTTGTTATGACAGATTTCCAAGCTTATGGAATTAGATGACAACGCTTCAATTAGGATCGCAGGAATTCATTATCTGCTGGAGGCAAATCGCTCGGAGAAAGAATGTGACAGAGATAAAGTCTGTCAATTGTTGTAAGGAAATCATCATACTAATCGCTCACGTAGCCTGCGTGCTATATATTAATGAATCTGGTAATGGGTAACTGTAATGCGATAGAACGGAAATTGATATTGGACTTGTGAGGCGACAATAGATAGTTTTTTTCCGAATTTAATGCGATGAGCATTAAGTTCAATTAGGTGGCTGTAACAGTGAACTATGTACATGGATGTTGGTGTGCTTGAGATGTGTACGTTTTTCAATGGCAGTTTTTTAGGGACATTCATCCCATGAAATTTGTATCCTTATAAACTAACGTAATATTCTATGTGGATGAAGGTGTAATGGAGATGTGTACGTTTGTGTGTATAAGGCAACCAAAAGATTTGTCCTGAAATATTTCGATAGAGAGTCTAATTGGTAGGTGATAGTCTTCTATGCATGTTTTTATGTGTGCACGTTAATCGTGACATGGAGTCCGACATACCGGGAGAAACTGTATCTTCAGTCATTAACAAGCATTAGGTTATTAGTCTGCAGTGATCAACGTTTCGTAATGTAATGTGATTGTCGGAATGGTGAATAACCAACGTCAAGCAACAAAACTGTGTAATTTACAGATGAATATTAATACAGACAGTTTTAGGAAAATGTAATTTTAAACCGATATAGCACCTCCTTCTTAATTATTGTTTAAATATTTACACATGGTATTACTAGAGCTTAACAATTAACAGTTACATAGATTCGCGGGTGTACATATACGAAAGTTACCTACAAATGCATTGTGTCACTTATCTCTCACGAATGTTTTATTAATTGTTTTGCTATAATCGAATTATTTGCTGACCCGTCAATTCTGAAAAAAATATACTGTATAACAAACATAATAGTTTTACTTGCAATATGACAATCAGTTAAAGGGTATTCGTAAGTATTATATATTTATTTTGATTTTCCCCCACAGATTTAGATAATACAATAGCTAACTGATGGCAGTTTATTTGAGTCATTTACTCATTGCTCCTTCCAGGAGAGATGTAGATATATAAGCACTACATGTGTTGATTTTACAGACGTTTCCAGGTGTTTTAAAATCTGCATTTGAAGGTAACGGTAAAAGAATCACTTACAAAAATCTTCAAAAATATTGATTAGATCTACAGCAAAATAAATTTGGGGATTTGTTTTTGAAGGATTTGGAAATCGAATTAGACGACTGAGTTTATCTACTCAACTGCACATCACACTATATCAAGTTATGATATCACACATCTTTCTTTACAAATACATAGTCAAAATCACGAAAATATTATTAATTTTGTTTTCTAATGAGCTAACATAAGACACATATCATGTGCGACTCCTATCTCCTGTTTCCATCGATCTCATTATCTCCTCATTTGAAGCTACCCTAGAGAGCTTTCTTATAATGATATGAGCATACTGTGTACCATTCTCTTCCCACAGAGGTTACAGGTCGCAAATCTGAAGGGAGTATAACCTCTGTGGGAAGAGAATGACTATGTACACTTTTCGTTGCAATCGATCGGTTATCATGAATGTTCATTGTTAAGCATGTTTATGTCTTTTTGGATGAATTGGAACGAAAGGTGTCGGCCCAGTCAAGCGTAAATTCAATTTTAAGTAATGCCGTGACTGCAAAAAATAGAGTTTGTTGTAGTATGGCCGGGAAAACGTAAATCTGATCGCTGCTATGAAAACGTGGTATTACCGTAAATGAGTTAAACGCGCCTTTCTCTCTTTCGAGCGAAAGATATTAAGTTGTAATTACGTCAGTGATAAGTACTTGATATTCATTGCTATGTCATGGTGACATATGACGATGATGTCATGACGTTATTTCTACTTGCACAGGCAGTACTGGCTGAACCACTCTCGATAAATATAAATATTTGATATTTGGTATATCATAAAATAAGTAATAAATTATAGTTTATGTCTGTCTGGCTGCTAGCCTATCTGGCTGCTAGTCTGTCTGTCTGTCTGGCTATATTTGGGTTGGACACCAGACAGCAACATACCAAATGAGGTTCCCTCCTCGTCTGAAAGGCAACATAAGGCGAAATAACGGTTTGCGGATTCTCCTATGATGATTTTTACCATATGGGAAAATAATGCTACTCAGAATTCCTTTCTATTATAAATATTGCCAAATGTTCCCTCCCAATTAAAATATTGCCAGATTTTACCGCCGAACTAAAACACAAGGGTGAAGCTGTGCCAACTAGCTTGTTATCATTTTCTTTAATTAAACTAGATGTATTAAGCTTTAAAAATACAACAATCCTTGGCCACCTCAAATGGTACCGATGGCTTAATTTTCAGGTAGTACCTCATGGACTTCTGGGTAGATATACTTTGTTCACCCAGCAGTACAAATGGGTACCTGGTAACAGGTGTGATGAAAGGACATCCAAGCGACCAATATGTCAGCTTTGGTTATACCAGCCGTCTGTTCCATAACAGTGAGCGATTAATTCTCTCAATTGAGCGCTCATTGAGCGCTCATTCTCTCCTGAACGACACGGAGCGATACCTCGAGGCTTGCTCCCTTTGCTAAGTAGTGATACATTGAGCAATCGCGTTCAAGAGAGGTTTAAAAGTAATCTCTAGAACAACGCTCCTAGGACTAGGGCCTTGAGCAACCACTGAGTGGATGGGTAAGTGTGCACTATAAATGGACATATCCTCATTATTATTCATAAATTATAAATTAGCAAACTGTTATCGATAGCCATTCCTCTTAAGTATAAGTTGAAGTAAGAGTTTCATTTTCAAATCGAACCATTGAGATTTTAATCGAAGACAGTGTCAAATTACAAAAACAGATTCGTTTTTTACATTAACCGGATTCGGTTTCTTTTTATAGTTAAGAGCAATAACTAAAACAAATTACTAGCATCAGTACGATTAGAGTTGTTTTTATCAAAATTAACAATTATCTGAACCGGATTTAGTTACGTTTATAGTTTAAGACTTAACTTAACGAGATCAAGTAATTTAGAACTTCAAGCAATATAATTAAGTTATTTTATTTTATCAGGTTTGTAAATCTAACCTTCCTGATTAATACAACTGTCTCTCAGCTCGAAACAAAGGATTAAATTGCACATATCAGACATGAAAACTGGCATGGGTAGATATGAAACGATTGTAAATTATACGCGCTACACATATAGTAATTAAGTGTTAATGATGCTGTTTAGTTGTCTGTATTCTTCATCATAGAGGTAATTACAATTCTTAAACAATACATATTACATTGCATGACATACTTTAAAACAATCTAGTTATGGTATAAGTTATTAACTTTAATTTAACCAAGGTTTAGAGAACGAACTTGAATATTTTTTGGCAGAAAAAGCCTAAGACAAAACTAAACTGCTTCAATAAGTCTTCGAGAATCATTACATTGTAGAGACCTATTCTAGCTTTTACAGTGTCATACCTGTATCACCGAAATATATATCTCGTAATATTCAAGCCCCCGTGTCGTTTACATGGTGTGATATTAACACGAAGGTAACGTTCATTTTGTTACCGAAGTAGTCGTAAAATCTCGGGACATAAACATAGGATATGTACCGAAATATAACCGGCGTGCTACAGCGCGTTTAATGTAAGCTTTCTCACTATGTTTCGAATATGATTTCATGCAGCTATCCATGATTTGAGTTTTTTTTACATACAGCGTGAATTAATGTCAATGAATTTTATTTCTGTTTATCTTTGTTTCTGCGCTTTATCGCGATCAGTGAAGTTCAGCATTTGGGAACCTGGTATGGAAGTGAAGGCAATCTGAGAGATACCTAAAAGCGCCTTAATATTGACAGCTAGGTTGCACCACGGATTTACATAACATGACATAATTTAAGTCTGTGGTTGCACACTCCCAGTGAGTTGAGAACGAAAAATAAAAAAATCTCATTATTGTTATAATAAAAAAGTTATTAATTTATTAAATGTGAACTTACTGTACATGGAAAATGTGTCATTAAAAATACATTCTTGTTTTATAAAATGCTTTTGATGTCTGTTGAATGTATATATTGTTGTTTTCCTTTTTGACCTGTACATTGTTACATTATGTAGTGAAGATGGTTTGTGCTAAATGTCGAACAAATGATATGGTGACTTGCTATTTTAATGAAGTAGTGGGGGGTATATAGCTGTCAGCGTATCCGTCCGTCCGGTTTTTGTTCCGCTCATAATTCTGAAACCAGTTGTTCAAATTTTACGAAATTTGATACAATCACCATGATGTTTACATATGCCTTTTGTATTTTTCATACCCTCATTTGCATAATTTATGCAAATTTTATCCGTTTTTCGACTTCACCGTTCACAGTTTTTGTTCCACTCATAACTCAGACACTAATCGTTCAAATGTCTTGTAACTTGATACATATAATCACCACAATGTGTACATCTGCCTTTTGTATGTTTCATACTCTCATTTGCATAATTTATGCAAATTTTCTACTTTTTACGACTTCGCCATTGACACATTTTGTTCCACTCATAACCCTGACACCAGTTGTTCAGATTATACGAAACTTGATATGTACAATCACCATGATGTTCATATCTGCCTTTTGTATGTTTCATGCCAACATTTGCATAATTTATGTAAATTTTCTCCATTTTTTTACTTCGTTTTTCACACTTTTCTGTCCCACTCATAATTAATTTTCAAATGTTACGAAATCTTACCCTTATAACAACTGACGTGTACATCTGTCATTTGTCATACCCTCATGTGCATTTGTTCGACATTTACTTCTAAAGCACTCTTACAAGTGTATCTATGAAGACATACAGTGATACATACTATGAAGACATATATACTCTGCTCCTATATACTTCTGTGGTCTGTTCGTACAAAAGACTAGACATTGCTATTTTGCTATTTTAAAACATTTTTACTTTGACCAATATTAAAAGCGGGGGTATAAGTCTAACATACGATTTTGATCATCTTTGATGAAGATATATCTTGTAAATAGATATACAGAATTGCATTCATGACAGTATGTTATTTTTGTTCAACCACAGATGGGGTGCTGAAACTGCTTTTTCAAAGGTTTTCTTTTTACATAATGTTTGATATTTAAGTTAAAATTGTATGAAAGATGGAAATCATGTACAATATGTTGTCGTAATAATGTTCCTTCGTGGACTTTAAAATCCATGACGCACCATTGCTGTATGATGTCATAAAATAAGCCAGAAAACCATATTTCATGCAATCTCCCATCTCTCCTTTTTCAGAAGATTTCAAAACAACGATTCCAATTCTCTTTGTTTTACAAATTCAGTTTAGTCGTCTTTATCCCTTGGATTAACATATCTTGCATTTTTGTTGGTATATATAGTTTCTTTGTCCCTGGTTGTAAAGTTGTCAGGCTCTTGTAATTTTGTTCCTTGTTTATAAACGACGTCTCGAAAAGCACATGTAATTCAGACGACTTTTTAAAATTATCTATATAAAGGTGATCGTATTATAACGGTGTGCACATGTGCATTATTTTATGTTCCATGGAACATTTTGATTTTGCTCTGTGGTGTTGGATCTACTGAAAGGTCAAAAGAAATATAATATTAATTAAATTTTAATTAAAAATAATATTCCCTGTGTACAAAACATTTATTTGTTTAAAAGATATCTCAGCTATCCTATTGGGACATTTTGAATAGGTGTGAAATATAGGTATTAGGGTGCCGATTGTTGAACAAATACTGAGGTGAATCGCTTTTAAAGGACTTTATTACATTCGAGAAATTATTTTCACAAAATAATACCAAATTAAGCAATTTCCTGAAATGTTGTTTGTATTGTGTCTCTTCAAGCCTAGCATACATGGATTACAAGAACTGCTGCCTTATGTAACACATTATTTGCATTAATAACACAAGCTGGATGAATGCCATGAAAAGCTTCATTTTGCTTCCAGAAACAGGTTCAGGGAAACATCTTTATCCAATTCGTAGATCAAATTGCCAAACCAATTAACTTCCATTTAGTGATTTGAAATAAGCTGTGACAATGAATTTGTGTCCGTTACATGAATTTTGTAATCGCCAATTTTCTGTGACGCATTAGAAAATGACAAGGTCACTGATATATACGTTTTTGTACTGATAAAACGCTGAATGCTGTATGATAAAAGTGGATGAACCCTAATTGGAGCAACATGCATTGTTTATACAAGTTTATATGCACCCGTTACTTACAATATACCGATTATGTATGAAATACTATCAACTTTGTGACAATTACTGGCTTCATGACATTATCAGTGTTTTTTTTGTCCCCCCCCCCCCCCCCCCCCCCCCCCCCGAAAAAAGTGCACCCCCCCCCCCCCCCCCCCCTTTCGAAAAAATCTGTATCCGCCCCTGATCAAGCAAAAAACACGTATCTTTAAAACAATGTCAGATTTAGCAATTTCCTGCTATTTTGTATCCTACTTTTATAAATTTAGTTTGATGACCCCATACTTTTTATCGGAATGTTTATATCAGAGACCCAAAGTCTGATGCTGTTTTCAGAATATTTGATATAATAAAACTTATCATGGAATAGTCAAACAAGACACAAAAATTGTTTGCAACATCAAAACAATCGGAATGAATTTTTTTTACACATATCTGTTCGTTCAAATTGACCCCTATGATTCATTTCAACATTTAGCAGCAAGATCAGACTTCAACCCTTGATAGTCTGTAATTGAAACAAACAGTGGGTTTATTAGCGGATTATTCTCTGGAACTAGTTTCGTACTCATATCATCCAACATACGACACATAGGATACGAACTGGTAATATTTTGCATTGAAAGAAACTAAGGATATTTTAACCAACTGTTGTGCCATTTTGTTTAATAAAACATTATTTGGCTTTAATACATTCCAATTTTACATACCATATGTGTTATTTACAGTACACAGTACACAGTACACAATACACAGTACCACTTTCACATTCATCCCCAATCGCCAAATATATCATAATTACTAGTTTGTAGTTATAGTAGTTATATATACATGTATGACCTATTTGTAATTATCAACCCAAATTCGTCATTTTGTAGGTTCCAAAAAAAAGTTTGACTTATTGGCGCGCGTCATTCGCTGTGCACGATTTTCGATCAGAAATCACAATATTTACCTTCATATCGTCATCATACTAAAGTGACTAATCAAAATGGTAGTTTTCGGAAACAACACAATGGATGCACCTTTAATGCACAATTTCAAAAAGACATGCATGGTTTGCGAGTTGATGATTAACACTATTAAATAAAAACATTAATAAATCAAAAGTTGCATGCATCTATAAAGTCATTCCGACCGTCTTATACAACAAGAAATAAATATTGTTTTAATTGAATATTCGTTTCGCTTGACATAACGACACGGTTGGTGAGTTGATGATTAATACTTATTAAAAGATAAAACCAAAAATATAAATCAGAACTAGCATGCATTCCATGTTTACCTATGCATATAGGTATTCGTCGTGCCCATCAAAATCAACAACATAAATAAAAATCTTTTTCACTTCGTGTGCATTTGGCTTCGACATTAAAAGAAAATCTCAGATCTCTTAAATACGACATCCATAAACACGACTTTGAAACATAAAGTAGTATCTTCTCTCAAATGCATCACATGGAAAGGAATTGATATTGATATAAACTGATATAAATTATTTTTATATATCAAATTGACGTTATTTCATAGGCAGGAGAAACTCCCACGTTAAATATTCATGGAAACAATTTATTTGATTTGTTTTTCTCCAACTTTCCAAGAATTATCTCGGTATCATCTTACAGAAGCTAAATGTTTCCCATTTATGAGTTTTCAAGAGGCTTTTTCTCGTTTAAAGAAGCTAAACGATAATTTAAAGACTCTTTGTTTTTATCGTTTTACTGCAATTTCTAAATTGGTAACGAATAACAAACAAATTAAATCTTCCTTCACTTATCTGGAGCTATTTGTGACGACTAACTCTCTCGAAATAACAACGGTTTTTCGAACTGTATACTATCATTACACTAGATTGAAAGTTTGCATTAAATAGTATTTTACGAAGTTCATTCTTTTATTACTAAACAGAAGAGTAAAGAGAACACAACATATTTTCAGACGTATATCAGTTATTTTAGAGGTAGTTGTTGCCATTTATTAATTGAAAATTACGATAAGAAGTAACAGTTGAAGCAAAGTGTTCGCAATCATTTTTCGTTTTAGTTTATGAGCGAATATTTGCTGTTATCGGAATGAGATACTTTTTATCGTGGGAAGGAATTGTCCTGACCTTCAGCGTCGACTTGTGAAACATGAATTCCTCATGAGGAGGCTCCGCGAATTTCAGATAACAAAGTAAAAGTATTGACACTAATTTAAGACAGAATGTTTATATCACGAGAAAAGAAAAATCTTTACTCGATGATTCGACTTTTAAAAGTAGTAGTAAGGATTTTTTATAGTAAATTTATAACATGAGAAAAGGTATCTTCATATGATGTTTCGACGAGAGAGAGAGAGAGAGGGGGGGAGAGAGAGAGAGAGAGAGAGAGAGAGAGAGAGAGAGAGAGAGAGAGAGGGGGGAGAGAGAGAGTGTGTGTGAGAGAGAGAGGAGAGAGAGAGAGAGAGAGAGAGAGAGAGAGAGAGAGAGAGAGAGAGAGAGAGAGAGAGAGAGAGAGAGAGAGAGAGAGAGAGAGAGAGAGAGGGGAGAGCGAGAGAGCAAATTTCTCTGAGATGAGAGTTAATGTCGTTAGTATTTGTATGAGTAATAACATATAATCTTCTTTTATTTTCACGTTATGTTTTGTTTAGTTTTGTTAAATAAATAAGTAACACAAACATGATTGCTTATTTTGCGAGAGAGTGGCCACGGACAACATCTTCTATGGGAAAGAATAATTATTTAATTTATTTTGCATTAAACTCAATCTTTATTCACAAGTTTACTAATGTTAAAACAAACATAAATATGTGAAATCAGCATTTTATCTTTCATTATCATATCTCGTGCTGAATAATTCAGTCTGGCTCCACTTATCAGAAGAAACGTTAAATATTGTTGTTATTTTATGTGGGAATTAGCGATAAGTGTTGATTCAATTTATTCAGAATAGATATCAACAAATTAACATTCTGTGAATATTTTAATGTATTATAAATGTGGTGAGAAACTAGATACATTTAATTGCTCCTACGCGATGTCAAATTAATGAAGACTTTAAATCTGATAAAAATCATCCCGATTTTCTAGGTGTCACATTTCTATAATATCTGGAGATAAGAGATAATGTCTCGAATTTTTAAAGAAATAAACGAATGTGAGAAAAATACCTCATCTGCAGAAATGTTTCTGCTCGATTAAGTTCTGAAGTCGAATAGCCGGTGGTTCTTCTCTTGCAAATGATAGGAATGCGTAATTAGTGAAGGTATGTGATAGACAAATATTATTTGATGGGAGTTTTAGTTTCAATGGGTGACTCTGGGTGAAATTAGGAATGACAATGAGGCCACTAGTACATGACTACATGGTCGTTCAGAGAGAAACTATTTTACCGGCCAAAAGAAATGTGTGAAATTAATTTGAAAAAATATTGAAAATATAATAAAAAATACAAAAGTTCAAGGTACGGTAGAATGATCCAACGCCTGAAACATCCGAAGAGGTTGTTGGTAAACTCAGTGCTGGCGGTTGGTGCCTGACTCTGAGGGTGTTGGTTCGAATTCTGCAAGGGACTTATCAAGAATAAAGTACAATAATTTGTACTATTTATACTGTCATCCCGAATATAACAATGTTACATTAGTTCACTATATAAATGGCATGTATTTCTAATGACTGAAACATATTAACCAACTAAAATAAAATCCTATTTTAAAAATAAAAATATTAACTAATTCAATTCAATTCAATTCTTTTTTCTCCAAAAGCCACCATGGTGGTACAAGAGCATATTAACAAGATATGATATAATATAAATACAAATTTTGATTCAAAACAACAGATAGGCTAAATCTAAATAGTGACATGGTTCGTTCTAACAAGAGAGGAGAGATGTACAATATATTTTGATAAATTAACTAAGTCTTGGGATTTTTTTAGTAGATAACATTTTTATGAACTTTGACAAGGTCGGAAAAGATGTTAGATTACTAGGTATATATTGTGTTCTCAAATTATTAAGGGCTACAAAATGAAACATGTAATGATACTCATCTGCAATGCTTTTAGACGTGCATAAGTTTCACGTTCTTTCATCTCTTGAAACTTATACCAGCGGCCCGCCTCGATAGGTAAACAATGGTTAGAGGTTCTAAATCTCAATATTGGTAATGAAATACATTTTGGAAGGAGGAGATATACATCGAAATTCGGAAATGTTTCTAATCAAACACGTCGTTAAAAATCTCCTTACCTTGGACAGAAGACATAGACCGAATACCTTGTTTGATATAATGTATTATAGCACAGGTACGTAACATCCAACAATTACTTAAAGTCTATATTTCATAAATTTTAACTTAAATGGCAAATATTCTTTCCATAACCATTTTCTAACAGCGATTCCGGGACTCTATGTGTGTTCGAAAAGACATAAAAAGAAGCAATCGCTTACTTCGACGAATAACTTTTTACACGTCAGGTACTTTTTAACAAATCATATGTCAAAGACATTTAAAATATTATCCGGCAGCAGTACATATTTTTTTATTAGGTATCGATTTTTGCGTTTTGTTTATAACGAGTGCTTAACACGTGTTTATTTTTCTAAGACACGCGTACAGCATTGGAATGTATGATTGGAATATGGACTTGCATGGAAGCACATGTCTGCCCGGGTATTGTTTAAACATCTCATGTGCATTATTTAGTTTTCTATTTGTACTGTCTAGTGCTTTTTCACGTAAATATGTTTTGATATTCTGTATTGGCATGTGAAACTTGAATACTCTCTTCTTTCTTCTGCGAATACCTTTCCGATGATTTCCTACGAATCATTTAACTATTCGCATGTATGGGTATTGTAATGTACGTATAATTCAACGATAAGATTTTATTTAAAATATAATTTCAATTTATAGTCACACCTATTTGTTTTCAGGAATGTCATAAATATGAAAAATCTGCTTAATTTCAGTTTTGCATGACAAGTATTCATTCATTGGAAATGTTAAAGACATGTAGACTGTAAATGCGATTATAGTATGCTATGCGAGTGTTATGATATTTCAGGAATTTCAAAAATGCTAAATTGTCTACTTATGTATATGCACTGTAAATGCTGAATAAATAAAGATATACATTTTATATGAATAGTTTCAATTTTCAAAATGTTAACTACTGTTGCGATTGTTGAATAAATCTTAGTAACTAAACATTGAGGATTTTAAGAATTTCATAAGTTTTCAATATTCCATGATATTTTAATTACATAAGTATTGGCGACTTGACGTATCTTCATTGATTTACATATATGTTAGTTATGTAATTAAGTAACATCACCCACCATGGCTTGCAGTGAATAATAAACTTGTCCAGAAATATAACAGTTAAAACATCGGAATCAGTATTCTTCATTGCAAAACACACGAGTGTTTAGGGTAGCCTACTGTTTAATACTTATATAAATAGTAGCATAAGTAATTTTCACGAAGTAAAATCTGGTTAAATCATGGTTTTGCACGAAAATTTCAAACTGTTTCAACTTTTAGTCCATAATTTCAATAAAATTTTCTGTGAAGTATTTACTTTTTGTATTTTATTGGTTTTATACAAAAAGCCTCCGTATGTATGATCGATGATCGAGACATAGGAACTAAAACAGTAGCAATAGTGTATAAATATATTTCATCTACTTATTAACAATGTATGTTTATGACTTTAATCTATTATATTGTTGACTTAATTTAACTCAATGAATTATTAATTCACATTTATGAACACTGTAGTGCTTATTTATGTTTATATTTTAAAATTTTAATCCAGAATAACTTTTGAATTTGTTATCGTTTAGATAGCGATTTTATTGACTAAGTCTTACTAAAATCACACCTGAGAAAAGGCAAAGTATATAGACTCATTAAGGTAAGATTACCAAAAAAGAATAATTAATTGTTATCAATTTATGAACAATTTGTGCAATACAATTAATGCTCTTCAAAAGATGCTGTATATTATTTCAGGATCGATGCGTTAAGAGATCTGAAGAAATATATTAGCGATAACATTCATTGAGTGGAATTAATTGTGTGAAAAGGGTATTTATTTTTAAAAAGGTACATTTTTAGCTCAATATATAACTATAAATGTCGACAGATTTGAAAATGTACAAATTGTAATGTGCTATCTGTTATCTATTGTTCCAGATAAGTAAGAAAATACGAACTTTTTCACTTTCTAATTAAAAGGTTAACGGTGCATCCATTGTGCTGTTGTGTGTCACATATGTCAAATGTTAATCTTTCGAGAAGTACCGACTGTTTCCGATAATTGCCATTTTGATTTGGAAAATCGTCAAAATTGTGCTCCTTGATTGATAAATTAACATTCAATGACTTTATCTTTGGCAAATATGAACATAAATGGATAAAGTATCTTAAAGAAATGTTCGACAATCTTGGACTGAGTTTCATTTGGAATTCACAAAATTTCAAATGCCTTTTCTGGCTAAAAAGTCTTATTAAGAGTAAATTAACAGATTTGTTTTTTACAAACATGGATGACAACTTTAGAAACTTCTTCGAAAGCAACTGTCTATAGTATATTTAAGAATCCATCTCTTAAATTTGAACAATACCTTCATTTTCTACATTCCTTGTTGAAATTCCGAACTGCTAACCATTTTCTTCCAATCGAGACAGGCAGATGGCCCCATGTTAACGTTAGAAAGAAAAAAATATATTCATAAATCTTATTATATTAAACCAAATATATACAAAATGAATTCCCTTTTAACACTACTAAGCTTGGTACTTTAAGAAAACTGTCAATGTTCTGTAAAATTATAATGTCGTTATTCAAAAAATATTGTCGATAACTTCACAATGTCTCTATATTTAATTTAATTGCTGTAACCTTATATTCTATGTTGTGTTGTATATATGTAAATATGTATGTACCTCTTATGCTGCAGTTTGCAGCCTGAGTGAAAATAAAGTTCAGTTCCAGTTCCGATGATAATCGACTCAGTATACCAACTATATATAGGTAAAAGTATCGATTTCTGATGGAAAACCGGACAATACACCGCATGTGGCGCGCGTCAATTAGTCAAACATAATTTTGCAAATTTATTTACACCAGACAAACAGACAACTTTGGGTTGATAATGTTTAATAGATGATATAACTACTGTGCATGTAAATGGGACGTGTAGATTCAGTTTCTGCACATGTATAATGATGTTGCTCAATGTTAATTAGAATCTAGTAATTATGATATATTTGGCGATTGGGGATGAATATGCAAGTTGGGTGAAATTATTTGAACTGAAATCAGCACATATCGTTTGTTGGCACGTATTTGAGCCAAATAAAATCCTTTGAAACACAATGGATCATGTATATAATGGGGTAAATTATCGCACTTGAGTGTATCGAATAGTTTATCAGACCCAGTAGCATTGTCCTATGAAAGTATTATAATAATGATAATAAAAGTGTATTCCGAAAGCGCTTAATTCCAGCCGCTGCTGGCATTATGCTCGAGGGACATTAAAGGTACATCCATTGTGTTGTTGGAGGCCACATATTTAAAAAGTTATAAATGGTGTTACTTTTCGAGAAGTACCATTTTAATGATAGTCGACTCAGTATATTGACGATATGAAGGTAACAGTAGTGATTTCTGATCGAAAACTGGACAATCGCCAATGAGTCAAACGTAATTTTGGAATCTTATTTATAACGATCAAATTGACGAATTTGGGTTTATACTGTTAGGTCATATAACTACCATGCATGTAAATTGGCCGTGCAATTTCGGTTTCTACACATGAATAATGATGTTTACTTGATTTTAAATGAAAACTAAGCTCACCGGCAAAATAAACTTAATCACCTCAGTTGGTTTTGATTAAATCAATATTCAAAAGAAATCAGATGCATTTGAATGTGACAAGATACAATAATACTTATCTGCAGTAGTTTGGATGAATTAATTGGTCACTGTGGTTGCATTTTAGTTTAAATGTCTTTGTTTAATGAAGACAGGAGAAAGAAATGAAATTTCCCTAACATGATCCATGTTTAAAATGTTGCAAATGTGTGCAGAATCAGGCACATTTATTAATTTTCACATAGAATATGTCTTATATGTCAATGGACAATTGTGTTTCATCAACAATATTTTTAAAGAAGTTTAAAATTTAAAATTTCATTTTTTTTAAAATTAAAAAGACATGTAGAAGTATTCTTTGACTGCTGACTAAACACCTGTACTTTTCATTTTTAGATCATCATTTCGAAAACTTTGCAGTTTGCAATTGAAAATCATACATATGCTAAAATCATCTGAGGTGATAAGTTTAGTAATTGTGATATGTTTGGCGATTGGGGCTGAATATGCAAGCTGAGTGAATTTATGTGTACTGAAAACAGCACATATGGTGTGGTGGAACGTATTTGAGCCAAATAAAATTTTATGAAACACAATGGATCATGTATATAAACAGGTAAATTATCGCACTTCAGTGTATCGAATAGTTATAAGAGTACATTTATTCCGAAAGCGCTTAATTCCAGCCGCTGCTGGCATTATGCTCGAAGGACATTCAATGTACATATTTCGTTGTAGTTACGTTATAATATAAATAATGGGGAAGAAATACCAGATCATCAATTTTTGTCAATATAATGTCGATATATGAAATCATCCTCCTAGTTATTGAACATAGTAAATAATATAGTTATAGGTGCTAACTAACGTAACTCTGCTTTCCAGTGATTCATTCGTATTGTTCTTGGTGAGGTTGGCGCATTATTTCCCTCGAATATGTGCTCAGATGTTCCAGTTTGAATTATTATTTTTGCAATCAATGGCACATATAATGAATAGGTGCTATTGCACGTTCAATCGCTTAATTATTGTTCTTCATCAAGCAATCATATCCCTTTGAGAAATTATTGGGTAACAAGTTTATTTCAGTGTTATATATCTTAAGTTATGGTCGTCAGTGATTAATCCCAAAGTTTATCTGAAAAGTTCGTATGATCCATCTATTGTTCATAAATTCGTATTATTATATAAACTTAATATAGCTATATATAACCTATATTGATTTCTGGTTATTCTATACATTTAACTTATTAACTGTTACAATACAATGACTCTGTACATTCACATTATAATACTATTCAAATTTTAAAAAATAAATATTGTATTCATTAATGACAATACTGTTACATATATTAATTTTCGTCATTACCTATTCCAAATACGTATTCATACATACATATGTTTCATGTTTTTACCACAGATAAAATATATTAGGTCATATATGTATTGTAATGACTAAACAATGTTTGAACAAATCCAAGCGACGTGACGATAATAAACCTACACGTCAAATGCACGTGCTTTGATACATGTATATATTCTACCACTAGGGAGCATATTAAGATTTTAGTCAAACTAAAATAAACAATGGCCATCTAATTTCATTTATATACCCTCATACCAATTTAGACATTCTTATGATAATCATAAATGTATGTGACCATTCTTTTTATATCGATATCCTTTTTCTAATATAGTTACCAGTGTCATGTTATAATAGTACGTTTTTGATTAAACGTAATTATTTATACTTACCTGTTGACTAGACCTACTTTGCCTTACCTCCTAAGGGTAATGCTATTTCAACCTTAATACAGACGAACTTGAAGAGTGGAGAAGGGGGGCGTAAAATCCCTTATCCAAGGGCCGGTAAGTCTAGGTGGTCTCGTGACGTCACTACCTGTTCATATCACTCTCCGAAAGTCCCAAAGGCAAGACAGACCAAGTGGGGAGGATGGGAGGGCCTAGAGCGTAGGTCTTGTCAACAGGTAAGTATAAATAATTACGTTTAATCAAAAACGTACTATTATTTAAATACCTATCTGTTGACTAGACCTACTTTGCCTAGAATCCCACCGCAAGGAGGCGGGTCAGTAGATACATGGTAGTGACGAGACCAGCGACTAGCCCTGAGTGTAAGCTAACCTACGAGTCCTCCACCCTGTGGTGAGGACAAGGCACAGCCCGGGAGATACCATCTCTACCGCTAAGCGGATCGAAGAGACAACCCTGCCACTCAACTTCCGATCAACACACCGCCCCCAAACCCCAACAGGGAGGGGGGTGTTAAAGCGAAGTTAAAGAAAAAACCAACAGACACGAGAGCTAGTAATGTAAACCATGTTTATTTACAATAAGTCTCAAAAGCGTCTAAGAAGGATGACCCCTTCTTGGTCTGGTTGGGGGGACCACCTTCGTCTGCGCGAAGACCTGTGGACCCAGCCTAGAGATGCCTTCAAGATCTGCTTAGGAGACATCTCGTAGGTAATGGTAGGCGAAAACCTCTGATGAACGCCAAAAACACCCTGCCATGACATCCGAAAACGCGATGTTGCAGTGATAAGCCACTGTGGCTGAAACTGCTCGGATCTCATGAGGGATGGAACGCGACGGCGGTGGCAAATCAGCGGCCTTGTACGCATCAATGACTGCCGACCTTAGATACACCCCTAACGCTCGCTTATCAAGCTCCTTGGTGAGTGAGGCAAGAAACAGACGACGCCTGCCATCCCTCAGCCTGCGGGTACGCTGCGTGTACACCCTCAAGGCTCTCACCGGACACAGAGAGAGATCTCCTGAGTCAGAACCCAGAACCGTGATAGAGAACGTACGGTCAGCTTCATAAGCTGCCTTGTCCTTACAGACAAAGTCGGGAGCCAACTCAAGAGAGGTCGATCCCCCCCTCCCTGACCTCATAACGTAGAAGGTCCGCCTGCAACGCATGGATTTCCGAAATCCGCGCTGCGGAGGCCATAGCCCCCAGAAAAAAGACCTTGCATGTGAGAGGGAGAAGGGACACGTCGAAGAGCGGTTCACGTATCGGAGCGAAGGCGGTTGAGCACAACGGCTAAGTCCCACTCAGGTGGACGAAGCCTGGACCTGCCGTCAACCAAACGGAATGTTTTAATGAGGTCCTTGAGGACCGACACATCCAACCCTGGCGATCTCTTCCTGAGGACAGACAGGATAGCAGACATGTTGGTGTTGATTGATGGCTCGAGCCCACGACTGAGCTAGCCCGAGACCGCGATGTTACAGTGGTAAGCCATCGTGGCTGACACTGCACGGATCTCATGCGGGTTGGAACGCAAAGGAGGAGGCAGGTCAGCGGCCTTGTACGCATTAATGACCTCAGGTACACCCCCAAAACTCGCTTATCTAGCCCTTGGGCTCTCCTAGGCGAGTGAGGCAAGACCAGCCTCAACAGCTGCCTGGTTTTGTAACAGTTCCAGACGTGTTGCACCGAGGTAGTAGAGTAACTAGGTGACTGATAGTCGAGTCACTGACGAGACCCTCGAGACACTACCAGGTGATTGACAACGAGTCACTGACGCATGTAAGCTAGGGGAGGTGAGTGAAACTCAAATCATTTAACAGGTGAGTGACAGACGAGCCACTGACACGAGTAAGCTAGACGATGTGAGTGACAGGAGATACAGCCGAGTCACTTAGTAGGTGAGTGACAGACGAGACACTGACGCGTGTAATCTAGACGAGGTGAGTGACAGACGAGTCACTTAGTAGGCGAGTGACAGACGAGCCACTAACGTGTGTAGTCTAGGCCAGGTGAGTGACAGGTGAGTGACACTCAAATCACTTAACAGATGAGCGACAGGCGCGTCACTAACTTGCGTAAACTAAACGAGGTGAATGAAACACGAGTGAGTGAGTGAGTTGGGGTTTAACGCCGCTTCCAAGAGTATTTCACTTATATCGCGGCTGCTAGTATTATGGCAGGGAGAAAGCCCGCAACGCCATGTGGCTATGCACTGCGGTGAAACCTGCGAGCAGCGGCTGGAACTAGCGAACCATGGTTGGTATTACGCTGAAAATCAGAGTAGCATTGCAGCCAAACCTAACTGCGTGTAGAACAGTTCTCTACTGCAGACAAAGTTGCCGTGCCCCTGGCGGGATTCGAACCCCGGACCTTTTGATCCGAAGCCGAACGAGCTAACCACTGCGCTATCCCGCCCCTGAATGACACACGAGTCACTGACGCGAAACACCTACATAAGGTAGTGTAAGAACTAATTCCTGACACTAAGAAGCAACACTTCCGATAGCTTAATTACTCCAAAAACACCAACACGCAGTCGTCGCATCGAAAATCCTTCTCACACAAGTCCTTACACTTCCTAAACAGCAAGTGAGGATCCTTGATAGTGGACTTCCTACCTCCGCAATTCGTGCAGAAGGCAGAGTACATATTGAAGTAACAACGTGAGTGATAGTCAATCACTGACCCACGCGCGTAAGCTGATGAAGTGAGTGACAGGAGATTGACCATCAACCCGCAAGGCGAGACGAGAGAGACTATCGAAAGTGTTGAAGGTAGAGGCTCCGAACCCGAAGGGTGGGAAGTCCAAAGACTGACGAAGCGAGACACTGGCGAAACGAGTCACTGGCGAAACGAGTCACAGACGACACGAGGCAATCAAGTCGAGTCGTAGGTGAAGGCGAGTGACAGGCAAGGCGAGTGAGACGAGCCACTGACGAAAGAGAGCCAAAACAAATTGACAACCTAAAGGCGAATGACTGGCTACGCGAGTGCCTGGCGAAGCGAGTCACTTGCTAGCCGAAGCGAGTCAAGTAGAATCGAGCCTAAGGCGAGAGACAGGTGAGTGACAGTCCGTTCCCTTACGCAGGTGAGCGATAGACGTGATACTCACACGTGAATGTAGACGAGGTGAATAACCGACGAATCACTGACTAGCTAAGTAGCGTAGCGTAAGACACAACAAATCTTCCGATAGCTAATCGAGAGAGTTGAAAGCGGATCTGCCACACTGACTTGACTAAGTGGAACTTCCGCGAACGAAGCCACTTCGGATAACATAGCGATTGCGTCAACCACTGGCGGATCCTCCGACAACCCCCTACCCCCAGCCTTCGTTTCTATATTGATGAACGGAGGGTTCGACCCGTCGACGTAGCGGACGTCAGGCTCCGGCGAGGAATCACGTGGGGGTGACACCACCGTGACACGACGCGTAGGGTGTGAGGGGTACGCGATGGGGTCGCGGAAGCGGAGGCCCTAGCGGACATAGAACGCGAACCCTGAGGTACGACATCCGCATTGGGTTCACACGGTAGCGTAGTCGTAGTGTGAGTGGGTAAGGTCCGCGGACCCAGACGCGCATCGAGCAAGGAAGAGACCATATCCTTGACGGATGCCAGAAGGAGGGACGGATTGACCTTGTCAAACCTAGCCTTCTTGGACTTCTTCTTTTTGCTCTTGGGCGTAGTGGGTCCGCCAACCTTAAGCCTAAGCGGAGACAACCGCTTGTCTGGCGAAGGAGGGGACAACGGGCGAGTCCGCGGACGAGAACTGGAACACGACGGCGGAGGGGGGGAGCGCGAATCCTTCGACCCCCTAGCGGGTTCGGACAGGACCGACGATTCCCTGTCGAATTCATCCGCCCGTTCAGTGAGGACAATGTCTACGTCCTCCTCCGGAGACGGATGACGAATGGGAGACATCTCCCTACGTTGAGCTGACGACGTACGCTTCTGAAGCGAAGCCCTATCGGCCACAGACTTGCGTATGGTGGAAACGTACGCATGGAACTCCGATTCGGAGAGAGGAGCGCACTCATTGCAACGGTACTCCTCTTCGCAAAGGTCCTTACACCTCCTACATAACAAGTGCAGATCCTTAGAGGCGGACTTCCTGCCTCCGCAATTCGTGCAAAAGGCGGAGTACATGGCGGACGAAACGATAAGACGCGTAACGTAAGCGAAGGTAGGGACAGTCGAGTCACCTACGCGGCGTGGCGAAACGCGAGACACTCGCTCGCGTAGCGTAGACGAGGTGAATCCCTACAGAAAGACACCTAAGTAGCGTAGCGTAGACGAGGTGAGTCACACACGTGAAACACCCAAGCGGCGGAGCAAAAGCACAACAACTCTGACGATATGCAATCAAGAGAGTTGAACCAAAAACTCTGAACTCGAAGAGCACAAAGTCAAAATCAAGTAACGACCCGCCAAGGTAAACAAAGACGAACAAGCCAGACAAAAACTAGGCTAAACACTTACAAGATAATTCAATCTTTATTTCACAAAAGCACAACAACTCTGACGATATGCAACCAAGAGAGTTGAACCAAAAACTCTGAACTCGAAAAGCACAAAGTCAAAATCAAGTAACGACCCGCCTAGGTAAACAAAGATGAACAAGCCCACTCGTGCGTGTACCAAACCGTAAGTGACTGGCGTAGCGAGTCACTTGAACCAAAGTGATTCACCCTAAGGATGAGTCGCGTAGGCGAATGGTAGGCGAAAGCACAAACACGAGTAGCGTAGACGAGGTGAGTCACACACGTGAAACACCCAAGCGGCGGAGCAAAAGCACAACAACTCTGACGATATGCAATCAAGAGAGTTGAAACAAAAACTCTGAACTCGAAGAGCACAAAGTCAAAATCAAGTAACCACCCGCCAAGGTAAACAAAGACGAACAAGCCAAACCAAAAACTAGGCTAAACACTTACAAGATAATTCAATCTTTATTCACATAACACTTGTGCGTGAACCAAACCTTAAGTGACTGGCGTAGCGAGTCACTTGAACCAAAGCGAATCACCCTAAGGATGAGTCGCGGAGAATCGACCTAAGGCGAAGCCAAAGGCGAATGGTAGGCGAAAGCTAGCAACGGGCAACGCGTGTCACTGACGAGGAGTGTATCCACTGCTCCTTAACCAAGCTAGTCACTCACCTTAGGCGAACAACTAGCGAAGCCAGTGACAGGCGAGGCGAGAAGCCAAGCGAGACGCGAAGCACTTGAGTACGGACCGCAGGCGTATGACAAGCGACAAGCGAATGACAAGCGAAGCAAGCCAACCGCGTAGGAGAGATTCCACTGCTCCTTTACCCTACGCAAGTCAAACCCACAGTTCCCTAAAGTACAGACCGATAAGCGTATGACAAGCGAAAGCGAATGACAAACGAAGCAAGCCAAACGAATAGGAGAGATACCACTACTCCTCTACCATACGCAAGACAAACACCTAACAGTTAGCACTAGAGTACGACCGACAGGCGTATGACAAGCGAATTAGGAGTGATTCCACTAGCTCCTTTACCGTACGCAAGTCAACAACCCACAGTTAGCACTAGAGTACAGACCGAAAAGCGCATGACAAGCGAAAGCGAATGGCCAGCAAAGCAAGTCAAACGATTTAGGAGAGATGCCACTACTCCTCTACCATACGCAAGACAAACACCTAACAGTTAGCACTCGGAACGAATGGCGTATGACAAGCGAAAGCGGATGACAAGCGAAGCGAGTCACACGCGTAGGAGAGATACCACTGCTCCTTTACCCTACGCAAGTCAAACACCCAACAGTCAGGTGAGAGAAAACAAAGAATCACGAGCTGCACGTGCGGCGCATGCAATCCACCTACTCCGGGTGGTCGCTAGCTAGCACATGTCAACAAGGCCCCTTGAAAACTAACACCTACTTGAAAACAGATTGCAAACACCACCTGCACTATCGAAGACTAAAGTTGAGGGTATCTCTTGACTAAACAAGAGAAAAATATCAAGTTAGCAACACAAGCCGCTAAAACCCCAGTCACAGAACAAAACACGTCTGCCTTGCTCTGCAACTTTTAGGAGAGTGATATGAACAGGTAGTGACGTCACGAGACCACCTAGACTTACCGGCCCTTGGATAAGGGATTTTACGCCCCCCTTCTCCACTCTTCAAGTTCGTCTGTATTAAGGTTGAAATAGCATTACCCTTAGGAGGTAAGGCAAAGTAGGTCTAGTCAACAGATAGGTATTTAAATAATTGTAAAATTCATACCAGTGTCATGTTATTATTGTAATATTCATACCAGTGTCATGTTATTATTGTAATATTCATACCAGTGTCATGTTATTATTGTACAATTGATACCAGTGTCATGTTATTATTGTAAAATTGTACCAGTGTCATGTTATTATTGTACAATTGATACCAGTGTCATGTTATTATTGTACAATTCATACCAGTGTCATGTTATTATTGTAAAGTTCATACCAGTGTCATGTTATTATTGTAAAATTCATACCAGTGTCAAGTTATTATTGTACAATTCATACCAGTGTCATGTTATTATTGTAAGATTCATACCAGTGTCATGTTATTATTGTAAAGTTCATACCAGTGTCATGTTATTAATGTAAAATTGTACCAGTGTCATGTTATTATTGTAAAATTGATACCAGTGTCATGTTATTATTGTAAAATTGATACCAGCGCCATGTCATTATTGTAAGATTCATACCAGTGTCATGTTATTATTGTAAAGTTCATACCAGTGTCATGTTATTATTGTAAAATTGTACCAGTGTCATGTTATTATTGTAAAATTGATACCAGTGTCATGTTATTATTGTAAAGTTCATACCACTGTCATGTTATTATTGTGAGATTCAAACCAGTGTCATGTTATTATTGTAAAGTTCATACCAGTGTCATGTTATTATTGTAAAATTGTACCAGTGTCATGTTATTATTGTACAATTGATACCAGTGTCATGTTATTATTGTAAAATTCATACCAGTGTCATGTTATTATTGTAATATTCATACCAGTGTCATTTTATTATTGTAAAATTCATAACAGTGTCATGTTATTATTGTAAAATTCATACCAGTGTCATGTTATTATTGTAAAATTGATACCAGTGTCATGTTATAATTGTAAAGTTCATACCGGTGTCATGTTATTATTTTAATGTTCATATCAAATTGATGTCATTCTTATAATATATTTATCCGAGTGATGTCATTCACCTTATATTCATATCAAAATGATGACATTCTTTTAAAACTTATATATCAAAGTGATGTTATTGTTTTCATATTGAAATGGAGGTGATGTCATTCTCTTAGTATTCATATCCAAATTATGTCATTATATGTTGCAATATTTATATCAGTGTGATGTCATTATTGTAATATTCATACCAGTGCCAGGCCATTCTTCTACTTCTAATCTTTATGTTAGTGTGATGACATTATTGTAATATTCATACCAGTGCCAAGTCATTAATCTAATATTTCTATCAGTGTGATGTCATTATTGTAATATCAATATCAAAGTGATGTCATTCTCGTAATATTCATACTTATGCTGATAATTGGCCTCATTAAAATATTCACAACATTGTGATGTCATATTCTCCATATACATATCCATGTGATGTCATTCTTATAATATTCATGAAGATGTCATTCACACAAAATTACAATGATGAAAATAGTTGTTGAGTTCATCATTTTTCTTAATAGCTCGTCTGCTTGTTGTATTGTTTCTCATGATGGTCGTGATTGTGTTGTATATATATCACCATGCCCTCTGTATGTATAGCCAATACATGCATGAACAATACAAACCTTTATCATGTAAGCATGTTTTCCAGCGATCTGATAGGTTGCGAGGTGATCACGTGACCGTTGACAGAAAAGCATATTGATTCCAGCCCGAGTCCAACCAAAGCAATACATACTTGAGTGACGTCAAACGATTGTTGCATGACATCATGCTATTGTTACCATGACATTATTTGACCGTAGGTTCAGCTGTTCAAACCAAATTACATTTTTGACTTATTTCATTGTTTTCCTTTCGTTTCTGTATTAAATACATAATAAAACAATTATGGACTGGTGAATTTGGTCAATACCTGTTGTTATGGACCTGAGAAAACAATATTGACCGCCGACTTTGTCCTCTGTCAATATTGTTTTCTCGGATCCATAAAAATAGCTATTGACCTCATCACCAGTCTATAATTGTATAATGTTTCCAACATTGTATTCTTGTAATAAAGAATGACCCAAAAATATGTGTTGTTATTTGGCTGCTTTTGTCCATGTACAAGAGAATTCCTGGTGAGTTTCCCATCTTCTTGGTAAGAAAACACAGACTGCTATGTGGTATTTTATAGTTTTATTCTCTATCCATCATATAAATTACTCACATCATCTCTCTGACAGAAATGATAATGAAATTATGATACATGAAGAGTGTTCATCACATGACTCATCACATGACCACTGATCACATGACCACTGCACAAGTCATGTGACCCAGAGTGGATGAACATATATATATACACATCCATAGAGAACTAGAAGAATTTAACCTCCCAAAAGACTAGAATTTGTGATCCAAACAGACAAAATATGTGATCCCAAAATATAATTATGATCCCAAAATACATAGAAAAGCATTTCACATCACTGCTCTATCATTAACAAGTGAACATTTTCAAATGTATATCAATGATTTTGTTATAAGCTGCAAAGAGATACACTCAGCAGAGATAAACATATATTAAATCTTAATCCACAGATAAAATATTGACAAATTAACTATTAATTGAATTGATTTGTTAACTAAATTGAAAATGAATGTTTTAGAAAAAGGGATTAAAACTGAATAAGTAAAGAAATATAAATTTGTTCATGTTTAAAATGAACTTGAAACATTACAAATTGGTAAAGTCAAGGGCTATTCTACAACGTAAATAATTCTTCACATATTTTAAAACTGAAAGTATTCAAAAACTAAAAAAAAATAACAATCTTAGAATAGCTTCATTTTTTAACTTTAATAGTTTTTTTAAAACTCAATGCAAACTGATTCATAACATACATACTTCAAATATATCATAAATGATTGTTATAAAAAGTCCAACCCTTTAACATCAAGCTGACCTTAACAAGTCTCTCAACCAAATTTAACATAATATTCATTATAGGCCTACTTCTGAGGTATAAAATGATTGAAAATGTTTTCTGAAATGATTGTTGTGAACATTATGCAATGTATATAACTTACTTATCCTACCTACTTCTGTTTATGCTACAACTGTGAAAATATTGCATGTGTTAATTAATAATATCATTGATAACATAGTTTTCACTGACCATCTTGCTAACACTAAAACCATCCATGTTGGGTCTCATCTCCAAGGCATTTGCATTACAGAAAAAGATTTCACATTGTTTCCATTTAGTATTTGTTGATCAAATTAATTCATTACATTCAGAATAAAATCACATCCTGTTCCAAAATGACATCTAAAATGTTCTAAATTGTTTTTATTTCACTCTGTTCTTCCATCCTGTTTTCGGTTGAAGCATATTTCATCTTATAAAATACCCTGACGATGAAAGTTTGACAACCCCAGTAACATCCTTATTCTTATCCAATCAAATGTTGTTTTACATCTGCGATGACTTCTGGCTTGTAAGAGATATGTTCGCATCGTACAGGTGAAGCATTTCGACCATTACAGGAAAAAAATGTTTAAAACGATGTCCTTGATTGAACAACCAAGCCGGACTCTCTATTTCTAGTCCAGTAAGTGATCAATATGCAACAGAGGTTACGATGGAAGAACAGAATGAAGCAAGCACTGTGGACAGAGACTGTGATGGCCCATACCATAAGCTCATCTGGCTTATAGACCTGATGACCTAAACCATCTGGAATTATAGACCTTATAGACCTGTTGAGCTAAACCACCTGGAATTATAGACCTTGTAGACCTGATGAGTTAAACCATCTGGAATTATAGACCTTATTGACCAGATAAGCTAAACCATCTGGAATTATGGACCTTATAGACCTGATAAGCTAAACCATCTGGAATTATAGACCTTAATGACCTGATGAGCTAAATCACCTGGATGGCCTAACTACTGCTAATCTCTCTAACTATTCTCTACTTCCTAGGAATTATGCACTTCACTTGTTACTAGTTCAACCAAAACTTGAACATAGAACAGCAGAATTCCGTCGCATTGATATTATTATGCTTCCAAAATAAAATCATGGAAAGAGAATAATTGTAAAAAAAAATTCACACTTTCTATAAAATCAATGAGTTTATTTGATTCTTTACATAAAAACTGACTAAGATGTTCTTCTTTTTTTGAGTTTTATTGAGTATTTTACATAAAATGCTCCTTTTTTATTATTTATTTTGCTCATATCCCATTATTTATATTCTATTTTACAACAAGTGTTTCAATGTATACTATTGCAGATAGATCCAAAATATATAACAATGTGTCATAATAAGTATGTCAGCTATCTTAATAGCATTTATATCTAATATCATTTCAATGTTTTAATATCATTAGAAGATTCTGTTTAAAACAAAACCCACTTTGAACACCATGCCTTTAAAGTGCCCAGAAAATAAATAAACTTGGCTATCTTTAAAACTTATTACTAGTATTTGACAGGGATTTTTGTGAATAATTTTAGTGATTTAAAAAATAACACTTTTAAATCACTTTGAAAAATAACACTTTAAAATGACTTTGAAAAAGGAATTTTTGTGAGAGGTTTTCAACCATTTTAAACAATTTCCTCTCTAAGAATTCTGAATGAACTGATGAAACACCTTAAAGGGACACCGCGTCGAGAATAAAAATCAGATCATGTATAATCTACCTATGCTGATTAAAATGTCTGCTAACAAGTCACAGACACCGAATTTCAGACAATTGACGTAATTGGTAATAAAAACTACTGCATGTAGACAGTGAATTGAAGCGTAACTCGTTAGCAGACACTCAAATAACCTTAGTGAGATAATGATGAGACTCATTTTTATCCCTGACGCAGTGTCCCTTTAAAGTTTCCTGACTACTCAAGTGACTAGAAATGTTTAACTGAGACGACTAGCATAGAAATGATGGACATGAAGGCAGTGTTTAAATATGTACCACATATATCTTGTAAAATAAAAACTATAAAAACTTCAACACAATGGAAACAATAATGGTAATAAATTCCTTTAGACTAGAATATCAGAAATACTTACAGTGAGCTAAACTATATTGTACAAGTATTTGGATAAATTTTCCCGAAAATTCAAACTAGTTAATTAATTGAAAACAAATATTCATATAAATTTAAATGTATTAATGGCATCTTTCTTCCATAAACATTAATCTTTTCATAAAATTTAATTTCAAAGGACAAAATTTTCATTGTCCAAAAGTATTTTAATATGGATTCTATTTTAGTTTTAAGAATGTTCAAAACACACAAAAAAAACCTGATTTAACACAGATATGAAACAGTTCAATTAATGATTTGAGATTTTGATAAATCATAATATATCATAATCGAAAAATTTAGGAAATATTAGGATAGATTTTGTAGTATGTAATGTCATTCACAACACATGTGCAGCCATAACAAAAGTGAGGTGTAAACATTATAATCAAACAAGATGAACAGTAACTTTTTAAACATAAGAAAATATTTCCAATCAGATTCTTTTGACCTTTTTTTATCCTTTCCCTTTTTCAACAATATTTCAATTGAATTTGTCTGTATGCTTCTATACATAGAATATTGTTACTGACGATATTGAACTGTTTTATTTAAACTAAAAATATTATTTTGATTTCTGTAAAGTGTTTAAGATGATCTTTGAATAATATAACAATTTCATCTTTTAATTCATTAATTACAGAAACAACATTTACGGCATATCTAGAATCAAAAGCAAACAACTTTGGGGAAATAATTTTCTTTTAAAACAAATGAGTATATTTAATTTTGTATTTTTGATAACAAAACTCAACAAAGTTACTGCAAGAACAATGTCTGTATCATTTTCGGAATTAAATACAAAGTTTGGAGAGTGTTTAATCTGCTATGCTATGTTATTGCATTACAAAGGTTTTTCATCAAGTCTAGATACCCAAATAATACAAAGCATACAACAATGTTTAGAGATACTCCTCTATGCTGAATTAGGACACTGTTTATAGGTACAATACGCATGTACATCCAACAGTCAACAGAATCCAAGGGCAGGACCAATATACAAGAGCTTGTCACATTAAAGTATTAACGACCTCAACTTCTCCCTGTGAATCATAAATCACACCAGTCTCCATCACTGGCTACTTCTAGCCTTGCGACATTTACTTAAATTTCCTGTACTAGCATAACAGAGCATACACCATGAAGTTCAGGTGCAGCGCGCCTCTACACTAGCACAGGAAAATTCAGGAAATGTGACAAGGTTTAAATTAGCCAGTGATAGAGGTTGGAAGTTGAGACTACCTTTTTTGAATGATTTCAATTAACCAATAATTTAATAATTTAAGACTATCAATATAGCTTATTCATCAGAATATGTTAATTGAAAATATTTTCTAATATTATTTGATAATTTTAGTTTGAATTTGTTTTTAATCCTAAAATGATATTATCCATAACAAATAATAATTATGGAATCAAATTATAAAACAATTTGGAATTATGCTATTTCAATCCTTGTGACTAGAATGTATTAAATACTAAATTAACAACTTTAATGTCAAGGAATATATTCTTATTGAGCATAAGAAAATTCTGGCTACATAAATACTGATTGAATCTCAGACAACACAAACAAACAAACAAAGATTCATAATTAAATATTTTATCTTAAACAAAAAAAATTTAAAATCAATAAATAAAAGCTTTGATTGTTCCCTTGAAGAATTTAGCGCCACATTTTGTCCCAGTGAATCTTATATACAATCTTTGGAATCCAGTATTTACAAATCATAGAGGGACCGTTATTGACGTGACTACATTGTGAACTATGCAGGTTTGTAAACACTCAAGCTGGATAAATCCATGTATGAAAACCTAAGCATATCCATTAAAAGTTGATTGCCATTATGTGGTCGTCTTTTCCCTATATAACAATTAATTAAATTCAACAAAACATTATTTCTTTACTTTTTATATGGCAACAGTTTTTGAAAGATTCATAAATGCTATTTTTTTGGACATTTTTTTCTTCTTGCAAATTGTTCTACATGACTTTAATGTTGCCCTTGACGACTAAATATTTTTCATTTTGCATAAGTCTATTATTATTCAACATTAATATGATAAGCTTGGGTTCTTGACATGAACAAAAAACAAGATTGCACAGCCGTGCTTTATACAGCTGTAATGGTGAGGTACCAAAACACATCACAAACAGTCCCCACCCAACTTCCCTTATAAGATAAATAACACACAATATTCTCTCTTGTACAGTATGGCACAGAAAATACTGAAATAGACACAGTTGATTTAGCCGATCATCATCACAAACTGTCCTAGCACACATAGCTGCATGTTGTGATTGAAGGTTGCAAATCCTCGGTCACTTCATTTTTTTTTCATGATCTGACAATTTAGTTTATCGGGTCACACAGTACGAAGCACACACAGTGTAGGATCCACGGCAGTGCTGAAGTCACAATAGTCAGGGGAGATAACTCTAATCCACGTCAACAAGAGTCATCTCCCTTCATCACATCACACATTCAAATCTCTCCTCTCACTCCAAGTCTTCGGTAAAGTTTAGAATCAAGAGCTGAGAGTACATATGTAAACTGTACATAGAATTTGCAGAGAGACACGTTTAAGTGTCTCCAAAGCACAGCCCCACTATAATGAGCTTGGACTGGGGCTGCCGTAACCGCTGGAAACGTCGTCACTCAGACTCTGCGTTTGTCTCTTCATTTGCGACAATGCATTGTATCCGTAGTTGGGAAGGTTGGTCATGTTGGCAAACACCATCCGTTCCTCGTAATCATACTCGCACAGGATCTTGTTGTCGCACAGATAGAAACGGTCACCAACACAGAATCTGGAATTGAAAATATAACTTTTAGACTTAAAGTGCAAAAAACTGCGCTCTCAACAGACATTCTGAGGATCTCCTGCACAGAATTCAGAATCAAACGTTATACTTTAAAATATCCAAAATAAAATTTTGAATTTCAAATTTTAATATTAAAATTTTAAATTCTAAAAATAAAATTGTAAATTCTAAAAATAAAATTGTAAATTCTAAAAATAAAATTTTTAATCATAAAAATAAAATGTTTAATCATAAAAATAAATTTTTTAATCTGAAAAATAAATTTTTTAATCTGAAAAATAAATTTGTAATCTTAATAATAAAATTTGTAATCTTAAAAATAAATTTTGAAATTTCCAAAAAATTATTTTGAATTAATAACAAAAAGATAAAATATCAACTTTAAATAAAGAAAAAACTTGAAAACTGAGTTTATAATTCACAGATAAAATTGAAAACCATCACCAAATTACTTTTGAAAAACTATTTGTTTTATGACAAAAACATAATTGTGAAATACTATTGAGGACTCCAAAGTTATCTTCAATATTCAAAAAAGCAAACTGTCCTTTTATCATCATTTATGGCATATCAAATAAGTTTAATTAAAACTTGTGCCATACAAAACAACACAAATGGTGATTGCTCATTTCATACACATTTATCTCTGATCAATTATTTTCCTTTTTTGTTTAATTTTACGACCCTGATCTTGTGGCCTTAAAGAATCTGAGCAATCAGATGATTGCCCGAGGCGCGTCTGTTAATCTGAGCAAGTATACACTCATTCACCTGTCAGGAGAGAGCCTCTAGCAATATCTACCTGTGTCAGAGAAATCTCGTTAAGACAGGTGATAAATGTGTCAGGTAGACGACAGTTAGTTTAATCTCGCCCTCCAAGACACATGGATTTAATTCAGACAATCGTAAAACATTAGAAAGAAAGCAGACACAGAGTCCGGGAATGATGTAGAAATAGATCTGTCACTCCATCCACCAGAAGAATAGCTTCAAGTAGATTGTAATTTTAACCACTGAGAGATGAGAGAATATTGCAATGACTTTTAGTCAACCAGGAGACTGTTTCAGAGGGCAATAGTACTATAAATATGTAACTGATTAAGCATTTCAAATCAAAATATTACTTATATTAGTCTCTTAAACACATTTTTTGTTAACTATGAAATTTTGTTTCTAAGATGTATCAGAAGTTTGTAAGATGGAGAAATACAAGTTTATTGATTTACAACTTTATTGCAGCGAGATGTGACGTTATGGTGATTCGTCTGAGTATATTGCTTTAGTATCTATAATAAAGAAGTGATAAATCCATAAACTCGTATTTCGTCAAAGAAATGAAAACTTGAATGGATAAACTAGGTGTTTGAGTGAAATATCAGGTGCGCTGAGGACTCCATACCTGTGATTGCACTGCTGACAAGCGAAACACTCGAGGTGGTAGACGTTCGTCTTCGCTCTCATCACCATCTCGAACGCAGGAATCATCTTGGAGCAGGCTGAACAGTATCCTGTTGTACCAAATAACCTGCCAAACAGAACAACAGCATTGTAAATAAACAGAACAACAACGTCGTAAATTTAATAAACATAAACATAACTCAGTAAATAAACATAACAATTTAGTCAATAAACATAACAACTGAGTCGATAAACATAACAACTTAGTCGATAAACATAACAACTTAGTCAACGACGACAACTAAGTAAACCAACACAACAACTTAGTAAATAAACATAACAATTTAGTCAATAAACATAACAACTTAGTAAATAAAAATAACAATTTAGTCAATAAACAAAAGAACTTAGTCAATAAAATAAACAACTTAGTCAATTAATACGACAACTAAGTAAACAAACACAACAACTTAGTTGATAAACATAAAAACTTAGTAAATAGAAACTATCACAATTTCTATGTAATTTCATCTTTTAATTTTACATTCTGTCTTTACATAGATCATAATAATATTGTCTTACTTTCAGGTGTATAATACGAAATAGACATGAAATATTTATGTATTATATTGCTTGGCATCACTGTTCAAAATTCTGTCTCCATTTTCAAATATTGACAAAAACATTTATCTATGAAATTTCATCCTTTTAGTCATATAGTATAAAATAATGTTATCATATGAATACTTTTAACATTTCTCCATTTACAGTATACATTTACTTACCATTATCATTAAGAATTTGATAAGTATTTATCATCCAAAGATTGTTCAATTTACATATCAGTTATTGAAAATGAGTTAATATTTAATGCTGACATTCCAATACGAAGGAAATAAAGATTGATTTCAATATGATATCATAAGAAGAAAGATATCGGAAGACAAACACAATCTTTATTCTGATTTTCCACTTACTACAACCAGAGACGTACAGCAATGATTCTCAACTCACATCTATCTCACCAGCAGAACGTCATTCGATCATTTAAACATTAAAACCTTATCACTTATCAAAATTGACTGAAATTGTTAAAAGTAAACTCATTTGATAAGTGAAATATTAAAACCATATCTAATATCACATTTGAGCAAAGTTATTAAATTTTAAACGCCATTAGATAAATTTGGTTGCACATGATTGGAGGCCATTATTTTTCAAGTTAGAAACGATGTACATGAGTGGATAGATAAAGAGCAGACAACTTTCTACTAAATTGCAATATTCACTCAAACCTTTTACATAAGAATTTTATCTCCCTCAATGGTCCCATCAAAGTAAGCAATTGCGATGAAGTTGTGTACTGTAATGTCTTAAACACAGCTACCAGTCAACTTTTAATGAAATTTTTGAATTTCTAAAAAAAAAACCTCTGAAAATTTTATTTGAAAATTTGTCACTGCATGCCAATGTTGAAGGACAATCTACAGCTAAATCAAACATTCTGAGTGGACAAGTTACAGGCATCATAATTCATTAACAAAAATAGACTTAATCAAAATATGTCCAACAGGTAAAGAGTATAAACTGCCTGTAAGAACCCGAATACACAGTATCATTAACTGAGCACCTGCCAGGGTCAAGTTGGGGAAGCAAATGTTTTTCTCTCTCCTGATAAATAAATCATCTTAACCACCTTAATTTGAATATTTTGCAACATTATTTTAAATAGTCATATCAACACCAACCTGAATAGATAATAAAATCATTTTCTTGAAAGCTAACCCTGGTGTGTACATAAAATTCTTTTCCCAAAACTAATCTAGAAGTACTCATATCCTCTTCTCAAAACTAGCACGAAGCACTCATTAATACTTCTTGTTTAACTAACCTTAAGCACTCAAAAAATCCTTGTTTCAAAAGAAAATGAAGCACACATAAAATCAAAATCTTAAACTAATATAAAGCACTCAAAAACTCCTATTTCAAAACTAAATAAGCACTCATAAAATCCTCATATAAAATCCGAACTACACTAACAAAATCCAATTCTTAAACTAACCTGAAATAGTCATAAAATCTACATTTTAAAATGAAACTGAAGCACTCATAAAATCCTCACCTCAAATAATCCCTCCTGCAGAGAAGCAGGTTTGCCTTTGTGAAGAGTGTAGATCCTACTTCACCGAGTCTGCAGTCACAACAGGAACACTTGAGACAGTCCTCGTGCCAGTACTGGTCGAGCGCCTTCAGGAGGTACCGGTCGTTGATGTGCTTCTTGCATCCGGCACACTCCTGCCTCTTGGCCATCCCGGACGTTGACTCTTGTGATATCTGCATTGGACCTGCAATACAAGAGATTTGCTTAGCTTTGTGACTTTGACTCTGGAGATTTCTACCCTCCATGTTTATACAAGACCTTTGCTTTAACTTTGAGATTTCTGAACTCGAATATGATACAAGAGCTTTGCTTAGCTTTGTGACTTTGACGCTAGAGATTTCTGCACTTGACTAACAATACAATAGCTATGCTTAGCTTCTCTTTGAGATTTCTGCACTTGACTAACAATACAAGATCTCTGCTAAGCTTTGTGACTTTGATAAGTGTGCAGAAGATTCTTCTGGGTTGATAAATATGCACAAACAATTTTCTCTTCTTTGCAAAGCTTTGCAGATATGCATTACTGTGAAAGTTGTGAGAATACTTCTGACATGTAATCCTGAAATATTTGCTTTCTGACAAGTTGTGATATGTTTCGGAGTCCGAACAGACCTTTGTGTACATTTGTGACATATTGGATATGTAGTGGACATCTGTTTACCAGCAGGTTTGTGATTTAGATAAATGTGGAGTAGGTAAGACTTCAATGGAACCACTGTGTTTTGTACCAAACACATTAAAAAAACTTAGGATTTTGAGAATTATGAAATAGATCTGTAATAAAAGTATCTATGAGTGAGATGAGATGATTTGCTGTTTACGTTGCTGAAAAAATATCAAAATACAACATGGTTAACTTTTCTGCTAAATTTTAGAGTTAAAAGTCAGGAGTAAACAATAGGTCCATGACCTGATAAATACATAAAAGAACAAGATTATGAAACTATCAAATTTCGTAAACTCATTCTCGCATCCTACGAATAAAACTTATCTATTCAAAACATTATTTTTGTTTTTTTAAACATTTTATATAACTAGAGATTACAAATATATTGCAAATAACTGTGCAGCACATACATAATTAATGAAAACTATTTTTAAAAGGAAAATTCATCTTTATTTAAATTAAAAGTATGTAATATTACATTACAAAAAAATTTTATGACTAATAATTTGTAAAAAAAACTCCATCTTTTTCAAGTCATCTATTTTCAAATTAAAGAAAAATGGATTCATTGTCACCATTAAATAAAACTCATATTTAATGGAGGATTTCATTATCTTAATTGATTTTAACTGCAGTTGCATGTGTTTAAAAGCTGAACAATTCTGCTATAACCTTTAACGGGAGTGAATTATGCATGAATTATCCTGCAGGCTATGGGAAAGGACAATCATATTTTTTCCCATAATAAATCTCACCAAACAATATTGACTGATGTCGTGGTCATAAATCACCCTTCATGTCAATTTAACTGGTATCTAATAGGACGTTATCTAGTATTCACTATGGAAAATGTGGAGTCGTAGCATTGTATCATGACAACATATCACCTGGACAACAAGACAACTAACCCTTGATTCCTTGAATATATCCAAGATATATATAAGAACACAATAAGTTACAATATTGTTACACTATTAACCCTTGCCTTAAGATGTAAGAAAGGTAGATATAAGAAAGGTAACACTAGTTACACTAGTTACACTAGTTATACAATGGTTACACTGTGGTTACACTAAAATTATACAAGTTACACTAATAACCCTTCCCACCAAGATAGATATAAGAAAGGTATATATAAGAAAGGCAACACTAGTTACACTATAGTCACACTAGTTACACACTAACCCTTGTCATCTTGAACATCCTCTGTCAGCATCCTCTCCACAGAAAACATTTTCACCCAACAACAAATCTAGGAATGTTTTTACACTCAACAGATTTTTATGGTACCCTTCTTTAACTTCCTGTCACCAATGTCAAGATTGTAAGTGTAAGTCCAGTAAATGTCTCCAACTGATACTTGTTTCAACGATGTCAACAGGTAAACATCCAAAATACAAACATCCAAGTAAGGATTTAATCCTACAAGAGATGTTGAGGTGAAGTCCTAATTCTAACAGAGATGTTGAGTTTATAAGGTGATGATCAAGTGACAGTGCCTGTATCCAGTGTGGTATATGAGTATCCAGGCTGTGCTATACGAGACCTTATACACTGACTGGCTGGTGATATAGACAAAGCAACCAATCAATAGCCACCATTCTACCTGTGAACACCTTCCTCTGCTCCTCCACTAACCCACAACAATGACAGCGATCAAGTGTTACAAAGCTCTCTGCAAATCACCCTAGCCTCATTAAGTGAGTACAACTCACGGCAGACTTAGCGGTACATAGCAGGGCCAGGGTTAATACACTGCTCTATTACCAATTATCTGCCTTTGTGTTCAAACACTTACATTTATTAGCAATTAAAAGTCATTATTGGCTGTTGGCCTCAGGTGATAGGTGAAATCACTATGGGCCAAACATTAGCTTCAAATATTTACATAATAAAATTGGCAAGGACTGCAATAAAAGGGGAGGGTAAACAACAGTAATGATGAGAGGATGGGTGCACAAACAATGCATGAGTTACATGCTGGGCAGGTGACAAAAAGATTCATCTGAAATTAGCCACTGGCTACTTTAGACAATTGGTCCTCTGAGTTGACATTTATGGTGATTTCAATCATTGACATTTATTACCAGACTGTTTGTTTTAGGAATTTGTAAATAGAGAAAAAATTGTCTGTCTGGCTGCTTTATTTATAATTCATGGATTTATATTTTTGGTATAGATTATTTGAAATCCTTCTTTATGTTTAATTTGTATACAACAAATGTTATATTATAATTTCTATATTCATTTAAAATTGTCATATCTAATATTCACCTAAAATTGTTGATATCTTAAACTTAATTAAAATTGTAATTTTATATCTAATCATAAATTTCATACTTCATATGAAATTAACTTAATCCATATTTATTCAAAATTATAAAATTTTGTAGAATATTGTTTGCATTAAGATTAAAATTCTTTCAAAATTTGTTTAATTAACACCTGAGAAAATTAAAGATTAATTTTTTAAAAGTAAATCTGATAGTGACATTATCAACAAAAATTGTAGCACTAAAATACAGAATACATTATAAGAAAATAAATTCCTATTTTAATTAAGACATTTTTTAGGAGAAGTGTTTTTTGTTTTGTTTTTATTTCCCAGAAATAAAGTTTTAATGAGGATAAATTACATTTTAATTAATTAAAATCTAAATCTTGAAAAAAAGCAGGTTTCAAAGACTTTCAAACCATTGGGGCAATTACATAAAGGAAATTTTCCAGTTTACTTTAATTGAGTAAATATTTCATTCTCTGTGAAGTGAATTAAAGTCATGATTAGAGCTTGTTTTATTATGGCTTAATTAAAAGATTGCATGATTTAATAAATTAGTCACCATTTTCACACCTAGCCAACTACAAAGTAGCGAACCCATGCTAGAAAATAATTGAATGGGGAATTTAATCCCATGTCGTGTATATATACACCCAACTTTGATTAATTTCCACAAAATGAATTGTTTAGGTAATTTTAATGAATAGTTAAATAATTCAATGATTTTTTTAAGAAGGGGGATTTAATACCGTGATGTAAACATACTTAATGGCACTTAAAACAATATATCAAATAAGAACATGAACGTTTTCTGAATTGCTATTTCAATTTGTGAACATAGACAGACTTAGAAGTGAAATGTTTTAGATTTTGTCTAGTCCTGAGTATTTCATACCAGAATCACAAAGTGATATTTAAACAATAAAATAAAAAGTTCTCTTTTCATAAAGATAATAATGCTGTTTAGGAAATACTGTGGATAAAATTACAAATTCTCAAAACTCCAGTTTATTTGGTGTCCAAAAAAAATATTTATGTTTACATAAAACTAGAAATAATTCTTAATCATTATAAACTATCATGAAAACCAATAATTGTGAACAGTTTGAAAGAAAATATAACTTTTGCATTTTTAATTTACAAAAACATGATGACCGAGCATCTTGAAAGAACTTATTTTATAATACAAAGGAAATAATTTCTTACCAAACAGAGAGCAATAAGCTTCTACAACGAGTCGGCATGGAAGAACGTATTTCCTTATGCCATGACAACAAACACTTTCTCAAATCTATCACACAATAATAAGGCAATTGTGGTTTGTTTGCGGTAAACGTAAAAACTTCCTCCACATGGGTAAATATTTATCTTCAATATCAACATGTGGTGACAAAAAGAGGCAACTTCATAGGATTCTCTTTGATTTTAATCTTGCCACTTTCAAGCTCGTCTCGGGACGATAAGTGTCTCTAGAAGCTCTAATCATCTGATGATTGAACACAAACATGCTCCTGATTTTAGATAAATAAATGGAAAAATACAATTTGGCTATTTTGGAACTTATCTGAACACATGCTGGAGATATTGCATCCTTTTGATATTCATACTCTTTTGATATGAAGTTGAAAAAGTTTGTAAATTCGTTTAAGTGTAAATTTGATAATAAGTTGAGAAATTAATTTACAAAAGCAAACATCTAAAAATAATTTATTCCAGTGCAAATTTTACATAGTTCAGTAACTTCTAATACAATTTTAACTTATATCTAAGATGGACAACTAAAAAAATAAATTCCTACTTTGAAGGAGTCAAAATGATTTTATATAAACAAGATTTTCTATCAATGTCTTTGAAGGACATTTAGAAGTAAAATTCATAAGAAAACAAGATTTTGAGGATAATATCTCCTTCATGAAGTGGAATATTTTCTACGAGAGCCAGTTTTGGGCGATAAACTAATATACGCTCCCTACCACTAAAGGAGGACTTATTCTAAAGTGTGAAATTCAAGTAATAATCTTGTAGTCCTTGAGGTCAGCTACTGTGTGAGAGGGATTACTCTTAAAACTAAATCTAAAATATAAGTCAAACATAATCCTGTCTTGATGACTGAAGTCCACTCCAGTATGCTACCATCTGAGAGGATATAAGACTATAAGAGTATTACTGTGACACGATGTAACCCTACACTGACAAGTGGCGGTAATCTGCGGTGTATAATCTGAACTATATTAAACATAGCAACATTTCACAAGCCGTGACATAATCATCTTATTTTGTCTGTCGAAATATGCATATATACTAGCATTGATATTTACGTTTTTGTATATATCATTAATTCATATAAAGTTATTTTCTTTATTTACATAACTCACATGTATATGTAATTTGTGTATACGGTAGTTATTTTCTTTGTTTACATAATTCACATGTACATGTAATCCGATTTTCGTTTTCTTTCATTTTACTCATATTGAGTTATTTTTCTTAATTTGTCTTTGTATATATATATATACGTTATTTGCCATTTATTCAAAAACATTGTTTGTATACAATAAGGAAGTTATTTTTCAGAAAATATTGTGTTTGTTATGTATTCTACTTCAGGCACTTAATAATGATGGTACCAGGAATTGTTTTCTTTTGAAACAAGCTATTATTAGCAAAAAGCATAAACAAAATAAATATGTTTAGTTATGTTGTTTGTATTTAATGTGATTTTTGATAATATTTGCTGACAGTACGTCCATATGTTTCAGTTGCAAGACGTACCTCGTTGATTTAGAATAAAAGGAACTCAGAAAATATTCATTTATGAGAATTTCGCCATTTTGTATCTTGTAAATTAATGTCAAATTATGTGTATTTCGCATGTGCTAATATGTTTTTAGAGAAATAAATTATATTTTTGCGCCAGTGTTTAAAGCAGTGGTGGATCAAGAGAGGAGATCAGGGGGTTCAAAGCACCCCCCCCCCCCCCCGAAGGTAAACCCCCTCTTCATTTCCAATGAGTGAACCCCCACCACATTCAATGAGTGAACCCCCTAACCCCCTTTCAATCTATGGATACCCCCCCTCCCCTCGCCCCGCCTTCAATTTGTCAAACCCCCCCATCCCCTTTCAATGAGTGACCCCACCCCCCTTTCGAAGAGTGAACACCCTAACCCCCTTTGAAATGTTCTAGATCTTCCTATCATCCCCCCACCCCCCCCCCCCCCCCCCCCCTTTCAATGAGTGACCCCACCCCCTTTCGAAGAGTGAACCCCTAACCCCCTTTGAAATGATCTGGATCCTCCTATGTCAAAGTTTGTGTAGTAATTACCATCCGTTACCACCATTTGCAAGCAGAAGAAACTATTCATCAAAAACCAATTCAACAATCAGTGCATTGCTTTATCTACAACAAACAGAAGCTATACCGTCATACATATAATAATCTAATCATGTATTTTCATGAAGCACGGAAGATATTTCGCAGAAATACGTGGATCTGGTTTATGGTATCTATGACGATTACACCGAACAAAATACGTTGAAGAGGAATTAAAGATCATACGATCTATATCGAATGATAATCATTATCATTAAATTATTTATTATTATTATATCTGGAACAAACATTTGAAAGATAAACTGAAATCATTACATGTTGAATAAATAATTTTGGTAGAAGATAGCGAATATCAGATTTTGTTTCTATCCCTGATACCAGTTCCAATAATCGTTAAACAAGATCTTCTTCATATTGTCTAATCATGATATTGAACCGCTATCCGCAAAATCGTCAAGAGTAGAAGACATGCGGGGAAAATGTTTTATAACGATTAATAAAATTTGTCAAGTTTAATTGTATATTTTGTAATCATCATATTTACTCTTTCTTTTGTAACTTTAAGTGGATGCTGTGGCAATCCAGAGGGGGTTTAGGGGTTCGAAACCGCCCTTTTGAAACATTTTACATGTAGTTTGACCGAGCCCTTGTGTGAACCCTTACCCTTGGAAAACTCTTTTATCTATGGGTTGTCCTCATCAATCTTATAATAAAATGAAATAATAATAAATATAACTGCATTTTGTATGCAAGACATACATATCAGTGTGTCTATTTGTCTGTAACACCATACATAGATATAGCTGACTAATAGACTGTGTTTTATGATATTTCACCCAAACATGACAAAGCATGTCTAGATCTAGGTCTGAACTCCCTTTTCTTCGAGATTCCTTTTGAATATTTCTCATGAACAAATAATAAGAATTTACAGGATTTCAGGAGATCAAGTAAAAGTCTAATACAGCTTCATTGGAATGCAGCCATTTTTCTGAGGCTTCTTTCCATATCTAATAAATTTGTCATTTTTCTTCCAAACCAATAATTACAACTTAAAGGTACTTCAGAGCTGAAGTATCGGTCTGCTACAGCATCACATTCCACCTGATTAAGGAGTAAGCATATACTCCGAAATATTCCACCTGATGAAGTAGTGAGCATATAGCCCGAAACTTCATCTATCTGCACAACAAAGAAGTTGTTATCCCAACATCTTGTTTTCTACTTCTAATGCCTCTAAAAGACCTTCTATAGCTTCCTGTCAAAGACGCAAGATAAACCCAACTATCAAACCTCTCCACTGTCAAACCTCTTGCCTTGATATCCTCACTGGGAACAATACGTCTTTGTATTTTCAGATTTATAGATTGAGTTCATATTGGTCACATTTCAGTAGCGATCATATTAAAATCATTTTTCATCTGCTAATCTAAATTCACGTAAATATTGATAAACATAATACATGCATAATGCATTTTCCAAATAATTCCATATTCACTAATAAGTTTGTTACTAATAACGGTTTCACCTACTTTCCCTTCAGCATCAGAACACACAACTATTTCATATTCAAAAACAAGTTCAACTTTCACTTTCACTGAATTGAATTTCACTGCAATAAATGATAAACTAAAAATAAAATTGTTCAGCTTATTTCTGAAATTCATTTGCCTCTATTCACTACATCCACCAGGAACTTGTCGGCAAATACACAAAGAGAGACAAGCAGACCTATCAATTAACAAGCCCAATTAAGTTATTAATCACCTTCATCATCAGAGTCTGCAGTGGTCATTGGCTCTTGAGGCGATTCAACAGGTTCCAGTTTGATAACATCCGCCATTTTGAAAATTTGATTCAAATTATCCGAAAGTTTAGAATGAGGAGAGAAAGTTGTACACAACCACGTGGAGTCGGGGCAGGAGTAACACTTGTAAACCAACCATCTGTGCCACTGCTATCCGGGTCTAGAGACCTGTCTGTCCGTCCGTCTGTCCGTCCGGTGGTTCAAGTGGCATCCGTGTGTCCTGGTAAACAACTGATAGCACTGAAGCACTACCGTACTAGCTCCGGTCTATGTCAAGTAGTGATGTGGTGAGGAGAGCTTAAAGTACGACTACCGTAATTAATTGTCCAACGACAGTAGATTTAAACTGATAAGGCCATACTCTGCAGTTATACTATTGTTGCGGTCCGGAGACACAGTTCAACTTCAACTTCAAGCTACACTCAGTAGCCATACAGCTATGGTACAACTTCCCAGTTGGAGTCAGCAGACATACTTAAACATAACCACAGTTGGACAAAGTTTAACACTGAATCATAGTCGTATTAAACAGATAATCCTGTACTAGACTGAACTCTTCCTGCTTGTGTTGCATAGAGGCGTGGAGAGATATATCCACCAACAGGACAGTGAGTGAGTGAGTGAGTGAGTGAGTGAGTGAGTGAGTGAGTGAGTGAGTGAGTGAGTGAGTGAGAGTGATCCAAAGGAGAGTACCATAGTATAGTTCAATTCAAATTCTGATTTGGTGATGTGAATTGTCAACATAAGTTGTAACTTTAAATCAAATATTTTCAAACAACTGTGATGTGAGTGAGTGAGTTACTGTTTAATGCCGCTTGGGCAGTATCAGCTATTAGCGGGGAACTGTGATGTGACTTTGATACTGACATGAACAACACTCACATAAAGTGGTATTAACCCTCGTCGTGCCACAGATGGCATTCTCAGCGCATCAATTGAGAAACCAGGGGGAGATATTAGAGGGTGGGATGGATGTTTTACTTACTTTAAAGAAAACAAAAACATAACTAGTGCATAAGTACATAATAATACAATTAAAATAACATAATACAGTCTTCACGAACAAAACTCACAAAGCCTCGGGAAAAAAATTGACACTACTAAAAATATGCTGGCAGTCAGTGAGGATTATTCATTAAGCGTTTTACTCCCGATGCACGGTAGATAGCGGAAACTTTTATAGTGCGACTGGTAAAAGGGAAACCATTATCAAGCATTAAGAGATAAGAAAGAATAAACATTAAAATGATACAATATACAAACATTAAGTGTGAGTCAATGATTTCTTCTCATTTATAATTCAAAACAGTCAATATTCATAATGTTTCTCTTTAAATTTTAATGATAAGATTGAAAGGAGGAAATTAACCCATCTAACATGAGATTTCTGTTAATGTAACCTGAGTGCATATATATACTGTTAATGAAACCGGAGTATGAAGACACAATCTACAGCATCAAGTTTGCATAAAGGTGGTTCTACTAAAGTACCAGTAGAAGGTACCGGGGCGGGATAGCGCAGTGGTTAGCGCGTTCAGCTTCGGATCTGGAGTTCGAATCCCGCCAGGGGCACGACAACTTTGTCTGCAGTAGAGAACTGTTCTACACGCAGTAAGGTTTGGGTGCAATGCTACACTGAATTTCAGAGTGGTACCACCCATGGTTTGCTAGTTCCAGCCGTTGCTCGCAGGTTTCACCGCAATGCATAGCCACATGGCGTTGCGGGCTTTCTTTCTGCCATAAACTAGCAGCCGCAATATAAGTGAAATACTCTTGAAAGCAGCGTTAAACCCCAACTCACTCACTAGAATACCATATGGAGTATCACAGATACAGGGCACTATATTAAAGAGAGGGTTCTACAAATATCCGCCATTTTGTTTTTTTGTTATACATGAATTATGATGTTGCATTTTACTAATTTTATCAATTTTAACAATAAAACGTTTATATTGATAGATTATGCAAAAAGTTACAAATTATTAGGATGTACACTAAAGGGTAGTAAATTTTGTTTAGCATGATACTCATTCACATGCTAATTAATGGTGGTGCCACATAAATAGTTTTTTGATTTTTTTTAGACACATTTTAGAAGTTTTGAGACATTTTAAAAGTTGTTAAGTGCATTAATAAATAAATGTCTACACATGAGATTTCAAACTTAACATACAAGCTCGTTTACTAAGCTTATGGTTCCCTTTGTGAAGTGCGAGACTGACTTAAATGGGTGTCCATAAAACTACTTGGTACATTTTCAACTAAGTCAAGCCATTAACATATCATCACACTGAGCAATTAAACAAACGAGGGACATTAAAGTGTAATTAGGACTACCTCCTTACTTTTGAATCTCAAAAAGCGTGGAGTGACACTTTAATAGTTATCTGAGAGTTCAGTTTCCGCGGCGATAATACTTGAAATGATTGCTCAGATTATCAGGTCAAGCAGATTAAGAGATGACAAAATAGAATGAGAAGATATTTGATAAAATTTGTAAGAAAAATATTTAAAATTTTACATTGACCTAACGATTTTAAACTAGCTTCCCTTGGTTACAATTTCATAAACAGAAAAAGCTAGCAAATATTCATCTGAACCTTTCAAGGTCAAAAATAAGTTTGAAGTTGAGTATTAACATTGCAATCATTGCACTGTGGAAATAGTATATATATATATTTAGTAAACAAATTACAAAATTCAAAGGTTTGGATTTTCAAAACTGTCTTATTGCTGAGATCATTGAAGTACTGTACAGTAACAATCTTTGTGAACCTCATCCAGTCAGTTCTTACATTGATATACTCTGATACTCTGGCATATCACACTGGATGAAAAATTACTCTTGAGAAAAGAAGTATCGTAGGTTCAAGTCTAGAGAATGTGTCCCTGCTCTTCTTTTGATGGAGGCAAATGTTGAAAACAAAATCAAAGAATCACTCAACTTTCCCCTATCTAATCTTGACCGACCCTTCTCCCCAGCAACAACCACCCCCTCCCCTCAGTCAAGTCTTGACCAACCCAATCTCCCAAAGAACAACCCCCCACCCTCGAGTCAAGGAAGTGATAAGTAAGCGTGTATGTGGTATAGGCAAGTGGGCCAGGCATCTGGTTCTCAGATAACCCCTGGCTGGGTTCTAATCCAAATCCCCTTGTTTACTCCGCACACCGCACTTTGACCTTCGTTATCCACTTAACTTACATCACTTCCTGTCTCTGTTGACTTCCCTGCTACTCACTGGTATTGTGTGTAAATCCTGAACCATTGACCACGTGGAGTGCGCAGTAACAGTCCAATAAGATTAACACAAGAGTCTGTTAAATCGTCAAAACCATCACTGAACACTGTAACAGTTTGTGACATTAATCACAATGAGTTAAATATACATAATTCATTGTAAATATACATACTTCATACATGTTAAATGTAACTTCAACAACCTTGCGTTACAACTCATGATGGAAATTTTTTACAAACCTCAAAACCATCTGTGAAGTCTGTAATAAGCTTTGTTAACATTAAAGTTATTTGATTTTAATTTGTTAAATTAAATCGTTAGATTAATTTAGGAAACATCAACATGTTAAAGGATTTTTTTTCAAATATTACATACTTTATCCTTTTTCTTAAAATAACTGAAAAGTCATTCTGAGGGTACAATATAATATCATATTATAAACAAATATTGAAAATAGCAAAGAGTTTTTTTTGCATGCATTGTTTTGGTTTTGTTTGTCTCATTTTAATCCTGATTCTGTAAATTTCACAAAATTGCAAGACGAGCCTCAGAATTACTAAGTTATTGTTCATAGTCTTGTGGGGTGTTCAACACTTATAGTGCGCGGTATTTTTATGACATATACAGCTAATTCCACAGTTCCCCGTACATAAATAAATTAGTATGCACCACAAGTAAAAAACAATCAAACACTTAGAATACAACGTGAGATACTGCAGTGTCCCCTCCTCTTCCTCGTTTATTGTTATATATTGAAACTTATAAAATCTTTATATTTTGAAATATATGAAATTAAGATTTACAGGATTTTTTGGTAAAACAATATTGTTTTCATTCAAATGTTTTTAGCAAATTCTTTGATATCCTTTTAGCAATTCTTAAATGTCTGCATTTTCATATTTAATCCAGAAACAAACCGATAACGATTTAGATTCAAACCATCTACATACCCCAAGGTTCTGTTAACCTCTAAAATTGCTGTTTTTGATGCAAATTTTCTTTTCCTAAAATTGTTTAAAACCAGAATTCAAATTGAGACCTCACAGACAGTTTTGAAATGAATCTGATGGGACTAAATTGTTAACAATAAAATTGCCATGAAAAAAAAAGCAGAAATTAAGAATTTAGACTGTTTTGGAGGAAATTTGTTTAGATTTAAAACATCTACTCACTGCGAGACAAGTGGAGCAATCATGTTAGGGATTCTCCTTCGGAATTCTCGCGTAAACACGTTTTAAATGGAGACAAACGAGGGAGAATGGCTGCCTCTTTCTGGGGTTTATCCTCCGCAGAGTTTTATTACAAGGTTAGCTTATCTATTAATCGTCTAAATGTACACGCACAGCACACGACAAATGGAAGTTGTCAGAGATTCACCCATCAATTTTTAAAATGGTGACTCAATTTCACTTTGAAGTACTTTGGAGGGAAAATTTCCCCCAGTTGCCGGCTGCAGGTACAGCTGTTTCCCTTCAAGTTGACAAGACATCGACAAAGCCAAGCTTGTAAGCAAATTATGAAGCAATTTTCTATGTAAATAGTTCGGGCAAGAGGCAATGGTGAATGTCGGATGAAACTATTTGGTTTCAAACTGCCGTAATTCACTTAGTATCAATCTGCTGTAGGATGCAGTATGCACCACTCATGATAGCTCTTTTTGATCGGGACGTAGGATATGTTGCTTCTTCATTTAACCAACAAACATTAACCCTTGACGTGCTAGAGTTGAAGTTTTAACAGCGATACCTTTCAGATGCCTGTGATCAATACTGTATTGTCAAGTTATGATTCCTGCAATCCGATCCCCAGGAATGGTTTGACACGACCTTGTATTTACGCATTCATTATCTATTGAATCAAATCTGATAGTACTTGTGGAACCTTTGCAGTAACGATAGCATTTGGTCTCCTGAAATTCTTCGGATGTAGTATATGAAATAAGCTTGATAAGCAGGCAGCTCGAAAGTGTTTTTTTGTCTATTTGATAGCAAAATATAAGAAATCTCAAAACATTACAACGTGGACCAAACAGGCCTTATTCCATAAATAGAGATTATTACCCGAGGCTGTGTGTCATATGACTTTTACGAAACGAGTGTGAATTTTTGTATTGCCCGAGCGAGAGCGAGGGTTATACACAAATTCTCACGAGTTTCGTAAAAGTCATATGATACACTTTCGAGTGTAATAATTTCTTTATTACCCATTCTATTCCATTTCATTCGCGTAAAAATAGTCAGGAAACGGCTCACTTCCATTGCGACGGCAAGCTACAGTGACGTCACGAACAATTGTTTTATGACGTCACAGTCGACGAAATACGGTAAGCCGCGGTGAAACAATCGTTGCTAGGCAAAAGTGATATGTGCACATGTGCTCATATCAATAATATTAACTCGGTTATTTTCAACCGTATGGGTAATAATTATCGATATGACATCATGGCATGCAATTCTGTAAATTCTGTTATTGAGAACTAATTACCTAACATGTTGACCTTAATATTCTGTATCATTGCTGAAATAACTAAAAAGTTTAGCAGCAGATTTGGTTAGAGATGAACCGTTCTGAGTGATCAATCTACTGGTATCTATTACAACAAGCAAAGGGAAAGAACCAGGATAGGCCATTAGGTAAAGATACGCCATCCTGAAATATTCGGACACAAGCAAGTAATGTCTATCCTGAAATATTCGGACACCAGCAAGTATTGTCTATCCTGAAATATTCGGACACAAGCATGTATTGTCTTTGTTTAAATTTTTTCTAAAACACTTCTCTGCACAAGTATGGCAATCTAACTTTTAGAAGACAGGAAACAACCCTGCTTTGTGTATACATATGCATCCAATTTTAATTATCAAATGATTTTAAGCTGTCAAAGTCAAGGACCCTTCTACAGTGCTCAGAGGTCATTTGTGAAAAGCTATTTTCTCCACAAAAACATAGCCTATAAAAGAAAAGTAAACAAAGTTACACAAGTTGGCCAATTTAAAAAGCGGCCAATGGTCGGGCAAATGGCTGGCTGAAGTTTAAAGGCGCTGTAACACGATTTAAAGTGAGCTCATGAAAAGACTGAATAATACTCCCGAATCAATCAAAAGAATTATAAAACGATGTACCTTGTTCACTGAAGCCATGCGAGTCTATTTCCCTTCGAGTGACCATTTTAAGGTGTTCACATTAGAATGGCCTTTCCAAGTTTGTTCAAGGTACCTGACTGTAGTAGCGACACCTCAACAGTGAAAGTAAGGTTTTAAATATGGTACCATGATAGGAATTTACCACTCATCTGCCCCCAAACCACTGTCGCTGTATAGGTCGCACCAATATACGTCGTCTTTCAATACGGACAACCGTTTTCTCTAACATAACAATATATTTAATGAACTTTAATAATTAAACTGCAAAATTAAGGAAACAAAAATGCACAAAAAACGTGCTACAGCGCCTATAAAATAATGATTGCTGGTTTCGCAATATCTTCACAGGCTTCATGTAAGAATGGAATGCAGCTATTGTCGGTGCTCAAGTGAACCGTATCGTCGCTTTAAACCGTATCACAGTTACACCATGATGGCAAATGGAGACTGGTGCAACCACAAGTTGCCTCCTATCCCAGGACCATGCATGCAGACCAGGAGGCAGTAATTTGTACTGTCGAAAAAATTATGACACTGCTTGATAATGAAACTTATTCTCAAATCTAGCCGAAAGACAAAGAAACAGCAAATCTGTTTGAAAATTAATTTTATATTATTATTATGGAAATGTGACTATGAATAACAATGGATGAAATCAAAGCAAAAGGTCATCGGAAGTGAAGTAAAAAACTAAACATTAGAATGTGGATAATGTATCCTCGGAAGGAGGAATACTTAAACTTCTTGTTAACCAGTTTTAGTAATTGCTCTGTGACGGTACAGTTCAGTGCTCCAGATAAGCTGCGTATCTGCGTATTTTACGCAATGACATTAATAAAAACGTAATTAATGAAAAAACTAGGAGTACAGATACGTAGAAATTTTATTCAAAACTCAAAAGAACCAATATATATTTCGTACTGTACGCACTTGTTTGGAAACACTAGAGTAATTGAACATAAAGTTGTCACGAATGGATATCAAAGCTCTATATATCTGTGTTTGACATGAAAACCGATGCATCTGTGTCGTTTTAGATTGCGAAGAATGTGAACGAGTGGGGACCTCATACAACTCTACAACAGTGTTGGTATGTGTAAAGGGAAGCCTCCTCTTAATTTTAGTTGTTTACTATTAGCCTACCATGTTAGGAGCTTAATCTCCACAAGTTATCAAAATGGCACTCAGTATAAACCCGTGGATAAAACAATATTTAAAAAAAAAAAGTTTTTATAAGCTAAGAAAACAGTTTCTGTAATTGCATTGACTTTTCAATATATTTTTGTCATTATTTTTTATGCAAACATGAGAGAATGCAAAACATTCTAGTATACTTCATCTAATTATTCTGACATGACTACAGATAAAATAATTCACATTTATTTCATAAAAAAGTCATTGCAAGTTAGAAGTTTATTCGTGATTTCAACATCTTCAATGCATTTAAAATAATCTTTAATAGTTGAGCATAATCAGGTCATGTACAATCATGAGTGTAGTAGAATCTAATTTTTTTTATATAAAATACCCATTTGTCAGAAATCATACGAGTATCATTTTACTAAATACGCTATCAAAATCGACTTTACTCAATTGTAACCAAAAGAAGGGGTAAATTAAAAAATTATCTGTGCCATTATCATAATTGTCTTTGCTTGACAAGAAAGCAAAATCGTTGCAGTGAAGCTGAAGTTGGAAGCAGTTGTGCTGACAAAACCCATGTGGCTTTTGCAGTATAGTTTTATTGTTCAGAAGCCCCCTGGATTTTTGGGTTACCATAATTAATAAACTAAACACGCGTTAAATTTGTATCACTTCATATTAACATACACTTTATAAACATTTAATACGGTAAATTGCTGCCAGTTTCAGCAGTGCTGTAGCCCGATACTGCACACACGCTTTCAGTCACATAAGCACTGGACAAACTCCACGCACTGTCGCTAGGAGAGAACAAGCAGAAACCGAGTCCTATGGCTCCACACTGGGTCACTTCAGTGCCTTTCGTAAGCCGACTCGGCTATCTCCGGAGCACCCATGCGACTCCCAGAGCGTTATCCATGATGTCGGGTCGGGCTTCCTAGCCCGACCCAAAAAGTGAAGACAGGACCTCACCTTGGAATATTTGAAACCAATTAAATAGGAGGTGATAGCACGGGACCTTGCTGCTCTATGCCTACCATCTGTCATATAAAAAGCTAATTAAGTTAGCAAGAGTTATCTCCTCCTTGCAACCTGCACCTCTTAATTGCCCCGTGTGATTCTATCTATAACCAGGTGGGGTATATTGGCTCGTATCACACCCCTCTTAGCAAGCAGAATGCACTGTAAATCAGCTGGCTGTGACATCATGTTTACGTACCAAGACCGAGGGGTTAACCAATTATGATTGGCTGTAGCTAGGTACCATGCCCTCTGACCCGGGACCACACAAGTAAGTAGCAATTAGCGCAAATTAGGGTCGGTAGAAGCGAGGGAAGCATTTTTCGGGATTTAATAACTGGTCAGCGTCAGAGATTAGAGCGATTAACGTGATAAAATGTATAGTTTCACCAAACATTAACTTAGTTTTCATGCACTTTCGTCCCTAAATTAATTAGTTAGTTTGAGTTCACATCTCGTAGCGTGACCCAAGGCAAGTGATGATAATTAAAACTGTCCGCAGCATTAGAAGATTAATTAATGCCCCCTGAACTGGGTGCATTATCTTTATATGACCTGTCAACCTTTATCAACAAGATAATATTGGAATATTTAAAAACAAAAATGTATCATGATAAACCATGTTTTACTTATCTGCAATTATTTAGATAAATTGAAATCTGTGGTGCTATGAATTAATATTTTTTACTTTAAAAAGTTGTGAATCAACAAAAAAGTTCAAATTGTCAACTTTCAGAACAGCTCTTTACACATTTATCATAAACAGATTTGAAAAAAATCCAGACTGATTGTTTTTAAAGGCCAAAACAACAAAATACATATTTGTTTTTTCATAAACCGATTTGTATAAAGGAATGAGAGTTTTTAAAGCTAAATCTCCATTAAGAAAGATTTAAAACAAATAAAATATTTAAAGAAAAGAAGTCTAACAAGAAATTTCAAGCCACACACAATTTTTAGATTTCAGGCTAAAAGTTAAACACATAAATTATCAAAAGAAAAGAATACGAGTTTAAAAAGTTACAAATCCACATGAAAGATTTAGAACTCACGCTGCTGGTTCTACTAATGAAACATAAAGTTGATCTTACGTTCCTAGCGGCAATGATTTTAGCTCCGGGAAGTGACTGGTAGTCTTCTCGTTAATGGCTCTGAGACGGTGTCCTCTGTCTCGTGGCAAGTGCATCAGCTGTAGGTTAGAAACCTTGGAAATATCCATCAAATATTACACGTGATGTGCATTAACACCCACTGGTAGGCAAGCAGCACTCAGCACTGTTGTGAAGATGCCATCCTGTGATAGAATGCACACCAAAACAAACGTCTTGCACCACGCAGGTCTCAGCCTGGTGCTAAGCCTTCTATAACCCACACACTCAAAGAGCCACTTTATGCTACCATAAACATTGCATCCAAATACTGTAAATGTTTAGAGGGGCCCATTAGCGGTTGACACTGAATAGCCTCTATGCAATTCGAGACGCATTTTCCCAATTCCTGAAAATTCAATTTTTTGTGAGGGGAAAGAGCTGCAGGGTATTTTTACAGCCTCGGCATGCCTCTCTCGTTACCATATTGATGGAGCCTTAATTCTTGGGCTAAGAGATCCAACCAGGACCACAGTCGTTGAATCTCGATGGAGGTTCACTCCCGATCTCTGTTTTCCTTGCAGGGGAGTATCGTGGATCTCCTTACAGATTCACGTGCATAACGAGGTCTTGATCTCCAGCTCTTGATATCCTCGTGATGTTTTTTGCGTGATGATCTTATTTGTGTACATTTGGCTACATTTCGCAGGCGGTTGTTACCCTTCCACGAGCTGACACTTAATACATTCTGAGTTTTGTCAGGCATCGGTTTTGTTATGAAAAACAACAACGTTCATTAATGGGGTATGCATTACAATGAAATTGAAGATATCAGGCTTTTTTTCTCCTTTCTCATTCAATTTATCATCCAGGGGAAAGAAGACACTTGGAGTGCTCGGATGACGTTCAGTTTTCAATCTTCATTTGAAATGGAAAGTGTTGAATGCTTGTCTAATTCTTTGAAGCAGGTCTCATGTTTACGTACCGGGATATTTCATTAGCGAGAATCTGCAGCTTGCAGGTCTTCATATGGGAGAGTGTTATCTCAACATCATCCTATCTTGGACTGATGATTCAAGTTTAAACAATTGTTAATATGAACCTTTATACTGCTCAGAATATGTTACCAGTGGCACTTTCAAGTTTAAAATTGTGAGATGCGTACAATATTATGATAATTTGGTGGGTTTAAGATAATAGATGGTGATTAGTCTTACACTCAGACTCCGAAAATATATCTATTCTGAAAATATCACCATTTTATCAAATATTGAAAGACTGAACAAAAATAGGATCTGTAAAATGAGGCTCATTTTCAATATTTTTTTAAATTTTTTTTTCAGAGTCTAAATGTTAGTTTCTGATGTATGAATCACAATGTTTGATTAGATAGATGAACAGAATACATGGGCTTCATTTATTGAATGTTTAACATCTCCCTCTTACAACTCATCCCCCCCAACCCTAACCTTCATCTCTCACACAAATCTTCTCCCCCCCCCCCCCCCCCCCCCCCACTTCTCTCCCCTCCCCCAAGCAGGAGATAAGGGACCCTGAATCTACTCTCCACAACACATCCATTGTATCCAGTGTAGCCTGCACCACTTCAAACTTTAAAACAGCTGTCCATTAAACAAACATTTCATTTAGTGGGCTTTTAGCACGGTGGACTTTCTGCTTTCTGTTTGAGACATTAGGAAACATCTATTGCCATTAGACGGAGACACATCTATGTGAAGGGGGTGCAGAGAGGTGCTGAAGCTACTTTCCTGAACACTACTTAACATCCAACTGTCAACATACACAAGTAGTTGCATGGCAAACATTATCTCCACAAACTTGCACGAAGTAACATAAATAATGGCTTGTTTTGAACTCAGTGACTGACCTAAGCGTACAGGCTTAAGTAAATGTATAAATATTTCATGTAAATATTTTAAGAATTTCAACATGAGTTAATATTTTCACAGAAAATGCAATGTGAATTTGTCAAGTAATAACTCAAATCTTCAACTCAACAAATGTTTTAAATCAAAACCTTTTGAGGCAAAATTAAAAACAAAACAAAATTTACATCAATTAAAACCTGAAAGGGATAGATTTCTGTATGACATAACACTTTAGATTCTGAAATAGTGTCAAATGAAATTGAGTGGACGATTTACAGGAATCATAACAAGATTAGAAGAGAGAAAGAGTAGCCCTTCTAAGCAGACAGCTTGGAGACATCTTCATCCAAACATCTGCTTTCCTCGGCAGTAGATACTAAACCATCTGCCAAGCAGACTCCTAATCTAGTTCCTGCCGGAGTTGCTGCCCAATTAGCTTCTAATTAAGTAATCACCAGACAAATTAAGTGGCAGACAGCCTTTTGTTTATCTTACTAACGTCTTCTAATGCCTTTCATGCTCCACGTGTACAATCTTCCTTGTTTGTTCGTGCAGGTTGAAGTTTACAGCAATGGCTGTGTATCTAACTAATGTCTTAACGTCCCAAGTTTACAGTACCGGTGTTTGTAGAAGAACGGTTTGCTAATGACTCGGGTTACAGAGTAACAACCTGTCCAGCTAGACACCACAGCAGATAGTCATGGTGTTAGTGTTGATTTCTTACATAACTGAAGCTCTCTACTGAGCAAACTTTGAGACAGGTTGCTGCACCTTAACCCTCCCCCTGCTGTGGGCATCACTGGCCCTAGTCTGTCATCCAGATCCTAGAGCAAAAATTAAATGGAGCCTTCATAAGTCTAAGAAATATTGGCCAGTCTAGTTTCCTCAGCTCCTGAAATTAAGTATTGTTCAGTCTCCCTTTTTTATTTCCTATCAAATATTGAAAAATAAAATATCAGTAAAAAGTCTTTCTTTCAGTGACTATATGTTAGTCTACACTGGCCCCCAACACTGATGAATAATAACAATACATAACACATGTCCAGCCAAACTGTAACCATTTAACTTTTGGGTCATGTAATATCATGGGATAGTCAACCTTTAACCATGCAGGGACCAGATTACCAGCTGAATTATACACAGCGATAAGTGGGATGAAATTAGTGTTATTGCCTGGTGTTCTGTCTATGACCGAGGGTGAATCTTGTTTTGTTTTGTATCTACTAGTGAGTAAACAATTCAAACACTATCTCTTCTTTCCTGACATGTTTGGATGGGAAGATTCTCACACTATCATTAGGTGATCACATTTAACTCCACCCATCTCTGGTAAACGTGGGACAGTGTGTGTCAGGTAGATGTATACAGCATGTATCTCTCGTCTTTCTCTCTCTTAATGTGTCTCTGTGGGTGTCTCTCATGAATCTTTCTCTCTCTTACATAACACCATAACACATGTCTATCGAAACTTTCACAATTCATGTTTTGGGTCCTGTAATATCATGGAACAGCCTATCTTTACCCAGTGGCCAATTCTGGGTTATTTCCTTTGCTAATGAGATGTTTTCATCAAAAATGGCTAAATGGGATACTTAATTATCACTTCAGGAGCTGAAACATGCCTCTTGTTATTACCCTTGTCCAAGGACAATGTTTATTGGCTCAATCCACAATTACTAAGCACTAACTTGTAGAGAGATATTTGCACATGTGCACATATACCATATATAACACAAACTTTCACCTTGAACCAACTAGTCCCACACCATTCTGAGATGCCAGTTTACAGAACTAACAACTGCATGGTTGACTAAGGGGGTACTGAGCTCAGATTGCAGTGTGTTTCAGGGTTCCAAGTAAAGAGTTAAAATGAAGTTTAACAACTTTCTCCTGACAATCTTCATGAAAATTGATCTGAATTGAAAATCTTCATCCAGAAATGACAAACTTCAACTCTATTTCATTCACCAAAGTTTGTAGTTTTGAAGAAAGTTACTGTCAAACAGATTGTCTTTGTTGTGGTTTTGTTAATCCATTTGATTTACAGCTTTGATATTTTAATATTTGACAAAATTCAAATTTAAAGTTTACCAACAAAGGCGTCAAGAATTTAACACAAACGATGATAAATAAAATTATGAGTTATGAGACATGTTCAAAACCTCACAATAGAACTTCATACATCATGTTAATCACAGATTTCCCCGTTACAAGATTGTCTTCACTACGGGGAATGATGTATTGTCATGAACTTTGAAGTCTCTGATGTCATGACATCAGTTATTTTAACTGCAGGATTTATGGGAATTCTATTCTGTCTCAAAGAAATATATTTCTTGCCATTGTTCAGAAAAGATTGAAGTAATTACTACAAACATAATTTCAAACATTTATTAATTTTTAAACGATAAATTTTAAATTAATCAAAATTCCTGACACCTATTAAAACATACAGTCATTAAAAACTTAATTGTTAAGTTTGATCACTGACGATATTAGTATCCAAGGCAAAAGCCTGCATTCAATACAATAAAGACATTTAACATATCCGTAGGATTTCTCTTTCACAGTACCAGCATTAAACGTGTCGCAAAGTGGTAATTTAATTTAATTTTGCTTATTAACAAGATCAATCGATCAAGAAAGGGGAGAAAGAGACAAATTATTTGGTAACTCTACACATACATACTGTAAAACTGTTAATTTGGCTAGGTAGAAATGACAAGGTAAACGTCAGTGAAACAAGACAGCACAGTTAATGAGACCGAGCAGAGAGTCCTGTCAGGTATCATGGTATTGATGCTGATAGTCAATCTTCCAAACTACTTCAGTTTATCAACATTTATATTTTTTATTACACACCCGTCAAAGAAACTGCAGGGAAATATTCAATAGGCAAAATTAATCTTGTGTTATACCAATTGCACGTATGACGTCAATAGTTTGCGGTACATACCGCCGTCATAACGGTCCTTGACTTAGTAAATCTTAGTATTATACATATACAACTGGCATTTTTCGCTTGATTAATATGAGCGAGTAATAAACAGAACACTAAACTTCCTTAAACATAAGATACAAAATAGAACAAAAGTTTTTCTAAGTTTATATGAAATGAAGTTTCCAAAAATAACTGTTCAGAAATTAAATATTGTTATTCTACATTATTTCACCACCAAGATCCAGATGTATAGTTCCTGCTCTCATAACTTACCCACTATCATCGTGATCTATCAACAGAATCATACACAGTAGTAATACTGTATTCTCTCGGGTATAAGACCACACCCAAGCCTGAGACCTAAGTCCTGGTTGGGGTTATTCTCAGGTTATAGCCCACCCCCAAATTATCCAGATGTTCCATGGTCATACATTACATAAATCTATAATATTATTTTAAGTTAACTGTCAAAAACCTTCATAAAACCTTTTCTGATTGTCTGATGGTCTCAGGTAATAATTTTCATCTGAGTTGGGTCTCTCCCATCTAAAAGCCCACCCCTATGTTTTCAAGATGTTTGTTTGCCTGGGGCCCCGGTCTTATACCCGAGAGAATACGTTAACTCTTTATTGTTCGCAATACATTGAAAATTCATTTTGTGCATTTTAGAAATTTTTTAAGATTCTACCACAGAAAATATTTTGAATTCATCACAGATTAAAAATAGCAACTATGTTAGACTATGAGCTGTCAAAGAGTCGTCAAACAGACACGTACATTGCAACTGGTGAGAGGCAGATGCACACTTCGAATGGATTTTGTCAAATTGTAACAAATCTTTTTCACGATTTAAATTGCTTCTAATCCCATTTCTAAAAGATCATATTAAGTTACTTGTACAATTATTTGTTTTGATGAAATTCTGCGATGTTATTGAACTCAGAGAAGCCTTGTGTCTTATTGATGATTAAAGGCATGCCTATCTTAAGATGATTCAAATTTGATTTTGGATTGACATGACAACTTGAAATATTTTCAGCAAAACTAACTAGAATACAAATTACTAATATAGAGAGATCAATTAATGATTATTTGGTTATTGAACAATTAGGAAGATATATTACGAACTATATTTTTTGTCTGACAAAGACAAATCTATTTGTGAGGTGTGAAAAACACACATATTCCAACGAAAGAAGGAAATATCACAATGTGGCGTAAATACTTCAAATATCAGGAGTTTTCTAAGATAGTTGACCAAAATAGTTTACAATTCTTACTTTGTAAATACTGACCAAACCAAGCGGACAGATGATCAGAATTTCTACCATTCTAATCATAAAATTTACCAAACCAAACAGAAAATTCCCAATTTCTAGTAGTACGTCTTGAATCATATACCAATTGAAACGAGAAAAATATTAGAGCTCATGAAAAAATAGAAATATCCACAGGACTTCCTTACAGTAACAGCAAACTAAAAGTAGTCGTAAGGAAAGGAGAAATGAGCACTTACCCATGTTAGTCGAATCGTCACCTGAACACAGTGTACACATCAGCGACTATAGACTAGCTTTGTGCCTTGAAAACTGACGTGCATCAATTAACACGTACTGTGTTTTTGTGCTCTCCCAATCAATACCAGCTTTCTATAGCGAGGGTGCAAAACAGTGGGCTAAAATTTTCGGACTAAAAGCCTTTAATGACGTTTAGTGTCAATAGCCCTTAACTGGTTTTCTCTGTACTGGAGGGAGATATAATGTGCGTTAAGAGTAAAAGCCTGTCTCACAATTCCAGCTTCCTTGCGGTAAGTGCCGATACAGACTCGTGTGTCCCTCTACATGGCAAACTGTACATAGGAAATTACACCACTACAACGAAGACTAATTAAAGACACGTCTCGCCATAGAAGACAGCAAGGCTTAAACACAGAACAGCTATTAATTGCTGGCTCCATTGGCCACATATCCATAGTGGAAGTCTAATTTCTTCTTTCCTCTTCAAATTAGAGAATCCGTCGTGACAGGATTTCGCAATTTCCAAACGCTAAAGAATCGCTTTGATCAAGGGGTCAAGACCCCTCTCTCTTGGTCCGTGCATATCCAACGTTTTTCAACTTCCTGTAAACCATAACTCCGTTTTCGTTTATTTTATAAAAACAGACAGGCGGCATTATTTAAAGTGGAGAAAGCATACAGGACCACTTACGGTTGATAGGCGACCAGAAACAAGCATTATCCAATGAGTGCCTTTAAAGCGCGAAGCATGTCTGGAAGAAATATTCGTCCAACGTTAATTAGTCAATAAGTGACAATAGGCTGAAATCTATAGAGAATGGGCTAGTTTATTCATTAAAGTGACATTGTAACTCACGTGGCTGAAAGGCTACGGTTAGTTGACGGGCAAGTAGCAGAAAGGGCTGCTCGTTAGGATATCCATAGCACATTCAATATTCACAAAAAGAAATTCCTTTTAACAAAACAGGATTCAAGGCAACACCAAACACAATAAGCTAATTGGCTAAACATGTTGAAGTGAACTCAAGCCTTAATTGTTTTCAAGCTTTTGATTCAACTTCTGCAAAGAGAGATTTGAAATCTAATAATGTATTGGAATATGTTTCATTAGACCAACCAGCATGTGTGTTCATTGAGGATTCAGCCATATATATCCACAATTTGCCAAATTAACATCAGCAGATTGATCAGACAGGATCTAAACTTACATATACAACACAGAAATCAACAAATTAGTTCCACATCAAAAGAAGATACAAGAGTCTCCCTTGAAATGAGGTTCCTTTTTAACATAATATTACCTTCAAATTAGGCAAATCTTTATCCGCATTCGAAAGAAAACTTAAAGCTTGGATAATGAAGCAAGTTTGCTTCATTAAGTATCTGATCAATTCCAAGATGACTTTTAACAATGCACACAAGTCTTATAACTCATTAAGATTAATGAGCACAGACCTGCTGCCTTAACGAGTTATTCTTTCCATATTCTCTCAACTGATTTGTAATGGATCTACTTACTTACTTACACTCAACAGCCATAACTATCTATCTCAGGGAACTAACAAAATAACTCATGACATTGTTGTATTTGGAATCATATTATCTAAAATAGAACAGATTCTAGTGATTTTTCAAGACAGGTCCATTTCACACCCTCAGAGTCAGACACCCAAAACCACCATTGACTACACTCAACAGAAACACAGTCACCAGGCTTTGGATAAACTAGTAATTATTCATTTATGAACTGTTAGCACATCTAAAGAAATCTGAGGTTGTAGTAGCATAATATCCCACATTTCCTCTTCTAAATTTTGGGTGGGGTGAGATATGGGGTTAGATGGGGTTAGATTGGGTGGCGTTGGGGAAGTTGGGTGATGGATACACCTGAATTTGGATGAGATGAGATGAGATGAGATGAGATGAGATCGATGAGGTGAGGTGAGGTGAGGTGAGGCGAGGCGAGGCAAGGCGAGGCGAGGCGAGGCGAGGCAAGGGGAGGCGAGGGGAGGCGAGATGGGGTGAGATGAGATTGGGTGAGGTGGGGGTGATTAAAAGGCTAACATTCCAATCCAATGATGTCATTAACTGTTTCTTTGTCTAAAAAACCTACTATTGACAGTGTTAATGCAGGGTATCTGTGGTAGGGTAGGAAACACCAACCAACCTACCAACCAATGACAGCACAGAATCAGAATGTAGCATAACATCCAAACATTACTGCATTGCAGAACCAAAATATTATTAATCAGATAATATTTGTCAAACAATACTATACACTCCCAGTCAAATGTCAAACCTTTTATCGTCATAACTGTATCAATAATTGTTCAACAATTCGAACAGACGCTTTTAAAAATTTACTGAAAAAAATCTGCTTTACTGAAATGAATGTTTTAAAGAGAGAGTGAGTTATTGTTTAACGCCGCTTCGGCAATATCGCAGCCATTAGCGGCGTGTTTTAAAGAAAGACAATTTTAAAAATAATTAAATAAATACATACTTACAGGGCAAACAAGAGCAAAAGAGGATATATCTTCAGGGATATCTCACATATTACACAACACCTTCCAAGTTTGTGATTTTTTCTGGAAAACTGGCAAGGAAGGAAGCAAAGCTTAACAAGACAAGACCCAGCCTGGAGTGAAACGTGTAGGTTGTAGGGAGGGTAAATGAAAAGAAGATAATTTGTTAGTTTGCTCGCTAGCGAGTCCTCGACAACCGGGGGATCATTAGCCTTCCTTCGGCAACTCAATCTCTGAGCCTCGTTTCAGTTTAATTACCTCTCTGTGTTATGTCACAAAGTAATTAGAGAAGGCTTTGTTAAATTAATGAATGCTCATTTCGTCTTGATTAGTCTGATGTGATACTAATTAGGATGAATGAGAATTTAATAATTAATAATTGATAATTGTAATTACTCGTTGAAACTGCAAAGCCCTGGTCAGTGCTAAGCCTCCTTATGCATAGTCTATTACAGCGGCCTTTCCTTGATACTTGTCTGCTTATAAATTGAAATTTCAGAGCATTAAAGGCTTAATAAAGTAAAAGGAAAATTTAAAAGGTTCTATCAGAAATTATTGCTTAGCTAGACAAGGTTTGCATCAGGGGATCCATGCATTCTTCTTCGTAACTTATATCTATACACTGCAATCAATAGACTGTTATCAGCGCATTAGGCTCGGAAGGGAAGAGATTGTACAAGATTTTTAAAATACAGATTTAATATGGTGCCCTCATCAGCTCGTCAAAGTCATTTAGAGCAAGTAATTGTCACAAATGTGACCATGTCCTCAGCTGCAATCAAGAAATGAGCTAAAAGGATAGACACAGTTTCTGCAGAGTAGTTAGCTTTCCATATTTGTTTCAATTGTATCTGGCTAAAAACATTTTAAAAACTGGTCAAAGTCTTGTATCTGAGGAATCTCCAAATGAAGACTGGTACCAAATTTGAAGACTCTTGGTGAAACGGTTCATGAGATATCGCGCTAACAAGAAATGGGACGGAGAGACGGAGGGACGGAGGGATGGAGGGATGGACCACTTCATGGTGCCGGGGGACAAAGAATCATGACAGTGGCGGATCCAAAATGAACCCCTAAAGATGCCTTGATTTCTGAACCGAGGAATCTAGACTTGCTATAATGTTCTAGACTGGGCTGGTCTTCAATTGGATATTTTGCTCTAGAGGACAGACTACCCATCTCCATGCATCATTAACTGGGGGGGGGGGGGGGAGGTGTTAATGCTAGTACAGGTAAAAAAAACCCATCTGCTTCCTCCTCCCCCTCTAATTCACCCCCACCTCCTTCCTCCTCCCCTTCCAACTCACCCCCACCTCCTTCCTCCTCCCCCTCTAATTCACCCCACCTTCTTCCTCCTCCCCCTCCAACTCACCCCCACCTCCTTCCTCCTCCCCCTCTAATTCACCCCACCTTCTTCCTCCTCCCCCTCCAACTCACCCCCATCTCCTTCCTCCTCCCCCTCTAATTCAACCCACCTTCCTTCTCCTCCCCCTCTAACTCACCCCCACCTCCTTTCTCCTCCCCTCTAACTTACCCCCACCTCCTTCCTTCTCCCCCTCTAAGACACTGAAGACAAGCCTCAGGTCATCCACTAATTGTTATTTTTTGCGAGAGAAGTCCCTATCTAAATTGGAGAAACTCTCGTAATCGTGCTGCCCGCCTGCAACTCTACAACTTCCTTCAGGGATTGGGTTCTCTACAGAACAAACTTTCTACTTAAAAACAGGTTTCCCCAGCTAACGGTAGTTGCAGTCAATTTAACAAAGTCACACCGTAGTTTACATGTCCCCGATGAAGCAACATGCAGACAGTTAAACACTTAAGCTGAAATAAACCTATTGTGAAAGTTTGTAACATTAAAACATTGTAAAATAATTCCAGCTGTAAAATGAGACACTTTCTCTCAAACTGACTAAACTATGAACATAAAACTAGAGAAACGTAATAAATATTTTTCTTTTGAATGCAAAGTACACTACTTGCCTATTACAGATTTGTTCAGCTGAATTTGAAGTGGGAGGTGAGGTGTGTTTGGGTTTAACGTTGCTTTCAAGAGTATTTCACTTAAATCGCGGCTGCTGGTATTATTGCAGGGTGAAAGCTTGCACTGTATTGTGGTGAAACCTGTGAGCATCGGCTGAAACTAGCGAACCATGGGTGGTACTATGCTGAAATTCAGTGTAGCATTGCACCCAAACCTTACTGCATGTAGAACAGTTCTCGTAACAGCAGAGTAGGCCTGCAAACTACATGATGATAATAGCGTTCCTACACAGTGCAGCTGTGACAACAAGACTGAATGACAACTTGTTAGCACTTACATGAAACCAGTTTGTCATACAATCATAAATTGTCATTATAACTCTACTATGATTCTGAATATTGTATTTTAAAAAAACCTTCTTAAAACAGTGAAACAAACTTGTCATATCACTACAAAGTGAAATAAACTTGTCATTATAATAAACTTGTCCTATCACTTCAAAGTGAAATAAACTTGTCATAATAATAAACTAACTGTATCACTTCAAAGTGAAATAAACTTAACATGGTAATATAATAATAAACTTGTCATAGCTTTAGAGAGTGAAATAACTTGATATTATAATAAACTTGTCCTATAACTACAAAGTGAAATAAACTTGTCATAATAATAAACTAATTGTATCACTTCAAAGTGAAATAAACTTAACATGGTAATATAATAATAAACTTGTCATATCGCTACAAATAGAAACAAACTTGACATAACAATAAACTTGTCATATCATATCACTATATATCTAATAAACTTGTTGAAACTAAATTTATATAATTCTGAAATTGCACAAAATGCAGCAATAAACCTGTCAAATTTGAATAAACAGTAGATGAACAAGATATGAACACGTCCCCTCTACATGGATCTGTTGTCTACTCAGGACAGATACGTTGCTTTGATACAATGTGGTAGGAGATACATTTCACACGTGTTCATTGACTGCGCACTCACACGGCTTTAAGCTTAAAATCAAGTACTTATAAATAAACATTACTTTGTACATCCTTTACACAAGCTTAGATATAAGTAAAGATATCAACATGTCCATCCAAAAATAATCCGATCTCGGTTGAGGGATAGATCTGCCACACAGATATGATTAACAAGGAAATGGTTGATCTGACAAATCCTTTAGGAGAGCCAGTCTTATCTTCAGCTGATGTACATTAACAATGTACATCCTTCTCTCAGTCACGATACAAGTGAATTATGAACATTGTATCAGTCGGGATACAAGTGAATTATGTACATTGTATCAGTCAGGATACAAGTGAATTATGTACATTGTATCAATCGGGATACAAGTGAATTATGTACATTGTATCAGTCGGGATACAAGCGAATTATGTACATTGTATCAGTCGGGATACAAGCGAATTATGTACATTGTATCAGTCAGGATACAAGCAAATTATGTACATTGTATCAGTCAGGATAAAAGCGAATTATGTACATTGTATCAGTCACGATACAAGCAAATTATGTACATTGTATCAGTCACGATACAAGCGAATTATGTACATTAGGAGTATTAACATTTAGGTCGAGCAATCTGTCAATACATCAAGTAGATATTTGGAACTTTCAGTGGTGAATTCAGAATTTGTTTAAAGTATATTCATAATGCACACAATCAAGACACAAAAGCTGCTCAAGATGTTTTAAGATAATGGTAGAGTCAGATACATTTAGAAAACTGTACGGTTTTAAATCTGAATCTGAACAATTCACACGTTGGAGTTAAGGTCAGACAAGGAGCAACCAACAACACTGGGATGATTTGTGAGAAAGTTCTGGAGCGAAAGATTTGACTTTTTGAGGGAAAAGATTTGAGCTCTGGAGCCAAAGGATTTGAGTTCTGGAGCCAAAAGATTTGAATTTTGAAGCTGAAGAATTTGACTCCTGGGGCTGAATCTGAGTGTGTAAGATGGAACCACTAGTGCTGTCCCTGGAGTGGTCCAGAGTTGTCCAGCTGGCACACACGGGGTTAATATCTGAGTGTGTAGGATGGAACTACTGGTTCTGTCCCTGGAGTGGTCCAGAGTTGTCCAGCTGGCACACACGGGGTTAATATCTGAGTGTGTAGGATGGAACTACTGGTTCTGTCCCTGGAGTGGTCCAGAGTTGTCCAGCTGGCACACACAGGGTTAATATCTGAGTGTGTAGGATGGAACCACTAGTGCTGTCCCTGGAGTGGTCCAGAGTTGTCTATCTGGCACACACGGGGTTAATATCTGAGTGTGTAAGATGGAACCACTAGTGCTGTCCCTGGAGTGGTCCAGAGTTGTCCAGCTGGCACACTCGGGGTTAATATCTGAGTGTGTAAGATGTAACCACTAGTGCTGTCCCTGGAGTGGTCCAGAGTTGTCTATCTGGCACACACGGGGTTAATAGCTTGGTCGTTGTCCATGGTAATTACATAACATTGGAATCATCCAACACCTTGAAACACCTTGAAACACTTCTTACTGTAGTGTTTTCCAGTCTAAAGGTGGAACATGAAGTAGATTGTATGGATGTGGATATGTACATATAATTGGGTTTATATAAACTGCAGCAGTGTGAAGTAATCAGCTAGTCAGTGTACAAACACTTCATGGAAGTATGTGTATATAACATCAATGACCAAGTATGCATGTAGGTATGTATATAAGTATGTAAACATGTAAGCATGACCTATATATATATATATGTTGATAGATTTCCAACATTTATGTTTATGTATACATACAAGCAAAGATGTTCACCATGTATACATACAAGCAAATATGTCTAACATCTAGGTATATACACAAGCAAAGATGTCTAACATCTAGGTATATACACAAGCAAAGATGTCTAACATCTAGGTATATACACAAGCAAAGATGTCTAACATGAATGTATATGTAGTTATATACAAGAAGAGAAGTCTAATATGTATGTATGTATGTATGTATGTATGTATGTATGTATGTATGTATGTATGTATGTATGTATGTAACACCTTGAAACACTTCTTACTGTAGTGTTTTCCCAGTCTAAAGGTGGAACATGAAGTAGATTGTATGGATGTGGATATGTACATATAATTGGGTTTATATAAACTGCAGCAGTGTGAATTAATCAGCTAGTCAGTGTACAAACACTTATGGAAGTATGTGTATATAACATCAATGACCAAGTATGCATGTATGTATGTATATAAGTATGTAAACATGTAAGCATGACCTATATATATGTTGATAGATTTCCAACATGTATGTTTATGTACATATACAAGCAAAGATGTTCACAATGTATACATATAAGCAAATATGTCTAACATCTAGGTATATACACAAGCAAATATGTCTAACATCTAGGTATATACACAAGCAAAGATGTTTAACATCTAGGTATATACACAAGCAAAGATATCTAAGATCTAGGTATATACACAAGCAAATATGTCTAACATCTAGGTATATACACAAGCAAATATGTCTAACATCTAGGTATATACACAAGCAAAGATGTCTAACATCTAGGTATATACACAAGCAAAGATGTCTCACATCTAGGTATATACACAAGCAAATATGTCTAACATCTAGGTATATACACAAGCAAAGATGTCTAACATCTAGGTATATACACAAGCAAAGATGTCTAACATCTAGGTATATACACAAGCAAAGATGTCTAACATGAATGTATATGTAGTTTTATACAAGAAGAGAAGTCTAATATGTATGTATGTATGTATGTATGTATGTATGTATGTATGTATGTATGTATGTATGTATATATATATATATAGAGAGATAAACAAAAACAGATGTCTAAAATGTATGTATATGTAGATCATAGAAGTACAAGTGAATACGTCTAACATGTATGTTTATGTAGATTATAGATATACAAGTATAGATATACAAGTGGATATGTCTAACATGTGTGTAGATACACAATCAAAGAAGGGAAATATCTGTAAGTAAGATAGGTTGATTTATCAGTAAACGCAACTGTAACAGCAGTGTTTGAGTTTCACCACCTCATCTAAGAAGTCTACTACATAAGTATATATGTAAATCAGAGTAACATCCAAGTATACATGAAGATAGGTAAGTATATAAACAAACGTACCTGTAACAGCAGTGTTTTCTATTCGCACCACCTCATCCCCGTGGCTCAACTTGCCGTTCTGCGGGGACAGTTTACCATTCATGCTGCTCATAGGATCTGTGGAGTACAGGAGACCGCTATACAGTACCAGACATTTAAATGTTTAAGGAACTTGTCAGTATCGTTATTTGACAAACTGGCAGCAAAGAGGAGAAGTACAGTCCTTCCAGTTCAAGATGGCCTCTTATCAGTGAGTAAACGTTGCACCATCCAGGGTCAGGGGAGCTGTAGATATGCCAGCGTAATCACAGCATACCACTAAATGTACTTCAATTACACTAAAGCCACACTGGTAAATGCACCTCTATTAGAGTGTGGTCTGTTGATACACAACATAGGCTTGAGTTTCACCAATCTAAAATCGTGGAGCTCTCAGACCTTTCAGCCAATAAATCCCTCACCCACTAGAGAATTGAGTGCCTCTCTTCACTACAGACACATCACTTGATAGTCGTGCTTGACAAGGGCCACTGTTGTGACAAGTGTGGCCCTTAATAGTTATTGGATAATTGAGTTGCCATCACTAGATAGACATGCTTGTGAAGGGCCTTCCTTGTGGCGAATGGGACCCTGAATAGGTATTGTATAATTGAGTTGTAACACTGTTGTACATTAGCAGATCGAATGAGGAAGGAAAGCATGGATACAACTTGGCGTCCAGAATGAGTTCTTATTAATGAATTAATTTTCACATTTAATGGACTCTGCATTTATAATGATGCAGATATTTTTATACAAAGGGTTTATCTATTATTAAAATATTGACACTCAAATGGCAGATAATTAATATACAGAACACCTCAGTTTTATGAGTAATTCATGCAAATAATTGTTTTTCTCTCATAATATATAGACATAGATGGTATATTCAACATAAACCGTTATATTTAACGTACAAACAGATTGTCTATTCCATGCAAGGTACAATACCCGCAAACTAGTATTTTAATCACATTTTACACACATGTACAGATGCAATTTACACCTGGCCACTAAATATTCCTTCACAAATAACACAACTTTTATTTCAAGCATATGACTTTTAACATCACATCAAAACTTTTGAATATAATGACTGTAAATGATGTCAAATATGTTGAATATGTAAAGATTTGTAAATACTTTCAACTTTTAAAATATACAATGACTTAAATAACATCCACACTTTTAAATATATGACTAGTAAATAACATCCAACAATTTTGATCAAATATATTATGACTTTTAAACTTTTAAATTATCAAACATATCCATAGCGTTTTTGTTACAAATTTTTAAAATGATTGATTTTGTTTTTCGAAATTCAAAATAACCTATTGAATACCATTCTCAAAGGACCATTATGTAAACATATATTTTGATTATTACTAACCAAAGTAACGCGTTCTAAATATATATTCATAAATTATAACCATATTTAATGGGATATATTCTTTCAAATTCTACTCAACATTTGATAAGCACAAATAATTGTCTGTTTTTCTATGATGATATTTGATGACATATCCAACTGAAACCAAAAAAAATCTTTGCTGACATTTAGAAAAAAAATAATTCTTTATTGTTCTTGTGTCAATTATTAAATATTAAAATTAATGTTTACCCATAACTCCTGACTTGCATTATCTCTTGCTGTATTTGTTTTCTTAGGATTGTTAAAAATTATACAACTCATTAAGCTGCTTTCAAAAGATTAGAGTTTGCAATAAAACATTAAAAAGTTCAAATCATAACTTATCGCAAAGAATAAACTCTCTTCTTGCTGTAATGAAAAATCAATTATATTGAAAACAAATAAATATTCAAAGAGGTTACTCAAGATAAAAACACTAAGATGTCAGAAATAGTCTTATCTGGAAAATGTTTTTCCAAATAATTCTTTATTGCAATTCAAACTATCAAGGCCGATCCATTAGATTTTGTCTTCATCTTATTTCAGGATATCAAGTTTTAGAGAAAATTGTTCTAGTTTTTTTTCTTGATGACGTTTCACAATCAGTTGAGATGCTTAATGCTTCATGAAACCTTTGGTAAACAGAAACTTTGATATGACGAACATGAAATAACTCTTTACTTTCTGTCTCACATATTACTACTTTATGTTGGAACTTTTCAAACAAAGTTTTCACATTTTGATTATGTAAATTATAATCATCAAATCGAATGCCATGTAAAGATGAGTTGATTTGGAGTTAAATGCCGTTTTCAAGAGTATTTAATTTATCATGGCTGACAGTATTATTGAGAAAGTCTGCACCATCATTGTGGCTATATGTTGCAGTGAAACCTACAAGCATTGCCTGTTACTGTTAAACCAAGCGTGGTACTTTGCTGAAATACCACGTACAGGCAAAAACAATAAGGAAATACCATGTACAGGCCAAAAACAATAAGGAAATACCTTGTACAGGCCAAAAACAATAAGGAAATACCATGTACAGGCCAACAAATTAGCAAGATGCATCAATCTTCATTTCGAAACTCAAAGGTTTCACTCGATGAATGATTTTATGCAATAATTTTACAACCCACAAAATCCACATTTACAGTGTTTATTATTCTCTTTATCAATTTCAACGTGTTTTTACAATCACTGAATCCTTCCAGAGAATCTGCTTCGCCCAAATATATCGTAATTACCACTTTAGACGAAAGATAAGCACTTTCTTACTTACTAACATGGTTGTCGGTAGCAGTATTCAATTCATATCAACAGGAAGACAAACACTAGACCGGTGGAATTAAGCAGACCTCCCAATTTACATTTATATCCATCCACTGCATCAATCCATCACACTAATTACAAATTAACATTTTTCCCTTTGTGAAACAAGTATGACAATTACACAAGTATCCAGTTGCTGCATTAAGCGGTCTCCAACAGGGATATCTTGTTTCCATTAAACCAGTGAGAGTGTGGGGTGTGGTTTTGAGACCTCTTCGCATATTAAACTCTATTGATGTATTCTACTTCAGTCGAGAGAGGCAAGGAGGCCCACAATACCAATGCTGACTAAATATGCCCCAATTAGAGCCGGCCAGCATTGATGTAGTTTAGGGTTACGCTGCTAAAAGCATCAATCTGATGCTGTGACCAGATACAATTAACAGTTTCACTCAAGCAAGAGTGGTCAGACACTTCACTGGAACTAGTGACCAGTGGTCAAATTGGCCGGGAGTGTTTCAGGTCAACTAATAGAGTCCGAGCAAAGGTCTGGGATAGGAAAGCTCCCTCTGTAAGTGTCAGACCAGTTGCTGGCATGTCCTACCAGTCCTGCCCCAGAGATAACGTAGCTAGAATATTCGTTATAAGGCAAAGGTGAGCAGATACACACCAACATCAACACACCTAAATCCCCCCCCACCCACCCCTCTTCACATCTCCCCTGCCAAAATGCATGTGCAGCTGTTGTTCAACTACTTTCACATAACAGTAATTATTACCCATATGGTTGAAAATAACCGAGTTAATATTATTGATATGAGCACATGTGCACATATCACGTTTGCCTAGCAACGATTGTTTCACCGCGGCTTCCCGTATTCTGTCGTCTGTGACGTCATAAAACGATTGTTCGTGACGTCACTATTGCTTGCCGTCGCCAGAGAAGGGGGCCAATTTCTGAGTTTTTTTTACGCGAATCACATGGAATAGAACGGGAAATAAAGAAATTATTACACTCGAAAATGTGTCATATGACTTTCACGAAACTCGTGCGAATTTGTGTATAACCCTCGCTCTCGCTCGGGCAATACAAAAATTCACACTCGTTTCGTAAAAGTCATATGACACACTTCCTCGGGTAATAATCTCTATTTAACTTGAGAACAATGTACACTATCAATTCAATGCTTGAGGAATACAAGTTGAGTTGTAAGGCCTAAAATCCACAACGACGTCACATCAGGAACTTCGATACCAAATTTGAAATTGAAAACAAAGTAGGATAGGTATCATCCATACCAAACTTGAAGTTTCCAAGTTATGGACACGCGGAATGCTAAATACCCCGATTTAATGTTGCGGAATGCTGTATACCCTGACTAAATGTTGCGGAATGCCATATACCCCGACTTAACATTGCGGAATGCTATATACCCCAGCTATATATATTATAAATGTTGTGGAATGCTATATACCCCGACTAAACGTTGCGGAATGGCATATACCCCAGCTAAACATGGCGAAATGCTATATACCCTAGCTAAACATTGTGGAATGTTATATACCCCAGCTAAATGTTGCAGAATGCTATATACCCCAGCCAGATGTTGCGGAATGTTATATAACCAGACTTAACGTTGCAGAATGCTATATACCCTGACTAAACGTTGAGGAATGCTATATACCCTGACTAAACGTCACATAATGCTATATATCCAGGCTATATATCGTAGCAGGGGTATGATTATGAAGAAGGACTACTAGAAGTTATCTGGATTACCTATAAAAATGCTGACCATCTCAACCCTAGTAAAACATAATGGTTCACAATATTACATTCTAATGTGGATTGGTGTAGGATTCTGCCCACCGTGACTATGTTAGAGCTTTATGACTGAAAACAGACACCAAATCTCATTACAAGGCCAGTCTTGGGGGATTTGACCCCTCCGTAGTCATCATCACCCTATGAAACCATTCAGGTGCCATGTTACAGCAAGTCTTCAAACTAACAGATCATTTTGGAGACAAAAGTTTTAGGTAATGACTAGTAAACTTCATAAAGAATAATGCTATTTCTGAACTGAAGGTCCTTTTATAGTTTCACTAGTTTAGAGAAAGAAATTTGTTTCAAAAAACGATTTCAATATTATAAAGCCTTCAGCTAGTTGGTAGCGAAATCAAAATGCCAACGGAACACATTCAAAGTGATGTTTGTAAGAGATATTCAGAGATTTTCAACATTTTATTACTCTTTCAGTACACAACCAAAGTGTTTTTATATAAACTACACATGTCTTGACAATACTTCTTGTAATTTGAGGCACATACTTCTCCATCTTTTTCTAATTTATTTTAATCTAAAGAAAGATGTATCAGTGGTTTCAGCTATTGTGAACTTCAAGATTTCTTTTCTTAAAACTGAAAATAATTTGTAATTTGAAATCACTTTTTTTTCGTAACTTCAGCAAGAACCGTCTCTTTTTAAAGCATCTTACTTATATTTAATTCCCAAGAGTAGCATCATCACTTTTTCATATACATTTCTCTCAGTTTAGAATGACTTTAGATAAGAAACGCTATTTCATGAACAAGATCAAGAGGTAATTTGCTTTTTTGTTAAAATAGACGTTAAATATTTCATAGACAAATTGTGTTTATAAAATTTTTACAATAAAATCTTACGATAATTTTTTCGTTTTTTTTGTTTTAAAATAAACCTCTTTTCAGATTTGTATTTCATGAGACCATATTTAAGTCTAGGTTGACACTTTTGGTGGAGTTTCGCAAGTTGTAGAAAAACAAGTGGAGTGTACGAAGCAAGCAGTCCCTGGTGAACCATTAGCTCTTTGTACATATATGCCCTACTCAAACCCATTTTCATTAAAATTCATATAAATGTCAAAAGATTAACAGGAAGAAAACTTTTCTTACATTAAGTACTCTTGAGAGGATAACAAAATATTGCACTTCAAAAAATAATTTCATTACAACAACGAGAAGGAAGAAGCTTCTAAGTTGAGTTGAGTCGTACATTTTGAGTGTCGTTTTCTTCTCCTGTAATAAGATTACAGCAAAATTCTCCAGCCAACAAACTCGTTTTAATTTGTCGTGTCTCCTCTCACAGTTAACCCCTTACATGACGACTGTTAACAATGATAAACTCTCTCGCCACCCTAATCAGTCTTCGGCTCGATCAGGGTTAAGGCATTAAATGAAGTGTGGTTTTAAAAATTAAGAGAGAAAAACGACAAAATTATTAAAAAAGCATTCCGAGGAAGCTTGTGAAGTTAGTCGTTTTTTCTCGTCAAGTCTTCCAATTCTTTGCTGAGAGACGGAAGAATGACATGTTTCTTGGGAAAAGGTAATTTTCTAATTACAAAATTTTGCTCGCTGACAAGCTCTATTGGGGATAAAGTATTGTGAAAGTTTTGACACTTACTTTTTTCCCAAAGCCCTTCAAGGGACACATATTTGTGTTCGAAGCACTGGAATGAAATTACGGAGTTAAAGCAGAAAATCAAATTAACAGCTTTACCATTGAAACTGACAGGCAAATAGTCTCCGAAGATTCACAGAAAAGACAATTAACGCTCAAGTAAATGCTTTTGATTGAGAACGAGGCAAAAAAATCTCATTTCATGTGCAAAATAATACGAAGAACGCGAAGCTTGACACGAGGCCATCGTTTCGTGTGAGGCGAAGTCACAACGGGTGAACGTAAAGATGTGATCAGTATTGGAGATCAATTGGCAAGTATCACGCGATTGCAAATACTTTAAAGACATTCTCAAATTATGGAAATTTATACTTTGAAGTAAGCCATCAAACTCATACAGGAATTCCGACACGTCAGAATAATTGAGCAAAGTGGGTTGACATCTCATTCTTTTCCGACAAACTTTTTGCATATCAATTAAGAAAGTGACATTTTACATCACTCTAATGCACCATTTGTCAGAAAGCGTTTAAGTTGGACTTGTTTAGAGAAGATGAATAAAACATAAAACAATCCAATTTAACTCCTCGTTTGCAAAGTGTAAGTACAGACTCTTATCGGCAAAATGTTGGTAGATCTATCAGATGGTTGAAGATAGCAAATGGATACCGTGAAATATCATTAATATCATCTTATTTTTTATGTATTACCACTTTATTACCTGATTGATTAAGAAATATAAGATACTCACAGCAATAAAACACAGGCGGTCAATGGGGTTGACAGCTTGCTTTATGAGACAATAAAACATGCTCGTGATTTTAGACGTCAGTTGGAGCGTCTCTTAGAACATGACGTCATAGTGTACGTCAGTTTGATTGTTCAATGCTAGTGAATGGGTTCTACGACGGGAGGCGTTAATATTTTCAAAATATATTTTTTACAAATAACATAATACATCCACGTTTTTTTAAATATATAAGCGAGTAACCGTTTAAGGGTATCTCATATAAGAAATAGAAGACTCGTTGTTGTGCTTTATCGTTGAATAAAACATAGCAGAGAGCATAAAACACTCAGGGCTTCGTGTTTTATGCTCCCTGCTATGTTTTATTCAACGATAAAGCACGCCAACTCGTCTTAATTTCTTAATTAAGGGAAAATGTAAAACTGGACTTTAACCCTTCATCTACTTCTCACGTATTATCAAAACACGTTCTTTGTTGGATGGGCGACGTCAACCCAAGGTGCATGAAGACCTGAGTGTGTGTCGGCAAATGATGTTAAGTAGCCATTGAGAATTTAATGTGACTTCATTGGTAACCATGTGATGTCATTGGTAACCAAGTGATGTCATATAGCAAGATTTAGCCAACTGTTTACATTTTGTCTTGGATAGTGCAGCACGATTAAGTGGGGGTACCCGGTGAAAGAGAAAAATGTTGGGGTAAAGGGGGGAGAGAAGGAAATTAATCTGATAATAATGGTTTTGATAAGCGCATTAAGTTAGAATCACTAAATGTAAATATTCCAGAATAGCGCATCTTTAATGAGAGGCCTATATCTAGACTAAGATTTAGTCTCAACAATTTTTTTTGTCACGAAAACACCATTTTACAAACAATTCAAATACATATTCCAAATGGAGCCCTAAAGATGCCTTAATTTCTGATTTCCTAGAGCGGAGTAATCTAGACTTGCTATAATTTTCTAGACTGGGTTGGTCTTCAATTGAATATTTTGCTCTAGGGTCTGGATGACAGACCAGCCTATATCATATACTTGTTTCTTGGTTACCATTCCTATAAATGGGTCACTCAGAGTGCTTGGGTACAATTTATTTATCTCTAGTTTAAATCTAATATTGAAAACATGAAATATAATGTAACAAATTATTATATAAATAATTTGTTTGTCAGGGTTACAAAGGATTAATCCGCAAAACAAATTTTTGACACACAAACAAATATATGAAGAACAATGGACTCATAGGACAGCTTTTAAAGCTGGTTGTGATAACACTGCAGTGACAGGTCATCTCGGACTCAAGTTTGAGTAATTTTCCAAAATATTATTAGACACACAAGCAAATGACACTGTCAAAAGTTCGAGAGTTAACCTCGTTGATGCCATCATGCCTAATCTGACAACACAAAGTAGGTGAGGGGTTATGCTCAGACAAAATAGTGTGAGGTCAAAGTGTTTCTCCACAAATATTTCACCCCAAAGGAACAATAAGGGCCAATGATGTGTAAATATGACCCTTGATATCTGATAACACATTCAGTGAAGGTATGATAATACAATAACCTACATGATGGTTTATAATACAATAGTTAACAGGATGATGATATAATAATTAACAGGTTGATAATACCATATCCAATGGGATAAAATACAATATTCAAAGGTATAATGCAATAGTTCATATTTTGTAATAGAATAGTTAATAGGATAGTAGTACAATAGCCAACAGGACGATAATAAAATAGCCAATGGGATGATATACAATAACCTATTGGACGATAAGTCAACATATGGCGCATAAATAAATGGAATAGTGCCAGTCCTTTCCTTAATAAATGATAGGAATCTATCTTCAATAAGGTGAACAATCCAGATACAATCCAGAATAACAATCCAGATTCGACATGAACACTGGGCAAATGCAGATTAAGCACATTAAGAGTTAATGATAAAGTTCATCCATTAAACTGTTATATCGGAGCAGACCCTTTTGCCCCCCTGTCACTGAACAAGGATTTAGTTGACAGGGACCTGTCATTACTGGTGATTACACACCCAGTACACTAGCTCTCGTAGGAGTCCTGACTCAATCTGACAGGGATGAATCAACACAGCTCAACGTTAAAATACTCTCTGATGATATAATACTATTACCAACACTGGAGTATGGACTCCGTGTACAATGTGAATAGCTCAATGCCGATACATTGAGTTGCTGCTCTAGCTGGATGCTCTCCAGAATTTGTTGCGGATCTTAGCACAAAGCAAACTTGGCTCTTATTTGTATTACATCAGTCTATATGTAACTTGTGTGAATAACTCTTTTATTACCCATATGGTTGAAAATAATCAAGTTAATATTTTCAAAATGAGCACATGTGCACATATCACTTTTGCCTAGCAACCATTGTTTCACTGTGACATCGCGTCTTTTGTCTTCTGTGATGTCATAAAATGATTGTTCGTGACGTCACAAGAGAAGTGGGTTGTCTCCTGGCTATTTTTACACGATTTAAATAGAATAGAACGGGTAATAAAGAAATTATTACACTCGAAAGTGTGCCATATGACTTTTACAAAACTCGTGCAAATGTATGTATAACCCTCGCTCTCGCTCGGGCAATACAAACATTTACACTCATTTCGTAAAAGTCATATGACACACTTCCTCGGTTAATAATCACTATGTCACTAATGTGAATTAAGAGATTAAAAATTCAGTTCTGTTCTCTTCTATTCTGGCATTTTAACTTCAACTGTTTGGGAGGCATTGTAGAGGTTGGTGTGATGAAGATGCTTGATAACAGTATAAGGATCTATACCGAAACATCACTATTGTTCATAAAGAAGTTTATCATCCATTTATTCCTTGTCTTATTTATTCTTTAACATTTATAGTGAGATGTAGTACAAAGATATCAACTAGGGAATGAATTATACATCTACATATCTATATATATGCAATTAAATTAAGATGAGACAATGTATACAGCATCATTTTGAATACATTCTTTTTTTTTGTCAACTGTGTTTAAAGGGGCAGTAGCATGTTTTTTCGCTCAAATAACTTAATGAAACGTATTTGAAAAATAATTTCACCAATAGTAAAACATCATTCTCTCTTCGGAAAATAAAGTTTAAAATGAGTGTACATGTTTCGGTAAAGCCATGGGAATAGTTTTTGTAATACAAAATAATAAATTGTGTTCACAATAAAATGGCCCCCATGCAATTTTTGCTTTATACGCAACATAGTTTTTACCACTACAGATAATTGGTTTGTGTAATAAGATGTTTTACCCTCTAAAGTTAATTTAAGTGATATAAACTATCATTATAAATGGGAAATTTGAAAAAATAAATTTTGCAAAAAACGTGCTACTGCCCCTTTAATACTGGTAATCAACACGATAAGAAACATTCTGTTATTATTATTTGTCAACTATGTGCAAATAATAAATTCATTTGTATACATTCATTCAAACACAAAGAAGAAACTTTGATCTTTAATTAATTAATTAATTGATTAATTAATCAACATTAACCTCCACAAACTTTTACAAACATCAATAATATACATTTTCAAAATAAAATTTCAGATAAAATGATCACCAAAAGTTTGTATAAACTTCAGAAAATAAGTAAAACTTGAATTAGCTATTTAGCATAGTCAATATATTGAAAGAACCAGCATTTAACAGTAACAGTAGATTTAACAGTAGATTACGAATGACTTGAGCTGAACATAAGCAGTCTACAAGTCAACACAGGTGCTACAGACAATGAGGTGAGTGACTGGTGAATCTTAAACATCACTTTAAAAACTACAAAATATCCAAATTTCAAAGAATGAAATAACTGCTTACCATGTAAGTATGTAGAGCAGCAGTGTATAACTCCATATCAGGCGGCGGTATATCTACATGTATACATATATCATACCAGCTGATGTTTGTAGTAAATACTTAGCCCTGTGTAATACCGAATCGGCGAGAGATTATATGGGCGGGGCTCGACTGGGGTAATTGGATTGCGAGCTTCCAACAGGGATTTCTTTCATCTCTATAGATTGCAAAGAACGCCCTCATCACAAAACATAAATGATTTTTCATTAATTTCATAATGAATGCATAATGATGTGTGTATTTTTTCACTTGTACATTCACATCACAAAGCAAATAATTTGTTAAATTCTAATCATATATGTGTCTTGTCAAGGGTGAAATATTCTTATAATTTTAAATTTCTAATTTTTTATTTTATTATAACAGTATAATTATTATTACATACGATTTTGCATAATTATGTGTACAATATATCATTAATTATAATCTTATCTGAATAATGATTATAGTATCAATCTCGCTGACATGATTTCCAAATTAATGATGATGTTTTCGCTCCTAAAGTTCTTCTATTTCATCCACGCACTAACTAAATCATTTCAATATGAACGACAAACATCAACCAACCATGTTCAGTATCTAAATCAGGAAACAAAGATAATTAAACAAACTGACTATGATGTATGTTCGTGTAGCCAGAAATTTGGGGGGCACCTTTTGGGTCAAACAAATTTACATGCAAAAATTGTTGAAAGGGGGCGGGTGGGTTCGATCCCATGCACCTCACTCTCGATCTGCCACTGTATGTTCAGCTATCACACAATTGTTACAAATTGAAAGTTTATATAACACTAATACCTACTCAGCATAATGAATAAAAGTTAGAAAATAGAGATTTAGAGTTAAAAGAATAGGAGATTAAACAGTAACTCTCACCTCCAACTCGCCCAATGTTACGTCCTCAACAGCTTCCATATCAGAATGAGTCGAAACAATGCCCTATAACTGGCTCTAATTTCATCGGTAATTATTCAAATTGACCTAACGTCAGAACGAGTTATGAAAATCAAGGAGTGATAGGTTGGAGTTGCCTCCCTTGAGTGGCGGCATTGCAGCTCGTCTCCGAGGGCCTTAAAGATATTGATAAACTCATTGGATGTAATGGTTACCGACATCGGTGTGAAAACATGCGTTCTCTCTACCGAATGATAGCTTAACTGTGTATTAAATGAGAAAACATAAATTGAAGAATTGTTGTTAAGTGAGAATTAGCTAATTGTGACTGTATTCAGAGAGACGGGAGTTAATCACAAGTCATTGTTCGTTACACTGGAAGCAATTAACATTTCAGAGGGACGGAATGAGCTAGTTCGTTCATGTTTTAGTAGAAAGGAAAATCGAGATAATAGTGTGTGTAATAAATGTGTACGTGGGTGTAATATAATATTTTGCATGTTTTGAAACAATCATTAAATTCTGATTATGACAGAAATGAAACACTGCGATTTTCATTAAAAACTTGACTCTGATCCACGAAATCAAACTTCTACTAGAAGAGGTAATGAAATGGAGAGAGGGATTCACCGTTCTTCTTGTGTCAGTATCGAGTTTCAATTGTTACTGCTTTTATATTAAACGTTATTAAAATCTCTGATTCTGAGGGCTCATGTTTCACAAGCCTGAATCAGCTGAAAAACACGAACTACATTTAGCAACAATGATTGACTCTCCATTATGAGATGACGAGTAGGATTCTATCGTGTGTTCGTTCTAATATTCAGCCAAATAACTTGAAATTAAATCTTGCTGCACTGATTTTCTATTAGTTTGCTGCTTCGGGTCCGTAACTGTTCACCTGTCACAGACGCTTTAATTTATTATTTTATATTGAAACGGCTGTTTTATCAAATATTGTCGAGAAACGGGAAGATCTAGACTTGCTTTTCAGAAGGCAATAATGTTTAGCTTCATTGGCAGATTTAGATTTAGAGGGTTTAGTGTTCCCCTACAACTCTGAAAATATGACCATTTTATTAAATATTGACTAGGAGACTGTGGGAAATGGGATTTTCCTCTCTAAAAAGAGTCTCCTTTTCAATATTTTTTTGGTATTTTGTTTGCATATGCAAGTGCAAATTTAGTTCCCATAGCTTTACCTAAAACTTGTATAAAAGAGGTATAATTCAATGATATATACATATATATATATGTACGAAAAATTATGATATTCAGAAATACTTTTTGTTATCATATTAAGAACACAAATTATCATATAGAGGCAAGATACAAACAAACTACAGCAGATGAGCATCAACAGTTTCTCAAGACGAGCGAGCGTTGTGTAAGATTTTCTGCCGAGACAGGTGGTGAACACGTTACTAAGAGACACAATCAGCAAGAGACAATGAGCGAGAGACAATCTCATTAGCACAGAATGCTACGTTCACTTATCCATGTCTCTCCTAATCCCGCCCTGATCCCCGCTCCTGGCTTAATACAAATTAGCCCTCAGAATGACACTTTGAATTTGGTCGCCACTCCATCATAGCCTAAGCTAGCGTTAAGGAAAATATTAAGTAGATTGCATCAAAGTCCTTTTTTCTACCTCGGGCTATACCCAAAGATTTCACATTTCGTTATCTTCTAAACGGTTTCAATTGTACGAACATGTTGGTGTGGGATGTTTCTCCTCCTCAAAGTTGGAGAAGATAATTATTACGATCTTAGAACCTCTCCCTCATACTTGTTGAATATTGAAATATTCTTTTTTAATTATTATCGACAAATATTTTCTGACACATTTTTCTCATTCCTTTATATTTCCACTTCAATTTGATATCAATTCGGGTTCAAGGAGATATTATTATTCACAAACCATTAAGGCGATGTCAGTCTTGTTTTAAAAAAACTTTCAAAAGCAATTTGATTATTTTAAAACTTCAAAGAAAGGAAAATTGGTTCTTAATGCTCGTAAAAAGTTTATCGGAATTGTAATTTTTAAAATAAAAGCGAGAAGGACGTACGAGAGGCTAACGTGATTTGTGCGGGAGAACTGTTGATAGAGCAGCCATGTGGAATGACATTATCACACCTCTGCAGTCAAGATTGGTCCTGATTGGCTGGCCATGTATATTTTACCATGCAATAAGACTCTATATTCCACATGCTCTCAGCACAGGCATTATTGATAGGATTAGATTAAAGGACGGACCCTCGACATGGCGTAATTCCCCCATACCCGACCGCAAACGTAGCCACTGACCCACATGCTAATGCAAAACTATCGGAAAGAGAAAAAAGCTTCTCCTTTTCGATCGACTCGGGGTCTATTATAGACTGGCAATGCGACATCCAAATTTCAATTTGTCCTTTCGCCAAACTCGGGATAATGAAATTGCCATTTTGCTTGTAATGGAATATGCTGTACGTTCAATATTTGCCAAGTCATTTGCAACTAATTAGAAGGAAATTAAAATGGGGGAACGGTATGGAAGTATAGTTTATCATCGGAGAGCAGCATCCTCTCCCGGGGCAGAGACAGTGGTAAATTGAAACAATAAATTACTATATGCCTCTAGGTGGCTGCTGGAATCACTATTCAATACAATATTGTTCCACAGTTGCTAATAGAAGGGACTTCTGTCGGACCTCTGCCGAGCTTAGGCTGCTACTCTGCAAAAAGACAGATACTACATCTACTGATTGGCACAATGCTAATTTCTGGATTCTCTTAATTATTTAAATAGTAATCATCCCTTTAGCTGATTGAGGTACCTCTCCAATTAAGGAGACTTCAAGAGACCTCCATTAGAGCACCAATCTCTCCTTGGGTCACTCTGATTGAAATCTTTAAAGGTGTATCCATGGTGATTTGATCTCCAATTTCATCATAGCTAACGAACGCTGGGGTGTGCATTGTTTTCAAACTTCAAAGATTTCTTGTAAACTTCATTACCAAGTAGCCAAGTTAATTAAGATTGTTTTTTAAAACAATATTTACGTCAAATTTTCCCATTTGTTGTAAGAGAATCAATGGTGTTGGGAGGTTTTGCATTTTTTTTCGGCATCTTTACGAGGAAAGTCCATTTGTCTGAATAAACAGAAGGAGAAGGAGCCCCGATTTATTGAATGAAAATTCTGACAAAATTCATCTCTTTGCACTCAATGGGATGGAAAGTCTGTTTTGGTTCATTTTCAACAAATGCAATCAGTCTCGCAGAGATCCTGACGTTAGTGCCTCGTAATGAATCACGTGCGAGACTTGAATCAAGTTGGCCCTAGAAAACCTTGTCTCCTTTCAAACCATGAGTAAGCAAAACCATGTGATAATATCCAATCACTGTGACAAGCAAGTACTTCAACAATTATTTCTTCAAATTCAATTGTTTACAATCTTAAACAGACATCAAGATCGTGAAAGAATTTATAAATGCAATTTGAGTTACTACTATCAATATTTATTACAACATCCGACACTGAAATCAAAGCTGCAATGGATATCAGAAAGTTTTAAAAATAAAACGAAGTAAGTATATTTCAGGTTTCTGCCTATGTATCAGGCATTCAATGTGTAATTGTAACGAAGAAGATTTTAAGATGAAGCTTTTGATGCAATTTGACTTGATACTCTGAATTAAGAAGAGCATGATTTATAGGATAACAACTTCTTTATTGAGAAGATACACAATGTTTCGGAGTTGCTTTCTCCTTCATCAGAAGGAACATGACATCTGATGAAGAACAAAAGCATATACTCTGAAATGTTGTGTATATTTTAACAATAAAGGAGTTGTTATCCAGAAAATTTCAATTGTTAGTGGGGGGACATAAGAATATTTATTTTCAAGACTACTTCACCGACATCACAGCGGCTAGTATTACTGTATGAAGAAAGCCTACAAGCCCATCGTTGCTATGCATTGCACTAAAACTTACGTGAGCATCTGCAAACTAGCAAACCCATGGTAGCTAAACACCGTTGAACCATTTCGCTAGTGTAGGAGTTGATCAAGGCACGGACCGGATTCAAACCCAGACTGTGTTTTATTCAAAGCAATGCTAACTTAGACTAAACAGCTATTCATTGACATTTGACAGGGGCCCGATATACTTCTCTGTATTACAAAATGGAATATCTTGAGTCAAATCTATCAATTTGAGAAAATGGAAACAAGATATATGATTTACTATCAATTGTTGTATTTTAAGGGCTCTGACAGATAGATTTTTTTCTACCTGGGTACCCAACCCCTCTTGTACCCTACCCTACCAGGATACCTGTTTTGACGATCTGCAGCATCGAATTTAGAAGAAAAAAATAATAATAATAATAATTTAATCAACTGGTAGGCTGAAGTATGGCGATAGAAAGCTAAACATAGAGATCCATGGCTATTTCCATCCACTTTTATTATGAATGAAAATTGATTTTAACATTGTGTTTTTATTTTTAAATACATTGCAATCTTATAATGAAAGAATGACAAATAAAACTGTTTTATAATTATTAGTCACATGATAATAACAGGTCCGGGTAATGTGATGGGTACTGGGGTCCTACTCAGTACCCACCCGTCCTAGGTATCGGGGTTATACTCAGTACCCACCCGTCCCGGGTATCGGGGTTATATTCAGTACCCACCCATCCCGGGTATCCGGGTTATACTCAGTATACCCACCCGTCCCGGGTATCAGGGTTAACCGTCCTGGGTATCCGGGTTACCCGTCCCAGCCCTAGTACTTTTAAGTTTAGTTTCCCCAACACTACAGACCTTTCTAAAAAATGTATAGCTGATAAGAATTTGAAACTCTATCCCGTGTATAGTTTGACAGTGTAGACAATATGATAATGATTTGAAATAGAAACCAATAAAGTAAATTAATAAACTTGACATAGAGCTGAATAATTGGAACTTATGTAAAGAGCCAGACCTATATTGTGTTGCAAATTGAATATTCTAATGACATAAAATCCAATTATTATAATGAAACTGGTTCCTCAAATTAACCAGTTGAAATTAGTTATTAATATATACACAGACACATTAATAAATACTTTACTTTTATAATTATTGGAATGGTCTGTTCAGGTTAATTAAGCTGCATGCTTTCGCGACTTGGCTGATAATTTCCATTTGCAATATGGTAGATTATTTCTGTCTGAATTGAAATTAACAATACTGAGAAATGAATAACAATAATTATACAAAACAAGAACATTAATGATAGACTAACATTAAGTCTCAGAAACATTTGTTTTCAAACCAAAAATATTTTACAAACAATTCAAATTGCTTTACAAAATGGAGCCCCAAAGATGCCTTAATTTCTGCCAAGATGAGTAATCTAGACTTGCTATAATTTTTCTAGACTGGGCTTGTTGTCAATTGAATATGTTACTCTAGGGTCTGGATGACAGACTAATGGATAATGAACAGATATCAAACCTGATGTATTCACTTCATTATCAGACTGAAAATGGCAACAAAACTAGTGAGTTATAGCAATAAAGGTTTTTCTTAATACAATAATCACACAATAGCATCAAAGACTGCCTCACACAGCAACACCATAAGGAAATTGTTCTTATTCAAAAGGATGAAAACCATTAGACCCCAGTTGCAGTTGATAGCTTATGATAACAATAGTCCAATCAAAAGAATTAATTCAGCCTCATTAACAGATTGCCGCTATGATTCAACCACTCCGTCCTTCGTTAAATGCTAACGACACACCAAAACCACAACAAGCTCCTATATTCTGTTCTATTCCACAGTAAGAGACTTACCAGTTAGTGGTCGAGGTTTTTGACTAGTATCAAACTCCCCTCTGTATAATCTCCCCAAGACAGACAGCTAGGTCCCTACGAGCACAGTGTCCCTAATGCACAAACCCTCCTGTAGCAAACTAAATCACATGCCATGATAAAAGCAATTATAACCATAAAGTGTGTCTTCCTCAACAGTGGTATTAAACCGTGCAATCTAGCAAATTGACTCTCTTTCACAATACGCTTAATTGATTCCCAGCTCAATTTACAAAATATCATAATGCAATTTGTTAGTTGATAGTTATCCTCTGCGGCCTCCTGATGGAGAGCGAGACAAGCCGATCTCTCACTCGCCCAGAATTTTCACATCAATGTTGCTTCTCTTTCAACATTTTCCACAAATTTCAATTAAATTAACTCAAAACAAGACTGTTAAAATGTCAAACTTCTTTCATTGTTGTGTGTCAGGGGAAATAATAGACCTTTCTTCTCCTCACATTTATGCACCCGTCAAGTAGATATAAAAGTCAAAACAGACTTCTCTCGTGTAAACATTAATTGAGGAATATGTATCTTATTGTTCAACATTAAAGAGCCATTGAGTATTTTTCATAGTATTTTATTAGGCTTTCACACATGTCAAAAGCGAGGTGAGGTGAGTTGGGGTTAAATGCCGCTTTCAAGAATATTTCAAGAGTACAGGGAGACTGCATATGCTGATTTAAGTTCAAATAATTTTATTTGACTTGACATTTGACAATGAAAACCCGAGCAACAGCCTTTTACATGTACAAAAACAGAAATTACACGTCCCCATATCCCTGCAAAGAAGTAACATGACCTATTAAACATTACGAATCCACATCTGTCTTTCTGTATGTTATAAGTAAATTTTAAAAATTACGTTTGACCAATTGGTGTGTGCATTGTCCGGTTTTCGATCATAAATCGCGACTTTCACCTGTACTCACTATACTCAACCAACTAGCATTAAATTGATAAGAACATGAAGATTTTCTGGATAACAACTTCTTTAATGTGAAAATACACAACGTTTCGGAGTACATACTCACTTCTTCATCAGTTGGAATGATGAAGGAGTGAGTATGTACTCCGAAACGTCGTGTATTTTCACATTAAAGAAGTTGTTATCCAGAAAATCTTCATGTTCTTATGTATACCACTTCTAAATGCCCTTCAAAGACCTGATTTAATTGATAATATTCAGCAACAGTCAGTACTTCTAGATGAATAACATCACTTATAACGTTTGACATAAGGGGACCCAAACAACATGCTCTTTAAAAACATGTTTATTTAAAGTAAAAATTATGTTCGATGTAGTTGATGCAGAACAAGACATTTGCTAAGAATTATGATTCATATTTTCTGCTCAAAATACTGACATGTAAAAATACCTTTGAAACATGACAAGGGTTTTGATCAATATCTTATTACGATTTATTTGATGGCATTAACCAACAGTAATATAACTCTTTTTGTTGAGATTAAATTTTCCTTTAATTTGAATTCATATATAAGATTACCAAATAATATTGTGTATAATGTTTTTTAATCTCAAATCAAACATAAATCAAATCAAATTTCAATTCATTCTTGAAAGAAAACATTCAAAGGAATTGAATTTTGAAGAAATACGTGAAAATTGAGATGAGTGTAATTGATACAACTAGTTTGGAGGAAAATAGTTTCCAGTACATCAAACTCTCGACTTGAGCATTGAAAGAACATGAATAATCCTGTTCATACTGTTAATAACTATCAGCAAAAACTCATTTTAGGAAAATAAACATATGACATATAAACTTAGAAAAGGACATCTTCTTTGAGAGGCAGAGATGAAGAAAACCAAGATATATGGATAGTCAACTTCTTTATTGCAATGAATGTGACATTTCGGTGAAGATACTAACACCGTTTACAAAAGGACATTTAGACGTTGAATGCATAAGAAAAGATTTCTGAACTTTTAAGAACTTTTAATGTGAACTTTATTCAGAATATAATGTTTACTCCTCCATCATATCTTCTTTCTATCCTGTACTGCAGACAGTCTAGCAAGGGAGGAAGAATCTAATCTACCATTTGGTAAGAGGTGGCCGAGATTCAAACCTAGATCTTTCAACTGTTGGGGAGACGCTCTATCATTGAGCTACCACTACCATCTCTTCAAGTAAAGGACAACAAAACCCAAACTAAACTCTATTGGGGGAAAACAAGACTACCGAGTTTTAACATTGAAATTTAATAATTTCTTTAAGTTCAGTACAAGTATATCCAAATGTTTGTCCAGCAAAAGAGCATCTGGCAACCCTATTGTAATGTAACACTTAGACTCTGAAAACAGTATTTATTCTTAAAACATAAGTTTGAAGTCCCATTTTTCAGAAACTCTTTTGAAATATTTGAGAAAATGGTGATATTTTAAGAATAAACACTTTTTTCAGAGTTTGAGTGTTTGACTAAACCACAATCCAGCTCCGGTTATTGTTGTAAAGGCAAAGCAAATAAGCAACCACTTCAATCTTTTAATGTGTATGTTGTGGCCGGGAATCAAACCTTATTGGTGTGATGACCACACCCCTAGAATCCGTGGTTACAAAACTGACTCAAAACAAAACTGTCTAGAGAGACAGCATATCGGCAGTATTAAACTGTTACAAGTTGACAACGGTATGACGTGGTTTAACGTGGTATGACGAGGTATGACGTGGTAAGACAACGGTATGACAACGGTATGACGTGGTATGACAACGGTATGACAACGGTATGACGTGGTATGACAAAGGTATGACATGACAATGACTCCTTCCGTTGTTTTACCTTACATGGAAGATAAGGAATATTAAAGATGAAACGAACGGAAACAGTCAGTGGCAGACACTATTGGCAACATCAGTGTTACAGAGAGAGACACGAGGTCAGGAAAATGAAGACGGAAAAAGTGACAAAATGCTCGGTACAAGACCAGATAGTGGCACCATTAAAGTGTTAGATCGCGAGACAAGCATCTAGATAGGTTGAGTAAGCTATAACACTATCATGTCCCCATACAATCCGCATGTCTGAGGTTTTAGCCTAATGGCACTGCGAGTAATTAGGCCTACTCTCTGTGACATATTCAAGGGGCAACTCCATATTGTGCAGCCATTATATTCTTTTACCAAATCTTCTCTAAAAGCATTGATTCTGAGATAACAACTCCAACTTCCGCTACTTTGTCATTTACATTAGTTGGCTAATTTACAAATACACTCTTAATAGAAGAAAAAGGCGGAAAGTTTTGCGTACTAAAACCGCGGCAATCCTCTTGTCGTAGTCTGTCATCCTTACTACGTGGTCGGTGTCACCGTTTTTTCAACTCTGTCCATTAGGTGGAGAGTAAACTCGCTCCCTTTGATTATTGAAGTTTCAACTGGAATTTTTTCAAAGAATGCATAAATCCCAAACTAATTTTGAAATGTGTTTGGTTCGCTGGCAACTCCGCTTGATAATAAAGACAGAGATGCTTTTAGCCCGATTGATATAGAGTCTCGGGGCAGACAAAGCTTTTAAAATGAAAGCACACAAACACTTTGTCATGTACTCAGCACTCTGCTCTGTCTTTGTGTGCATCCAGTGATATGGCAACAGGACTCTATGCAAATCTCTTGAAAGCTGGGTATTTTCACACAAAAACTGTGTTTCCATTGCCGTCTCTACCCACTTCCAGCATGAAAGCTGTCAAATGACTCGGAGGATATTTAGTGGGTGAGGGTCCCTCTTTCTGTAGAAAAAGCCTCTCACATTTACAGAAAATGAAATAAATGTCTATATATGGCAGGCTTTTATCGAGCTCTAACAACTTGGGATTCGATGGTAATGGCCGAGCTGAGTCAAACATTTCAAGGAATTTAGGGAATGTTCAGGTCAGGACCCAGTGGAAGCAGACGTCAAACCAGGATACATTGACAGTGTTTGAAGGCAGAATTAAATCAAACATTAAATTGTCAAAGCACTTTTTAAGTGAAATGGGGTGAAGCGAGGTGAGGTGAGTTGGGCTAGTGGGGTAAGGTGGGGTAAGTTGGGGTGGGTTGAGGTAAGGTGGGGCGGGGGAGGTGGGACATTGAAGTGAGGTGAGGTGGGGCGAGGTGGGGCGAAGTGGGACGAGGTTAGGTGAGGTGAGGTGAGGTGGGATGAGGTGGGATGAGGTGAGGTGAGGTGAGGTGAGGTTAGGTGAGGTGAGGTGAGGTGAGGTGAGGTGGGGCGAAGTGGGACGAGGTTAGGTGAGGTGAGGTGAGGTGGGATGAGGTGGGATGAGGTGAGGTGAGGTTAGGTGAGGTGAGGTGAGGTGAGGTGAGGTGAGGTGAGGTGAGGTGAGGTGAGGTGAGGTGAGGTGAGGTGAGGTTAAGATGCATTCAAGAGTATTCACTTATATATCATGGGGTACATAGTATAATTGCAGTTAAGGCTAAGGCTAAGGCCTGCAAGCCCGTGCTGAAACTAATGAAACATGGACAGTTCTTGTTATCAGCAGAAGTCTAGCACTACTATCTGAAGCTGGTGATGTTAGAAATTGTTGTAAAATCTCATCAAAATCATGATTATATTGCCAGAGATTGAGTCAGCATTGATTCCTAATCAAATAGAAGCAATAGAACTCATGACATTAATCAAGTATACAGTTATTGCTAATAACAAGCCTGCCATTGACAAAGAAACAAAGTCAACATACCTCCATCAAATAAAACACCAAGCAATTATTCCTTTTCAGACTTGCCCTTAGCCCTATTGTGACTTAAAAATGGTGGACAAGCAGACAAAAATTGACCATAACAGAAGACAATTGATTGGGCAGACGTCAATTGACAGGAGCAGAAGACAGTTGATTGGATCACATGACAACCATTTCCTCGGCCAATAAAGAGAAGTGAAACCTTCAGAAAACACTAGCCCATCAATGGAGTAGCCGCAAGTGATTAAAGACGCAATTATAGCGCTACAACATATCATTTTATTCCATTAACAGTTGCCTAGCAAAAATCACTCAGCTGACAAGAGGCTTTCACTCGTAGAAAGCTTGAGTAAAAGAGCCGAGAAGTAAATGCTTCAGCATCTCAGACTTAGATTACGAGTGAGCTGTTAGTGTTGCCGATGGGAGACTGATGTATTTGATGTAACCATTCACCAATGTATTCATTAACCCTTAACCCACAGGTCTCAACACGGAAAATGGGTTTCTTGTGTCTGTCTGTCCGTCCGTCTGTCACCTTGGGTATCACTGTCTCTTTGCAATATTCCTCTCCTTGTATAATTGTAACAACCTTGTATAATTGTAATATCCTTGTATAATTGTAACATCCTTGTATAATTGTAACAACCTTGTATAATTGTAACAAACTTGCATAATTGTAACAACCGCATATAATTGTAACAATCTTGTATATTTGTAATATCCTTGTATAATTGTAATATCCTTGTATAATTGTAACAACCTTGTATAATTGTAACAAACTTGTATAATTGTTACATCCTTGTATAATTGTAACAACCTTATATAATTGTAACAATCTTGTATATTTGTAATATCCTTGTATAATTGTCATATCCTGGTATAATTGTAACAACCTTAAATAATTGTAACAACCTTGTATAATTGTAATATCCTTGTATAATTGTAACAACCTTGTATAATTGTAATATCCTTGTATAATTGTAATCTCTGTATATAATTGCAAAATCTCTATATAACTGTAACATCACTAGCTGCATTGTAGTAGTACATAAAATCAGCACATCTAACCTGAGCACTGCAGTAATTACTGTGTCTAGTGTATCATTATCTGGGCCCTGTCTCCAAGGGGACGATTTAAGTCTAGCGTTGGAGTACTATTTCACTGGTGTGTTTCTCGTCTCTCTATATCCTTACCACTCCATCCCCCCTCTACCTGTGACCTTGAAAAATGTCAACATGTCAAAAAGTTCCCCAGGGATATAAGTAGGAATTATTAAGTTATGTATATGAGGTCTTAAAACCTTCTTCTAAAAAAAAGTTATTTTTTAAGGATTTCAGAACTCATGACCTTGACCATATCTCATGAACTTGACCTTTGACCTTCAATGTCACAAACTCAATGATCACTTTTCATTGTGTATATACAATCATGTAATGATTCAAATTGTAAATTGTAAAAAATAAGGCATATTCGCTAAAGCATACTTATTAAAGTTGTGACCTTGACCTTTGACAGATTTTAGCGAAAACCTTTTCAAAACTTGGTCTTTCTCCATAGTTGATATGTACCAAATAAGATGTTGATAGCACAAACAAATTTCAAGTTATTATGTTTATGTTTATGTTTTTTAAGTGATTTCAGAAGTCGTGACCTTGATCTTTGACCTTGAATATGAACATATAAAAAAAATGTTTCCAGGGGTATAAGTAGGAAGTTATGTTTATATGAGTTCTTAATGGAAAAAAGTTATAATGAAAACAAAGCGCACCGGTGGCGGCGGTGGAAACTGCACAAAAACTGATAACAGCCTTGACTAAGTCGGGGCTGCCAATAACCTTAATATTGTTCACTTCCTAGTCAATATCATCGTCAGAAACTTGATTAACTTTAGTACACGTAGATCTATTTATGTATACATTTTCAATTATGACAAATTGTTGATTAATTACTTGAAGTTAATATAAAGCTCTTATTACAAATGTAATTACAAAACCTAACAACTTCAAATTACAAGGACTGTACCATTATATCAAATATATGATATTTCTCATTTAATAAACAGGCACTTATTCATATTTCATACAGTTCCATATTAACTCATATTCACTATTAATAAAGAGCCAGAAATTGATCTGGTCTTGTTTTCATGAAAATATTAATACTCGAAGAAATAATATACACGCAAATATAAACATTGCCTATGTAACAATGCAATTCTTTATATGAGTTTGGGTTATTTATTAGCTAGAGAATCAATATTCATTATTAATGAAATGAAATGAAAAATAATCAACAATCTTTAATAAATGATCCAGGATTCAAATCCAATATGGTTTCTGACAAATCCCACAGGTGGCAAGGTATCAAATATATTGTTAAAAGGAAAGTTCTATAACTGTTCTATCCGCAAAATCCGCCATCTTGGTTTCTTGGCTTCACATGAAAGGAAAACACGATCTATTTAACCCATTTTTTATTTGTTTATATCATAAAACATATATATTAAAAGAATGTTCACATAGAAACGTATCATAAAACTGATAAACATTATGCTGTTAGGCCGTAGCAAAGTTTTCCTCATTCGCAGCGTCGATGCATGGCTTCAGTTTTCATTGTTGTTATTTTATTTCAACAAATGTCTGCTTGTATTTATCAAGTTGTGAAATGGAAAGTCATCAAAATATTAATTTCATTAATATCTTTCAATTTGACTCTCTTTTAATGATGCATTATAATAGCATATATGCGTAAACAGATTATCCTCTCGAATTTCATTTCCACAAAAAATACACCGATAGACCCTCCTCTTAACACTTGCCCTGCCGCTGCCCAACTCAGATGGCTGCATCAGTTCAGCTCTGATATTATGCAAAAATTACGACTTCACATCTTGCAAGTGCATGCATGATGCTATCATAAAAACGCTCTTGTATATTCAAACTGCATCAAACATGAAACGATAAGATTAATTCCAAAGTGATAAATATGATAGAACTAATTGAAATATCTTAATTAATTCACAAACTTGTGAACATCTCGCTAGTCTTAGCATCGCTTAGGTGAGGTGAGGTGAGTTGGGGTTTAACGCCGCTTTCAAGAGTATTTAACTTATATCGCGGCTGCTAGTGTTATGGCAGGGAGAAAGCCCGCAAAGCCATGTAGCTATGCATTGCGGTAGCATCGCTAAGGCTTCCTAAAGTAATCTTCTAATTTACTCCCTGTGCCCTTATTACCAGACATTGCCCTGACAAAATATTCTTTTCAAGAGACTGTTACCAATCAAAGAAATCAAAGAATAATTTTCAAGTCTTTGAAGGGTGTTTAGAAGTGGAATATGTAAATAAACACACTCTTCTGGAAAACAACATTTTTATTGTGAAGATCCACAACATTTCAGAATATATGCTTACTCCTTCATTATCCAGAAGGAATGTTTATAGGCAAAGTTTTATTCTCATAAATCATACAAAATGATAAGGAGAATACACATCTTGTGTACGATTTTAAGACAATAAATAATTACTCAAAACTTTCCATTCTTGTAAACAATCCTTTATACACAGCATATATTGGTTTAGATAAGACTAGGTAACTCCTAACACCTCAGAAGTTGACATTTGGTACCAAACTTTCTAAGTGGCCAGGTTAGAGGAATGGCAAATCATTTACAAAGGGAATTCAAGGACTGGCAAATGGCTTTAAAGAAAATTTAACCTAAAATATTACCCCATTGGCAGGTTCACTGTGGAGGAGTGTTCATTCATATTCATTTGCTTCTTAAAACTTGAGAGACAAAACCAACAAATCAAAGAAATATTAATTTGCAATAAGTTGACAGATCATGCCTGAATTAAGTCCTGCTAAACTCTCTCATCAAACTTCCCTGCGAGCAATAGCGTATAAACAAATCAATAACAACATGAGAACACCTCGCATATGAAGTCGTCAACATACCGCCTGAACCGAGTCATCTAACAACTCCAAACACAAATTAAACAAATCAATGAAGCATAAACTGCCCACAAGTTAACAAACTGAGAAAACTGTACCAGCTCCTTGTGAGATTGAGACACTTGAAGAGAATCAATCAGTTCATGGTTCCACCTACTCCTTGATCCGTTCGTTAAACTGCCAATTTCCATGTCTGCATACTCATGAATTCCCTCAGAATATTCCCTCACAATGTTTCTATTAAACCAGACACAAACAACTACAATCTATGGACACCCCTTGAAGAAACTGGCACCTGAATTCAACAAACTCCTGAAATGGATGTGAGAAACCAAGTAGCCCTACTGCATCCCCTTTCATTAGTGAATGCTCTTGGAGGACTTAGTTCTCCCTCTAAAAGTTCCCCTTCTATCTTGAATTCACTTTGAGGATGAGTAACCCACATCCCTCTTACAAGCTCCCTTCTATCTTGAATTCACTTCTAGGGCAAGAAGCCCACATCACAAAAACACACTCACCTAAAATCACTCCCCATGTTTAATTACTTTGGGGGACCCCACCAGAAATCCTCTAAAAGCCCCCTCTATTGAATTCACTTTGAGGACCTAGTAGCTCCCTTCTAAAAAGCCCTCCTCCATCTTGACCGAGTAGCACTCCCCTTCCCCCTTCTTTAAAAAACCCAACCCTCTATAAGCCTATAAACAAACACATTCAAAGAATATCAGAACATAACAAACTTCTGAATTCACATTCTCCCTGCAGATCATAACATTCATTGAGTTGACAAGCTCATGAATTCACTTAGAAAACCACTCTCCCCTATCATTAAATGCAAATATTTCTATGAAATCAGACATAAACAAATAAAATCAATGAAAATCTTTCACGAATCTCATACCTGAGTTCACAGCCTTGGACCGTCTGCCCTTTTCCATGAGATCCTCAAATTCAAAACAGAGCAGACGTAAAACACAACCTCCAAAGAAGCAGCAGACGGCAACTGTAGTACCTGTCCCTAGCAGACGACAGACTCCATGACGCAGAAATCCGTGTCTCGATCCCCTATTTCTAGCAGCTTAGCACCTCTATACATGAGCACCTCCTCTCCGTCCAACGTTCACCGTACTTCGTCCCAAGACTATCTGGATCTTACGTTGCCAATGTGATTCTGCTACCTCCGGTGGTGGACTTGAAGCCACTAATGCCCTGCTGCCGACAGGAACCATTTGGCTCGCTCTATGTTGGCCATGCCCACCCATCCAAATGAAGCTGCTTTCTTCTTCTCTGCCTTTGTAATTACATGTACAAACCCCTCTGCATTCTGGAGATGAAATCAGTGCAATTTACTCGAGAATCGAGTTTGTGCTTTATGAGAAAACACAAGGCTTTACGCAGTGACATGTTTTAATTTATTTCATCGAGGTCCATTACCCGGGACATGGGCATTTTGTTGACAGTCCATAATTTGATGGTCTCGTCTACAAGTGATTCGCGGCAAGAATCCATAAGGCCGCCGACTTTAATCTTCCTTCATTTTCAAAGTGATTCTGCATTACTCCTTGTCAAACGAGCGAGTTTAATTATAATAATCAATCTAGCGAAAAGTAATGAAATTACATTAATCGTTGGCTCTTGCCATAGGCCTGAGTAATCAAGACATGAAATGCTGAAAAAAATTAGAGGAAATTAAATCTACGTGGCTATTTCCTCATTCAGCCAAATTGTACTGTGTCTGTCTTTTTATCAAGCCGGCACAGCCCTCTAAGCGTTCGCGTGGCTATTTCGGACTCTAATGAAAAATGGTGTTTCAATCTGCAAAGCGATACTGCATAGTCCATTGCAATGAGATTGTTAATACTTTACTTATTTTTGTTGGATTAGAGCACTGATGACTTCATTATAGGGGCTTATTAAAAGAAAATCTGTCTGAGAATTAATACGTTTGCCAGCCTTTACTTTATCAGCATTCATTGATCTTCAATAAACGAAATTGAAATGACAGAACCCGCCTAACAAGAAAGTGAGTTTATTGGATTTTTTAACCCCCGACTGAAAAGGACCTAGGCCAAGACGGCTTCATCATTAAAAGGACTGAAGCGAATATGTTCCTTTTATTTCAAGAGTCAATAAGAAGAATGCGACTCCCATCAGCCAAGTGGATAGGGTGCTTGTTTTCATTATAGAGGTTTCGACCCGGCACAAACCTTTCTCGACCTCCAAGTGGCGAAGAATAATTGAGCATTTGAACACAATTACATTGAAACCCAAAGACAATATGTTCAGACCTTTGGCTATATTTACCACTATTTGTCTGGGAAACACATTAAATCCATACTGTAATAATATTTTCTGAAATTGTGACACTTTGTTTTAGCATTTGGACATTGAGTTAAGTAAACTGTGGAACATGTATTATTTTTTACATGATTAATCTTCAAAATAAAACAAAACATTTCATGAAAAACATACCTGTTTCTGTATATGATATTATGAGATAATGTTTTAAAAAAATGTTTCGATTGAAAATTATTCTAGAATTTTATATTTTTTTTACTTTTCAACCCAAATTTGAAAAGAAAACCAGCATCATTATCTGTTAAAATCCTTCTGATTTTGCCTCAAGTCCGGATGAAGCTGCAAACAGCTTATTAAAGAAATTCCACTGAACAGAAATTCTAAAAAAAACCAGGGAAGAAAAATATTTTAAAACTCAGAACCCATTGGCAACGATAATTAAAACTGATGTTCTTTATAAACTCACGAGCAGAAAGATTTTGTCACCTAATTTGATAAGTATCAAAGGCTAATTAGATTAGAAAGATAGAGTCGTTGAAGGCTCTTGTTTATGACTTATCTCCAAAGAGAACTCTATGATACAACGCACAAGGCGCCCGAAACACACCCATTAGCATATCTGCATGAAGGCAAATTGAGGTGATCTCAGTATCACCATAAGTTTACATACAATGTAAGCTCTATCACAGGCGTAATTATCTCTCCAGAAAGCTATTTATTTGAAACTAAATATTATTTAAAGAAATGGCTCTAACATCAACGTTTCATTAGGAATGCTTTAAAAAAATTCAAACGATACTTTTTTGTTGACATTGCTATGTAAACATGCATTCCAGACACGCAGAACATAAAACTTTGCCGTTTATACTGTGGAGTTTATCTGAAGCAATTCCGCATATATCCAAACATTGAAATAACATCCCCAACAAAGCAATGTTTTAAGTTTTGTTTTACAATTTTCTCGAAAGATTTCAAAATGTATTTAATGGATATAAGATAAAACTAAATGTATTTACTAAGTATATACAAGATAAACCTAATGAATGTGTTTAACTTTTATCATTAAATTATTCATTTTAATTTCAATAATTATTGTTGTTAATATAAATTATATACAATTACTGTTGTAATCAAATTTGACTTAATACCAACAAATATAAACAAATGGGGCCAAACTTTCCTATCTTTAAATCTGAATTGCAGAAACATTGAACACATTGGCACCATATTTTGTTGAAAACAACCGAGGGGTTACCATTGTTACATTTGGGATAAATGAGTCGAGGCTTTGTGGTCCTGTGGTCCTGTGGTCCTGTGGTAAGCTGTTGGTGTCCTGTGCCAACTCTGAGGGTGTGGGTTCGAATCACGCAAGGGAGAATCGGACACGACCTTACTGTATTAGCAGAGAATCGGACACGACCTTACTGTATTAGCAGAGAATCGGACACGACCTTACTGTATATGCAGAGAATCGGACACGACCTTACTGTATTAGCAGAGAATCGGACACGACCTTACTGTATTAGCAGAGAATCGGACACGACCTTACTGTATATGCAGAGAATCGGACACAACCTTACTGTATTAGCAGAGAATCAGACACGACCTTACTGTATATGCAGAGAATCGGACATGACCTTACTGTATATGCAGAGAATCGGACACGACCTTACTGTATATGCAGAGAATCGGACACAACCTTACTGTATTAGCAGAGAATCGGACACGACCTTACTGTATATGCAGAGAATCGGACATGACCTTACTGTATATGCAGAGAATCAGACACGACCTTGCTGTATATGCAGAGAATCGGACACGACCTTACTGTATATGCAGAGAATCGGACACGACCTTACTGTATTAGCAGAGAATCGGACACGACCTTACTGTATATGCAGAGAATCGGACATGACCTTACTGTATATGCAGAGAATCAGACACGACCTTGCTGTATATGCAGAGAATCGGACACGACCTTACTGTATATGCAGAGAATCGGACACGACCTTACTGTATTAGCAGAGAATCGGACACAACCTTACTGTATTAGCAGAGAATCGGACACGACCTTACTGTATATGCAGAGAATCGGACACAACCTTACTGTATTAGCAGAGAATCAGACACGACCTTACTGTATATGCAGAGAATCGGACACGACCTTACTGTATATGCAGAGAATCGGACATGACCTTACTGTATATGCAGAGAATCAGACACGACCTTGCTGTATATGCAGAGAATCAGACACGACCTTACTGTATATGCAGAGAATCGGACATGACCTTACTGTATATGCAGAGAATTGGACACGACCTTACTGTATATGCAGAGAATCGGGCACGACCTTACTGTATATGCAGAGAATCGGACACAACCTTACTGTATATGCAGAGAATCGGACATGACCTTGCTGTATAGGCAGAGAATCGGACACGACCTTACTGTATATGCAGAGAATCGGACACGACCTTACTGTATACACAGAGAATCGGGCATGACCTTACTGTATACACAGAGAATCGAAATATGACCTCACTGTATATGCAGAGAATCGGATACAACCTTACTGTATATGCAGAGAATCGGGCATGACCTTACTGTGAACACAGAGAATCGAAATATGACCTTACTGTATATGCAGAGAATCGGACACGACCGTACTGTATATGCAGAGAATCGGACACGACCTTACTGTGTATGCAGAGAATCAGACACGACCTTACTGTATATGCAGAGAATTGGACACGACCTTACTGTATATGCAGAGAATCGGGCATGACCTTACTGTATACACAGAGAATCGAAATATGACCTTACTGTATATGCAGAGAATCGGACATGACCTTACTGTATATGCAAAGAATCGGACACGACCTTACTGCATATACAGAGAATCGGACATGACCTTACTGCATATACAGAGAATCGGAACACGACCTTACTGTATATACAGAGAATCGGACATGACCTTACTGCATATACAGAGAATCGGAACACGACCTTACTGCATATACAGAGAATCGGACATGACCTTACTGCATATACAGAGAATCGGAGAGTGGGAGAATATGAGAGAAGCAATCACTCTTCCTCCTGTCACAATCATCTGGTAGCACCACAATCACTCGTGTCATGACTGCAAAAAACATTCACATTATGGTAATGAGCTGTGATCCCCAAAAAGATACATGGCTAAATCGAAATGAAAGGGCATTAATTACATTAATATATTCTCTTCTCGGTGAGATGGCGGTGATAGGGCTCTCTGTGAGAGGGAGAATATGACTGACAATTGTTTCGTGCTTCCATGTGTTAGTCTAGGGCTGACACCAGTCAAACACAACTTATTGCTATTCATAACCCATATTGCCATATTTTTTCCCCCGATGAGAAACTACTCACATGTAAACACTGACGTTTTTTTGTTGTATAAATACAACAAATTTGAAAACTATTTAACAGCTTTAATTGATATCAATCATTCTGATATAACAGATTTTGAACCAATTTAAAAACTTAATGTTTTTTTCATCCCAACTGATATAACAGGTTTTTTAAACAATAAAAAAATTATATAAATCTTTTTGGATAACAGTATCACCATTACCGTATTCTCCTTGGTATAAGACCAGGGGTCCAGGCAAACAAACACCTTGAAAACATGGGGGTGGGCTTTTAGATGGGAGAGATCCAAACTCAGATGAAAATTCATACCGGAGACTGTCAAACAGCCAGAATAGGTTTTATGTAGGTTTATGACACTGAACTTAAAATAATATCATATATATATGTAATGTATGACCATGGAACATCTGGCAAAATTGGGGATGGGCTATAACCTGAGAATAACCCCAACCAGGACAACCCTTCTAAATATAAATCTATCAGTCCAATATGTTTTTGATAATATTATTTATAATGTGACTTTTGTACAAGGAATAGTATACGGTATATATAAATCTAACAGCCCAATATGTTTTTAATAATATTATTTATAATGTGACTTTTGTACAAGGAATAGTATACGGTATATATAAATCTAACAGCCCAATATGTTTTTGATAATATTATTTATAATGTGACTTTTGTACAAGGAATAGTATACGGTATATATAAATCTAACAGACCAATATGTTTTGGATAATATTATTTATAATGTGACTTTTGTACAAGGAGTAAGTCGGGTAACTGTTGCAGCAAATACAGGGGTCATTATACTGATTATATCAAGTCCTCCTTAGGATTGGCAGATGTCACAATATGTAACATGTTTAAAACATGTGATCTATAGAATGATAGGTTGCTGTTTAGCATTCAGTAGATAAACTTATCAAAATGATATAATTATATAACTCATATTGTCAAATATGGAAATTAATTTATATATCTTTTATGATTTGATCAGCAGATATAGTTATGAAATTGATGTCAATATATCATTCATATCTATATTGTCAAAAATGGTAATTAATTCTTAACATCATCGGTTGCATATCTTTTATTATTTAACCAGAAGATAATGATATGTTGCTAAATGATATCTCTCCTGTCCACATCAGCAAATATGAAAATGTCAAATTGTCAAATACGGTAATTAAATAACGATATATACATCAAAGGTTTTTAATCTTTTAAAAAATAGAGCCATTGGCTCTGTAGCTTTTCAGGATTTCACCAAATGAAAAAACTTTTATACCATTGGCGAACAGTACCTTCCAACAAAATTTCATCTTTGGGGGTGCAGCAGTTCTTGAGAAGTTGAAAATGTCAAAAGTTTAAGAATGACGGGCGACACCCGAGGGACAACTGCCTATGCCATAAGCCCATCTGAACTTTCAGGCCTGATGAGCTAAAACTTGGAAGTCTTCAACAAATTATATAACCATTGTCTGCAATGTCCATAGTTTATTAAAATATGAAAGTTAATGACTCTTATCATTCACTTAGCACTGTGAACAGTCAGTAAGTGACTTGATACTGGCACAAGACAAACAGACTTATTATTATTACTTACGGTAAACCTCAATCGACTTATCATTAATGATAATAATAATTTGTGTGATTGACAAGTGAGCTGATCTATATTGAACAGAAATTTAAGAATATCCCTTTCAAATATTTACTTATTTGAACTAAATTTCATGTTTAAAGAAAGGATCAGATTAACTTTACTGGAAAAAAATAATTTACCCCTGAAACTTTAGCTAAAATTTGAGTCTATATTTCAAAGGGAGATAATCAAAGAGAAACAGGTTACCACGAGGTTGTTTTTTCTTTAAACACAATTTATAAGATTATGTTTTAAATTTCTAGAAATTGTAACTAAATAGATCCCAGACTAAAGTTTATATTACAAAGGGAGATAATCGAAACAATAAGCGAATACGAGCAGATATGATTGGTTATTGAACTCGAACGCTTGAAACAATTCCCTGCTAACAGACTTGCATCTCAAGTTTCTATGAATTATTAGAGTAAATTTCCTGCCAAATTACATTGCTTTTCCCCTGTCTGAGCGGCCGATAGGGGCTTCATCCATGTTTGCCTTAATTCGGCATCTGTCAGCGTTTATTTGCTGAGAAAAGAAACGAGACTTGGGTATTACTTTATTGCGAAAATTCTTGTTAACTTGAAGGATACTTGCCAGATTAAGTTCATACATAACATTTGCTTTTGGAATAGGAACGTCAAAGCAATGAGATACTAAGTGGTGATTTATTGTTTTCGAATAAGAGCGGGCCATTGAATTGATGACACCAATTATGTGCGAAATTGCCAATCCTAATCGCACTTGCTTATTCTTCCAATTAGGTGGGACTTGTTAGCATGCTCAGTAAACTAAATCCCCAATTATCCCAAGTCAAATTAATGACCTCTCATGCCATTGTCTCTATGATTTTTGACGGATGTACATAAATTTCTAAGCAAACAAACCTCAATTGGGCTGATTAATGCACTGTTTTGTTTACGGCCGAATATGGATTCAGAGTACACAGAAATGTATGCATTTGGAAATTGCCATGACCAAGGGTCGCCTCAATTTCACATCATTCATAGGTGGCGTTGCCTTTTGCCATCGGATTTACATAAGAACGACGAAAAGCTAAAATCAATTAGAATCACGAAACTGATCAAAAAGTGCCGGTGATACAATTAGCTTGGCAATAAGCAAGCCATCTGATTGGTCGAGTGGGGAGGTGATCAGCTGATAATGATCATCTGTAAATTACCACCCAGTCTTTCACAAAAATCGCTGCAATGATCAAAGAGAGGCAATTACGCTGCATTATTTTTCGGCAATTTGTAGATCCTCAGAGAACCAATCAGGACGGTTAATAAGACGGCTGACGTGAGCGGACTTGTCTCGCCCTGTCCTGTCCATGTTAAACGCTTGTAACTCCGAGGGGCTCCACATACCGCTAGATGCAACAGAGCCGTTTGAAATAATTTATCTTGGTATTTCACATTCCTTTGTACTTATAAATGAGAGAAAATTGATTCAGCAGAAGAGTTCTTTCCTCCTACTTTCAATTGTAAAAGTGAATTGCTTCAAAGTGAATATTCTGTCAGATTTAATTGTTTGAGAGAATTTGATTCAAACTAAATACTTTTTTAATTAAAAAACTTGATTCAAATTTGTTTCAACGGAAAGGAAATCTGATCGTAACTAAGTATTCTTTTTTTTGTATCTCAATACAAAAGTGATGAAGAATTTGATTCAGTTAAGTCATAAATCTTTATACATTTCTTTGTGAAAGTCAGAGAGAATTTGATTCATGTAAATCACATCTTTATACATTTCTTTGTGAAAATCAGAGAGACTTTGATTCATGTAAATCACATCTTTATACATTTATTTGTTAGTCAGAGAGAATTTGATTCATGTAAGTCACATCTTTATACATTTCATTGTTAAAGTCAGAGAGAATTTGAATCAAGTAAGTTAACGCTGCTTTCAAGAGTATTTCACTTATATCGCGGCTGCTAGTATTATGGCAGGGAGAAAGCCCGCAATGCCATGTGGCTATGCATTGCGGTGAAACCTGAGAGCAACGGCTGCAACTAGCGAACCATGGGTGGTACTGAACTGAAATTCAGTGTAGCATTGCACCCAAACCTTACTGCGTGTAGAACAGTTCTCAACTGCAGACAAAATTGCCGTGCCCCTGGCGGGATTCGAACCCCGGACCTCATGATCCGAAGCCAAACACGCTAACCACTGTGCTATCCCTCCCCCGTCTATAATTGAGTATTTTGTTTCTCTCACTTCATCAAAACCTTTCATCTTCTAATCATACAGTAATACATACAGTAATCATACAGTAATACATACAGTAATACATACAGTAATCATACAGTAATACATACAGTAATCATACAGTAATTTGGATGGTGAATGAATGTAACACTATTGTATTGGGAGATCACGGCAACCGAATAGGTAAACTGGTAAGTACAGTCAGTGGTGATGGCTGGTGCCTGACTCTGAGGGAGTGAGTTTGAATCCCACAAGGGACTCGTTAATAAAAAGTACAAGAATTTGTACACTTGTAGATAGTGTATCCCAAATAAAACAATGTTAAATCCTAATCATGTAGTCTGAATATTCACCTCTTTACCTAATCATCTTTGCATCGCTTGTTGAATATGACTAAACTATATACACAATGAATTGAACAATTTTCCCTTTAACATTTCAATTTCCATCATAGATTGACAAAACAATATTTCAGTATTCAAATATGATATTCAAAAACATGATTTTCCAAATCACTTGCTATTAAAGTTCAAAATAACTTACAAAAGAAAACTATTTGGATCAAATAGAACAGAACTGTGCGCCCACCATACCTAAAATTAGCCTCTCATTATAAGGTATTTGCTTCTTAACCCTTAACATGCGGGCGACGGAATTATCCGGGAGGCTCATAGAGAAAAATGTTAGAACCCTTGGCGAGACCCGTACGTTGGACTTAGTGCATTTACCGGGTCAGTAATAATTCTATTTGCCCCCCAGGCGAAATGCGAGACGAAGTGTGTCCGTATATCGCCACATGAAAACTTGTTTACATACATCTCGCAGATAGCCACGATAACAAGTCTGTGTGAATGTCCGGTCGAAATATCAAGTAAAATTCACACCAAATTGCGTGTGCATTGTTGACCCGTAACGCATTGATAATTAGCTTTACAAAAGGCCAATTTTGTCGGGCTTAGCCCCCGAAGCATTAATTCGCTTGAGGCTATTTTCACCCACGTGTTTGTATTGCCTCGGGTTTGCCTCGCCCGAGACTGCTATCTGCCTCGCATCTCGCGAGACGGGGGAAAAAATCGCTAACTCGCCTTACTACCGCACTTCATATCATGTGAGCGAATAGTTTGTTTTCAAAAAAAAATACGGCAAAATAAAGGGGAAACAATGGACTACATTCCCATATAAAATTAGAAAATCTCAAAAAAATAATAAAGACACAGCAAGCGCCGTGAAAAAGGTCATGTTTACACTTCATAAATTTTGAAACAATCGGCGATTTTCACAACTTCTAAAACATTTATCACGGCTAAAATACTGAATGCATTTTCATAATTTTTATATCACAATAAACCGAAAAGAATAATCTTTTATTCTATATAAAATGCGCAGATTTATTCACAGAAATAAAGATACAATTTTACCTTTCTGAGAGGCATGTGAAACCAAACGGCACACAAACTAATCAACATATTTTCATCAGTTATGGTTCGAGGTTAGCGTTTATTTGAAAAGTCAAACAACATAACCATATTTGGGTTGACATGTGCTAATTTGTCAACTGGTTCGAGATTATGATTTCTTGGAAAAGTGCGATGAACGACCGTTTGCAATGCCGCATACATGTTGTAAGTATTGACGATTTTATAGGTGGAAATAAAGACAAGCTTTACATAGCTATAGAATTATAACCAAAGGTCGCATTCTAATAATTTTTATATCATTGTGAAGCTAGACATCTTGTCTTCAATTCCGTATATAAATGGAATTTTTTTCGTTTCGTATTTATGATGTTACGAGGCCCGAATTAAAGACAATCTTTCGAAAGTAATAGAATAAAAACGAAAAAACATAGAAAATTCATTCAAAGTTTCGGGTGTGAATTAGCCATTTGTGTACGGGTGTCGCTACTTGAATTTGTATTGAACGCCCGTATATAGTCCTTATTCGCCATGTAGATGCGGTATATTTCGTAAAAACGGTACCGGAATCGCCGCCTGGAAATTCCGCCAGCAGAGCTCGTTAGTGAATAAGCTCAAACTACTGCTGCGAGCTGCGAGCCTGTAAATTCCGCCACAGGGGCTAAAAATGGTAAAATATATATACGCAACGTAAGGGTTAATGCATGCAAAATTGTAACAAATTTCCCTCCATTTATAGGAGAGTAAATGTAAGTGACTTCCTGTTGAAGAGCAACCAGCAGGGGAGATAATTACGATATGATGAGTAAATTGCATCTAACGGACGAGTGGTTCCGGACACCTGCAGACCCTTGTCGTAATTTCACAGTTCATATCTGAATCTGAATGAGCAGTACAACTTCAAAATAGAACTTTTCGAAAATCCAGTATGTTAAGTGTAAGGATGAACATAATACTTTAAAATTATCTTCTTTTTTTTGAAAAAAGTTTGCTTCATGAAATTGCTACGATTACATTTGAATAAAAGTTTTGAATTTTGATATATAAAATTGTTGTCAATATAATAATAAGACTGTAAAACCATCCACTTGATGAAGGAAAAGTAACCACTCAAGCAGCCTTCACATGGCAAATTAAAATTTGACATCACATGATGGCCAACTTATGAAGTTGTCAAAAGTTCAAAAGTCAAACACATATCGTCGAACTTAAGACCAAGATGATGTCATACATGTAGTCATGTGATTCAAAAGATGCCTTTCATTGGATACCAGGAATCAACAGAAGTTTGACAATGCTTGACACGTCAAACTTGTGCTGGTCAACCCCAAAAGATTTGATGAAAATGCTGGTGAGAATAGAGACCGATCCTATTTCTCGCCAACAGTTTGACAACTCGCCAACAGTTTGACAACTCAGAAACTGCTGTTAGTGAGACTTTCTGGACCGTTCACACTCTCAAACATGAATTCGACAACAGTTGTTGTCAAACTTCGTTTGCCGAGTGAAGGCCGTTTACTCCTATCCTTGTTTCCCTTCAAGATAAAGAATTTGTAATTCATAAAATTTTCTTTTTTAAGAATTTAACTTCTAAATACACTTCCAAGACTAAAACAAGAAACATTAGTAATTAATTGAGGCTCAACATTGATGACAATCTATCAAATCCATTCTTCGTAAAGATCCCAAATATAAATCAAGAAACAAGAAATAACGAGAAGCAAAAAAAGAAACAAGGAAAGAATGATTGGACATTGATTTAGCCTTTGACAACATCTTTAAAGCACAAAGGATTTTGCAATTGAAAAAAGATGAAATATTAATGTTTAGTTGTTTGAAACTTGTAATAAATGGTATTGAATTGCGATAGTTCAGAAATGTGGGAAACTAAACTGATGAAACACGAAGTTCTCATGAGAAGGACTGCTTAGGGTCAGTATGGTATAAATGATGATTGTAATAGTGACATTTAACGAGGCAATTGACAACACCACTTCGTTTGTTGTGGAATCCAAAGGTCGTACCCAGGAACTAAACAAACTAAAAGCCACGAGACTATCATCAATATACAGTCCTTCTCTGTAACTGAGGTGTAAGTTCTAATTGACAATTTAAAGTAACAGATAATTTTGAATTATTTTTCAACTCATAGAAATATATTCAAATATTGTAACCAAACAAAGATATACATACATACAATAAATTTGTCACCCATGTATAGTTTTACCCTTTAAATCAAAGCAATTAAAGCAATTAAAGCAATTAAAGCAATTATTCATTATTATAATGATTTTCCATCATATATGGAAAACTATAAATGAAAATTAACCTAGTGACTATTGGTCACTAGTTAAAACAACTGCATCATTAAAGATAATATAACTTTTTACTACACTAAATGGAAAGAACATACTTGTCATGAAAATGCAGACATCTACTAACTATTTGGTGACACAGATGGGCAATATAAAAAAAAGAATAGTGAATGAAAATTTATAAAATGTAACATCTTGAGATTATGTTCATAATTTTCAAATTTATTAATTTTAAGCATGGTTTTGGAAAACGGAAAATTAATAACCTGCTTTTTTTTATCGTAACATCACTTCTAAATTGCCACCATTATGTTAGCAGACCTGAAGGGTTGAAAAAATGGACATACCTCGGTAATCTTTTAACTGTTTTGTTAAATAATGTTGTACCCAAAATCAGAAATTACATGTTGCCGACTTGATTTTCTGTTTTCATGTCAATTTTCAGTAAAATATTTTGAAAAATTAAAAACAATTATCAATGCTAAACTAAAATAACATGGGATCCTATTGGGTAAAAGAGATTATTGCAATACTTTTGACACATCACTGTACACTCGTCAAGGCAGTTACATTTGTACGAACAAGAAATGACAACACAGCCCCAATCATTCAAGCACATAGATACATAGTTGTGAGATAGTTTGATTATCTTAAATTTGAGTGTATGTCTTTAATATATGTGTCAGTTTTAAACTCACAAATGACAAATTTATTAACCTTGAACCAACTTAAACAATTCAAGACATAAATACATAATTACGAGGTATCAGATTTAGACTTTTCAAGCAGTAAAGTGTTAGTCTTTGACACAGGCGACATGAAATATACATGCGTTCATTGCCAGAAGATGGTATCCACTTCAGGAGCATGAAATTCAACGCCAGGGCTGTCAAGTTTGACAGCTTTACACCCAGTTTACAATATTTACACAGATTTCTCCCTCATCCTCAGTTTATCATTTTCACACCAGAACAATGAATGTCTTTGATGTGCTGATTAAATTTTAAACATTCCTGTCAAAAACATAACTTGTTTCACCTACAGCGTGGTGATAAATGAGCTGATTGGTTGCAAGGGTTAATGGAGTGATTGCTTAAAAGTAAAATGTTTTTTTATTTCAATGCTAAAAGTTAAGATTGAAATTCCAATTGTTGTAATTTCATAATTTTAAAACTTTGTTTAAAAAATGACTATGGGACATAATTAGTGGAAAAATTATTTTGTGAAAGCAACTAATAACTGAATAAATTTAATATAAGATAATACTTTAGTTGTTTAATAAAAATGTTTTTATACACAACGTTTCAGAGAATATTCTCACTTCTTCATCATTTGGTTCTTTAGGCAAGGATGTCGAAGTTAAGCCAATCAAATATTTCAAATAATTGTAGATCCATGGGTTCAAGGGTTAACCATAGATCAATCAGCTGTTTTAATTCTGTTACATTTTAATCCTATAAAATGATAGGAAATTTAACTTTAACCCTTTACATGCCACGTCACATGTGGGAGTGTAGTACCATTCAGAGTGGCCAATTCACAGAAATCACAACCCAATAACAAAGGGGACTGATAATCTCTTACTGGCAATTGGTTAAAGCCGTGTCAGAATATTGCTGCTTAAGGGGAAAAATGTTAACCCTATAGGTGCCAGTGCAGTAATTGTGTCTGACTAAAACAGATGATTTTTGTTATGTAGCCAAGCAGGATGGGTGAACACTTTATCCTAATTGGCCAATTCACAGAAGGACTGATATAAGGGGATAATCTGATTATTTCACTGGTTAAAGCTATGCCAGAATAAACAGGAGAATTGTTAACCTTATAAGTGCCAGTACAAAAGATTAGATCTAGCAATCTCATAGCTGAATGAAGAAATTATTAAAGAGGGTAGTGGAGGGAGGATAGTGTTGGGGAGGTTTCAAAATTATGGGGGGGGGGGGGGGAGAGAACCCCTCTGGATTGATTTGATTTAAACATATTTATTTTATTGAATTGAGAGGACTGGGTACAAGTTATCCAAATTAGTGTAACCCTCTTGATCAACCAAACTAAAATAACAAGTTATGATTCCTGTAACGCAGCCGCGCAGGAATGGTTCGCACCAATAGATTAAGCAGGATGAGAGTTAACACCTCATAATTACCCTGCCTTGAGAGCAGCTAACTGAGACAGTGGGGTCAACTCGGAGCAATCTCCGCTAACAAGACATGGCTGTTCTTTGTCTCTGAACTAAAACACTGACCAGTGATAAGTGTTTGACTCCTGGTCGCTGGTGACATAAGCAAGAAGCATTGTCTCCCAGAAGTCAGGAAGGACAAGGAATGATATGACCCCACCCAAGTTCTTAATTGGCATGAGCAAGGGCCATTAATTCTGATGAACTGAACGACAATGGAAAGCTGTTGGAAATTACAGGTTGGTTGAACAAACGGATGAGTGGGCCCTCATATAATGGGTTCACTGTCGTGCGTGAAAAAGCACAGCACAGGCAATTTGCTACAAATACAGCAAAAGAGAGCTCATTTTCAAATAATAGACCCCTTCTGTGACACAGCCCTGCAAGTGGGCTCAATTATTGTGAAAGTCGGCTGTTGAGATGAGGCCGCTCTGCCCAATAATGGATATTATGGCCGAGTGCTGTCTGTTTTTGTTAGCTTAACAATGGGTTACAGAGCACATATGGGATTTTTATGCAAGATATAGCAACGCTACGTCCACTGGCTTATGCGCCCATCAGAATGTATCTCCCAACATTTACCTCCAGCGAGGAATTATGCCAAAAAATAAAAGACCTGCGTCGATTGTGAACAACAGGCTATTTGGGGCGGTGTGCAAAGCGAGAGATTTCCCCTGAAAAAGCGAAATCCCATCCTTCAAAATTGGTTTTCAATATTGAATAAACCGGCGGATCAGAGAAAATTGGGTTTTCATGATTGTGTCACCATGCTGTAATGGGTTTTGACTTTACCTAATCCTTTCTGAACAAATGCTCCAAGTCAATTTGGTTGGAGTATGACTAGGCATGCTAATGGCAGATCAGCATTGCTTTTGAAGACTTCTCCCTGGGAACGGAGCATTTGGGGTTTGCGAACAAGTAGCGCCTACCACTTGGAGTAGTTGCTTTTCATCTTAAACCCCTCCATTGCCGTCAATTCCAGGTTTTTTCCTTCCCGAGCGACAGTCTCCTTCATAAAACTATGGCATGACAAACACACTGAGGGAAATTAAAAGACACTAGAAAAAAGTCCAAAGGAGATTCGGACTCTAATTGTGTTTGTTCCTCATTTCAAATTTAACTCGGCAAGACAATGTGCCTGCGTGGAATCAAAAATCTGTAATAGACGTTCTCGTTACTGAAAAGCAAACTTCTCCAAGTTGATAGAGGAACATACAAGAGAAGCACAGGAAAAACAGCTAGAATCTCCTCAGCTTGGATTGTAGTTTGATGTTTGTAACCAAACTCCCATAGATTTAATTTGGACTTTTTCTCATGCATGTCAATGAATGTGGCTCCATCTAGTGCAAACAGAAATCTCCACATAATAAATCTAATTACTCCTGAATCAATAACTAATCGTTCTAGAGGAACAGAATATGCTATTGCTGAATAAACGACCAGTTTTGAATGCTGACCTCTGATGAATGAATCAGCCGGGTCAATTCTATAAAGGTCAATGTTGATTTTCAGAAATAAGCGACATGATTGACAGAAATTAACATCACTTCCTGTGAGTTATGATATTTGACTTTGCCACATGACACTTTGAAATTTATATCATCCCATCTATTAGCTCATTATTGGGCAATTATAACTGATTATCACCAATTAAATTCCATGACACTTCCTCAAGTACATATCATACAAATGATATTAACCCTAGTTCTATGACACAGTGGCGGATTCAGATGAGAGACATGTGAATTTAATGGACTCCCAAGGTGACCCCCCCCCCCCTATCAATAAGGGAAACCCCATTAAAAATTTCTCAATCTGCCTATGGACCACCATCAAGTTCAGAGACAAATGTTGCTTTAAGCAGGGGGAGGGTTAATGATTTAACAGAAGTTAACCCCTCATCCGCCATATCAGTTAAAGCTGTCCCTTATCTGCATGGTCAACTTTCAGGAATAAGAATTCATTAACTGATGAAAGGAATACAAAGAATATGACTCACATCTCAGCTACATTTTTCTATTTATTGCGTTATATTTTTAGGTGCTGACTAGTCTGGAAGATCACAATTTTTCATCATAAATTAAACATTAAACTTTTAATGAAATTACCATATTATATATATATGCTCTAAACGCAGACATAAGAAATATCCTAATGCTAATGTTAGGTCACCAGCCGAAACACATATTTTCCCTAGCTCACTGTCTTAAGGAGGTTATAAAATATATAAAATAGTTTATTCATTCTGGTTGTATGGTAGACATTAAGCATCATAAGATATCTCATAATTAATAAATTGATTCATAATTTTATCTAAGTCCACAAACAGCTGTCACATCCTACGAAATCTTCAACTCTGTACCTAAATTTTCAAACACGTAGTTGTAACCTTTCATTTGCATGTTAGACAGTGTGTCCATCAGTTCTTTTAAATAAAACAGCCCCTCCATCATAACCGGCAATTTCACAGCAAATGAAGCAATTCGTCACACTTAATATATCAGAAATTTTAAATCAAAGTCATTGGCGGCTGTTAAGGAGACATTATCTACATAATTACCATAATGGTTATGAAGAATATGACACAAAGCAAGGCAAACAAAGAAAGAAATATAATTCAGAATCAGATTTTAAATCTTTGCCTAATTAATAATTAAAGCTGATTAATAATTCAATATGAAACAATGCTGTGTAGCCTCTTAAATATTCCTTCCAGTCTTCAATGGTCTGATAACATGCAAAACAAAATTGATAGTCGCTGGAATGGCCCCCAAATCATATCAAATTTTACATTTTTAGATTGAAATCATAGAGTGTCGTGTTAAAACGAATGTATAATCCATCAGATTAGAATCTAAATAAATAGTCTGAATTGTTGGAATTGACATACAGCATGGCGACGGGGTAATATAATATTCTAATATTCATCAACGTGGTGAGGGGTCTTATTCAATGGTATTTGTGGGGGGTGGGGTGTTGGTGATTCGAATAATGGTGATGATGATAATGGTGATGATGATGATGATGATGATGATGATTATAACAGGTTTTTTTTAAGAAGAATTCAGGGAACCTCGGAAGATGTCAGTCAGTGGCAACAAAGCCCGCACACCCCCCCCCGAATTGACATGCATTTGGAAGATGTCAAGGGATGGCAGTATCTTGTATGAAATGAAAGACAAAGAAAGGACTTGCACGTGTACTATTAACAACCACAATGGTAACAACAGGAAGTTGCTAAATATAAGTAGCCATGACACAAGATTTAATGAAGACATACAATTTGGAACTGTCATATTTATTTCTGCAAGAAACCTCAAGAAGGCCGACTGCCACTGATGAGTAATTTTCTCCTCTCTAAAGCTCTTCATCAATTCCATAAGCGTGATGTCAACACACTTGAGTGGATGAGGAAGCTGTAGATCTGATGTAAGGATGCTGGAGACAAGAGACTGAGGGCACCTGTCCTCTAGTGTGGGATACGGACTGATATATATACACCGGCAACACAGCACAATGACTGATATACACCGGCAATGAAGCACCGGACTGATATATTGGCAACACGGCACCAGACTGATATACACCGGCAACACAGCACTGCACTGATATATTGGCAACACAGCACTGCACTGATAACTGTCAACATAGCACCGCACTGATATACACCGGCAACACAGCACAAGACTGATATACACCGACAACACAGCACCAAACTAAAATACACGAGCAACACAGCACAGGACTGATATACACTGGCAACAAAACACAGGACTGATATATTGGCAACACAGCACCAAACTGTTATACACCGGCAACACAGCAGGAGACTGATATACACCGGCAACACAGCACCGTCATGTTCACACTCATCCACAGATATATCAAGCGGGTGAAGAGTGGATTGTGATGTTCTCCTGTACAAAGAGACTACAGTGCTTGTGAGATTGAGCCAACACCCTTGTGAAGATTGATGCCTGCATTCTGGGAGCTTTTTCCATACAAGAAAATTCAAGTGTTGACAAGAGGAATGATTTTTTACATAGCTCCTTATCCCAAAATGTTTCCCATGGTCCTCAGAGAATGTTAGGGGGAGCAAGGAGTGAGTTTGTCACTTCAACCGGAGATCAGAAAATAAAAAGCAGGGTAAAACCCCCCACCCAAAATTAAATACTTTGCTGGGTGAAACCCCCCTTTGAAATTCCAGGATCAGCTTATGACATTGCCTTACCTTTCCTGAAATTAAAGACTGTTCAGGGGTACTATTTATTTGATTTCATATCAAAGATTATAAAGTACAATTTCAGTACAGAATCATTACCAGTATCTTAGATAGAGCTGATTTTGAACTGCTTTTAGGAATATTTCACTTATGTCAGGAGTTCCCGTTAGTATCAATACAGGTCGAGTGTCTACAAGACGTACTAATATGGCAATGGTTAGTTAAAATTTGAGGAAGGTTTGGCTAAAATGCTTATTTCGAGAGTATTTCATTTACAACATGACAGATGGAACTAAAGCAGGTCAAAAGACTGCAACACTAGTTTGGCTATGCATTGCAACGAAACCTTATAGCATTCGATGATTTGAGATGTTACACTTCCTTCAAATGAATTTTCTCTTCATCATTGGGGCTTGTTTCATAGCAGGGAGAAAGCCTTCAAAACCAGTGTGATATTGCATTGCAGTGAAACTTGCTGGAATAAGACTATAATGGATGCTGTATTTAATTACATTGAGGCAATGTATAAATGTTGTGGAGTAAACTTGAGAAGAAGCTTTTCAAAATGACCCATTGGCTCTGCAGCTCATCAGTTTTTGTATGATTTATACTCAAATGTGAAATAAGGTTTACAATATAAATAATCGTCACCAAACTCTTGTGTCTCATGTTCATTAGAAAAAGTTGCTAAATAAATTTTAGGGAGTGATCACTATGACCGACACTCAAAACTACTTACTCTCATAAATCTGCTCTAAGTCATGTTAAAAAACCTTCATAAAGTGGTTGAGGGATACGCCTAGCCTACCTATCCCCTTCCAACTCTCACACCCTCCTTCAGTCTTCCCACCCACCCACCCTGTCTAATGAACTAAGAAAAGAAAATTTAAACAAAGGTCCAAAGGTTTCAGAGTAATTTTGAGAAGTAGCTTGCATTTCATGAGTCATAGATGATTTATGATCAAAACTTACATGTGAAACAATAGCTTTATAATATCAATAATTGTCATCGCAAACACTCCCCCCCCCCCCCCCCCCCCCCCCTCCCCATAAGGCCTGATGAGCTAAGATATGCTATTTTATAAATTTCAATTGCAAATTTAAACAAAGTATAAACAAATTTCCTGCCTGATCCAACGTGACTTCTCTGTTATTTTCAGGCCGACTGTTTCTTCAACCACCAGCTGACTGTCAATACAGCGCAATTAATATAATAACAGGCAATACGAGACACGATTCATCTTATTTTTCAATTACATGACACATTTGATTTATCTTTAAATTTATTACTGTCTATGAAAATACCGTTATCATTTCAATATTCACCAGAAACGTATTAACAGAACAAATTAAATTTGCTGCTGCGGTGACTAGAACGACTATGCGTGTAACAGATACCGGTTGTGCGTACGGGACGAAATGAGCTTCTTTCCTACTAACGTTACATGGGCTTGTACTTCAATAAACTGAACTCTCTATATTGGACTGTTTCATTCAACGCCTGGAGGTCCAATTCGCTGTTAATAACATATAAAATTATTTCCTATGTATTGGGGTTGAAACGAAGCTGTGTAAACAACTATTTCATTTAGCAGAAGCTAATATAGTCCTTATCATTTCTGAATATAAAAATTTGATAAATTTGACAGTCTCATATATTGCTCCAACACTTACATAATGCATTACATAACGTGTTGCATATGTGCAGAAATTGAATTAAAATATGTTGGACATTATGACAGTGCTTGATTTATGCAATTTTCTGAATACCTCACCAATACAAAATTATAAAATAAACATACACAAGAAGTTATGTTATCATAGCACATGATTTCAGCAATTTTTTTTACATTAGAGCAAGTATAACTAGAAATATGTGCATGTGATGTCCCCCCTCCAACTTTCAATCCAACCTAGTCATATTACCCTTATTTTTCACTTATGCTAAGCAC